>SJYA01000407.1:436484-577051 GCA_006410615.1 Neotragus moschatus | reverse complement strand
GGTACAGATGTCCTATTTTAGGTGAGAAATTTGAGTGGATTTTTCAATTAAAGAAACCACTCATTATATCTAAATTACCATTGCTATTTGTGTTCATTGACTAGAGAATTCTAATTCATCAATTACCCCAAAATCACCTTTTGTTCTGAAGGCTTATTCCACGAGCCAGTTTCAAAGAAACTAAGTCATATCAATGATATCAAGTGATATCAATGTATTCCTTCTATAATCAACAAATGGAACTTATAAAAAATGAGTAATGGAGTATTCTAATTAGTTAACACTCATGATAGAGTTTTTTTATTTACCATTACATAAGCATGAAAATTTTAATATCAAAGATAATCAGTTCAGTTCACTCACTCAGTCATGTCCGACTCTTTGTGACTCCATGAATCGCAGCATGCCAGGCCTCCCTGTCCACCACCAACTCCCGGAGTGCACTCAGACTCATGCACATACAGTCAGTGATGCCATCCAGCCATCTCATCCTTGGTCGTCCCATTCTCCTCCTGCTCCCAATCCCTCACAGCATCAGAGACTTTTCCAATTAGTCAACTCTTCACATGAAGTGGCCAAAGGACTGGAGCTTCAGCTTTAGCATCATTCCTTCCAAAGAAATCCTAGGGCCGATCTCCTTCTGAATGAACTGGTTGGATCTCCTTGCAGTCCAAGGGACTCTCAAGAGTCTTCGTCAACACCACAGTTCAAAAGCATCAATTCTTCGGTGCTCAGCCTTCTTCACAGTCCAACTCTCACATCCATACATGACTACTGGAAAAACCATAGCCTTGACTAGAAGGACCTTAGTCAGCAAAGTAGTATCTCTGCTTTTGAATATGCTATCTAGGTTGCTCATAACTTTTCTTCGAAGGAGTAAGCATCTTTTTATTNTCTTCGTCAACACCACAGTTCAAAAGCATCAATTCTTCGGTGCTCAGCCTTCTTCACAGTCCAACTCTCACATCCATACATGACTACTGGAAAAACCATAGCCTTGACTAGAAGGACCTTAGTCAGCAAAGTAGTATCTCTGCTTTTGAATATGCTATCTAGGTTGCTCATAACTTTTCTTCGAAGGAGTAAGCATCTTTTTATTTCATGGCTGCAGTCACCATCTGCAGTGATTTTGGAGCCGAGAAAAATAAAGTCTGATGCTGTTTCCAATGTTTGCCCGTCTATTTCCCACGAAGGGATGGGACCAGATGCCATGATCCTCACTTTCTGAATGTTGAGCTTTAAGCCAACTTTTTCACTCTCCTCTTTCACTTTCATCAAGAGGCTCTTTAGTTTTTCACTTTCTGCCATAAGGGTGGTGTCATCTGCATATCTGAGGTTATTGATATTTCTCCCAGTAATCTTGATTCCAGCATGTCAGTGTTTCTCAAAATATACTCTGCATATAAATTAAATAAGCAGGGTGACAATATACAGCCTTGACNNNCTTTAGTTCCTTTTCACTTTCTGCCATAAGGGTGGTGTCATCTGCATATCTGAGGTTATTGATATTTCTCCCAGCAATCTTGATTCCAGCTTGTGTTTCTTCCAGTCCAACATTTCTCATGATGTATTCTGCATATAAGTTAAATAAGCAGGGTGACAATATACAGCCTTGACGTACTCCTTTTCCTATTTGGAACCAGTCTGTTGTTCCATGTCCAGTTCTAACTGTTGCTTCTTGACCTGCACACAGATTTCTCAAGAGGCAGGTCTGGTGGTCTGATATTCCCATCTCTCTCAGAATTTTCCACAGTTTATTGTGATCCACACAGTTATTGTTACTAAACTTTTAATAGGCATTCTTGTCTCAACAGGAGTCTAAGTCTTAGATCTAAGGATAGCTGGCATCTCAACCCTCCCTTCTGAACAAAATTAGATCTTAACTCCAGTTCTCCTTGCCCCTTCTAATATACATGTTATTTGGTCCAGTTCTTCATGTCTATCTTGCTTTTACAATACCAAGTTAGTAATTACTGTTTCACACAGTAACTGCTTGTGTTGATTTAGTTGTATTTCCAATGTCTTTGGTCAGCATCCCTGCCTGGATCTCACAACTTTCTTCTTTCTTCTTTCCTTCACAATTATTTCACTGAAAATCTAATATTGATAAACCTTCCCAATTTCATTGTCTGTCTGAAGATGGCTTTAGTTTTCTGAGTGACTTCCACAAGTATGGAATTCTACAACCTCTTGTTGAGAGTCCTTTTTTTCTCAATACGTTAAAGATAGTCCATTGTCTTATGGCTCCTGTTATTGCTGCTGAGAAGCTTGCTCTCAGGATTGTTGTTCCTTTGTGGTTAATTTTTCTTTTCTCTCTGGCTGCTTTTCTTTTAAACCACAATTTTTTTTAGATATAATTCACATCTCACAGCCTCCCTGGTGGCTCAGCTGATAAAGAACCCACCTGCAATGCAGAAGATCTGTTTTGATCCCTGGGTTGGGAAGATCCCCTGGAGAAGGGAACGGCTACCAGCTCCAGTATTCTTGCCTGGAGAATTCCATGGACTGTATAGTCCATAGGGTCGCACAAAGTAGGACATGACTGAGCAACTTTCACTTACTTACACATATTACAGAATTCAACCTTTGAAAGTGTACAATTCAGTGGTTTTTAATACACTCACAAGTGTGGGACCACCACTGCTAATTCCAGAACATTCTGATTATCCCAAAAGAACCC
The DNA here is from genome assembly GCA_006410615.1 of Neotragus moschatus. Taxonomy (NCBI): domain Eukaryota; kingdom Metazoa; phylum Chordata; class Mammalia; order Artiodactyla; family Bovidae; genus Neotragus; species Neotragus moschatus. Next base: position 574,371 of record SJYA01000407.1, on the reverse strand, counting down.
CTGTACCATAGAGCAGTCACTCTCCATTCCCATCTTTCCTACCCCTCTTCCCAGACAACCACCGAAGAACTTCTGTCTCTATGGATTCCACCTGTTCTAGATAGTTCACATGAATGGAATCATATGTTATGGGGCCTTGACTCCGGCTTCTTCTTCTTAGCACGCTTCATCCACAATGAAGCATTTGTCAGTTCTTCTTTTCTTTTTATGACTGAGTAATACTCTGTTGTGGGAAGAATATACAAACATTTTATTCATCCATTCATAAACTGACACTTGGGTGGTTTCTACTTTTCAGCTATTTTAAATGATGTTGTTATGAATAGCTGTGTGTTTGTGTGTACATTATCTTTTCAAGTTCCTTAGGTAAATGTCCTTGCTGAACTCATTCATGGAGCCCCTTTAGCTTTTGTGAACTCTTAAGGGCTCTCTGGCTCTTTTGAGACCTCTGTTCTGGCTCTGGAGCTTCACTGCAGTACACCTAGATGGAGGGTTACTTTCCCTTTGTGCTCCATGATGTTGTTTTGGTTTCTAATCAATTCTGGTCTCAGTCATTATCTCCAAATACTGCCTTTTCCCCACTTCTCTATTTCCTATATTGGACCCTGTTATTGTATCCTCCGTATTCCTTAGTTCTCATTCATATTTTACACCTTTTCCATCTCTGTGCTGCACTTTAGATAAAATTTTTCTAGCTTCATCTACAGCTCTACTATATAACTTGACTACTGAGTTTTCAAATTCAGTGTTGCAGTGTATTTAATTCCTTAAATTCTAATTAGCATTTTTTGAAATATGCCTGATCTTTTAAAATTAAACATTTTTGTTCTCTCATTTTTATCTCCATTTGCATTTTTATTCACTTTAAATATACTTATTCTATGGTTTTTATTCATAATGCTACTTTTAAGTTCATAGAGATCTAATCTTACTGTTCCTTTTTTCTCTTGATTTTCACTTATAGTGGCCTGCTTCCTTGTATAGTTTATCATTTTGTACTATAAACTCACCATTAGTGTGGCTTCATGGGAATATTGTGCTACCTGATTTGAAGGTATGTCTTTAAAATCTCTTTGAATTTGTTTTCGACAGATCTGTCAGAGTTCTTTACAGCCTAGAATCAGCTCTTAAGACTAAACATGGTATAAACTCTAGGTCCCAAATTCAGCTGAATAAAAGTTTATAGTTTAAAATTCTCAAAGAGACTTTTTCTTCTTTAAGAACCTATTTAAAACCCAGATGATATTAAAGAACTTTATTTCATCTCTCCATGTCAGTGGACAAAATTTTTCCCAGTCCATTCCTACACTAAGGGTAAAGCCCTTTGAAGAGTCCTAATTATACATGAGGTCTTAATTCTCCCCTAACTTAAGAGTCTCCCTATCCTAAACAAGCCCAAGGCCTCATCCTCTTTCCCCTAAAAGATATCAGGACTAATATAATACAACATAGCTTCCTCCCTGGCCCTGTTTCTTGGAAGTTCCAACATTGGTTTCCACTGTTAGGTGGTGTTTTCATGCTTAGATTTAGGTCTCTTGGGATTTTCCTCACATTCTCCTGAATTTAGCTATCCATTTAAAACAATAATCATAATAGCTAGTATTTATTAAGTGCTAACTGGGCACTGTTGAAAGCACTGTATGTAGTATCTCACACTCTATGAAGTAGGTACTACTATAACCCTATTTAGATAAGGAACCTGAAACACAGAGATATTATTGTTTGGATGAGTAATGAATGGGAGAGAATAGTCCTGTAATGCATTCTTAGAACAGTGTATTTCTTGGTGATCAAAGGAAAGTGGCCAATGAGACTAGAGATATTTTTTCTTTGAATGGAGTACACTTCTACTCCAAATACGAGCCTTGGTAAAATGAAGCTATCTTACGTTATCCCTGATCACACAGTATCTGGGAAGCTGTGGTATATTTGGTTTGCCTTTACTAGTTCCCATGCTTCCAAATTTCTTTGAAAGTACCAAATAAGAAGCCCACTACCAGGTTACATTTCCAGATCAGTTTCTTTGAGAGCTAGTGGTTAAAGGGAATCACAAAATATCTTGCAGTCACTCCATATGTTTGTTCAATATCCAGGTTAAATCCTGAATTAGTAACAACCCTTTTTTCCTGCCTCCTCCCTCAATAAATGGCCAGCTGTCTGGCCTGCGCCCAAGTTTCCGTAATAGATACGATCAGAACACAGTTCTGTTTCTAAGAGGCAGCCATGGATACAGTGGCTACTCGTAGAGCCGAGCCCCAACTTTCAGTAATCAAACCTCAATATCCCAGTCGTTTTTAGTGATAATTAATTGCAAGATTCTGGGCCAAGTGCTGGAATGAATGTAATCAAACACTGGCCTCCAGAGGCTTGCAGCTGAAGAAAATTAGATATGTGAAGGAAAAGAGCTCAGGCAACATTTACTGAACATAGGTGCCTTTTAAAAAAAGAATCTAGGACTTTGCTGGTGATATAGTGGACAAGAATCCTCCTGGCGATACAGGGGACATGGGTTTCATCCCAGACAAAGATAATTATGATACCGCTTACAAGAGGTATCTTTAAAAAAAAAAAAAGAATCTGGGTATCTATGCTCTACTAAAATGAAGGATATGACTAAGAGGAAGGCAGAAAATCAGGGGAATGTATTAGACTCCACAGTGGAAAGAGGTACTGGTAATACCATGATGCCAACATTCAAGAAGACTCGAAAACCGTCAGCTTAGCCTGGAGCAGAAGATGAGAGGGTTCTAGGAGTGATGATGCAGAGGGGAAGGTGAGAGGGAGGATTAGATCATCTAGTGCAGCCTACTGCATTTTACACTTCTGATGGAAAATTCAGGGATGAGCAAATGAATTCTGCATAAAATATAAAGCAATGAAAAAGTGAGGTAATTATTACCCCCAAGAAAACAAAAAGTTGTAAAATAAATATAATCACAGCATACAATGATTCAACTAGGATAACAGTTATGAAGTCATAATTGAATTGATTATAGATGAAATTATTTTTTGTTTGGTTTTTTCCTTTTTTGTTTTTAGATGAAATAATTTAAAGTACTTACTTTTGAGAAGCAAAAATCAAGGATGGTAAGAGTGGGATAGGAGAATATTTAGTTTTCTCTTATAAGCCTTAAAGAAGTCAATGGCTTTTGAAATTAGGTAGACAGATTACTTCAACAAAATAAAAATTAAATTTAAAATGATGGGGGTTTACACATAAGTAAAGTAAAGAAGAAAGGGATAGTTGGGGTAGGAAAAGAAATTTGCAGCAACTAGTAATGTAATCACAATAATTACACTGCATTTTAATTGGTACAACCATGGTTCTATTCTAGGCCATCATAGTTTAAAGGAAACTAGCAAGTGATCATCTCACACCTCTGCTCAAAAGTCTCTGACAACTGTCACAGTTAAATAAATAAATACCTAAATTAGTTATTAGCATGCCATTCACTGCCCTTCATGATATGGCCAGCCCCCTGCCAATCTGTTCTACTCATCATCACCTCCCCACAAATTCACCCTCTAGACGGTCTACACCGCAACACTAAACAAGCCCATGCCATTATGCACATCTATTGCTTCTCCTTCAGCCCTTGTTTCAAATGTCTGCCTGACAAGTATATGTTAATTATTCTCTTCCCAACTCAAGAAACTTCCTTCTCTCTAAGCCCTTATTGAGTTCTCCAGGGCAGAATTAAAGATTGGTTTCCATACACTGGCACTGAATTTTATATAACCTTCCATTACAGAATTTATTGTGCATCACCACATGACTCCCACCACAAGCCAAGTAGCTCTCTACAGGAGATAATTAACAAACTTAGAAGCAACAAGTAATCCTTGGCTTATTATAAACTTGTACCAGAAAACTGAATAAGTTGGAAAGCTGCCTAAGTTGTTTTATGACATCAGTATAACTTTAATTCAAAGATGAATAACAACACTCTATGAAAATTATAAGTCCATTTCCTTTATAAGCATATATGTTTTAATTCTAAGTAATACTACAACACCAACAGTGGGTAAAACTTCTGGCAGCTCAGCATAAATGCAACTAAAATGTTTTCAGTATTTTTCACCACCACTCACCTGCAGTTAAAAAAAATTTTTTTAACTAGATTGACTCAGAATGTACTTGTCAAAACAATAAAAATTAGTAATTGTATTAAATCTTGACTATTTCTTAAATACTCTGTGTGATACAATAAGAAGTATGCATAAAACACTACGTACTGCTGAATTATCAAAGTACAATGATTCCCTTAAAGAAGATACTTGTGCTTTTGGTTCAGTTGTGAGCCACTTTTTCATGAACATCATTTCACAGTAATTCAGACTTAAGTTTTTGCAAAGAGTTCCTTGACATGAACAAAATAAGCCTATTATTTTAAGAAACAACTGACAATATTTATTGCCAATGATAAAATCCAAACTTTTAAGTAAAAATCAGAATTTTGAACTTATGTCAGGAGTTTGACAGCCTTCTAATATTTAGACTTTTCTGATGACTTTTCAGATCAGAATCAGTAATACTAGCAATATGATTTTTAATATTATATATTTGAAATGCAGAAACATTTTGGAGAGAAAAAAAGAGAGAAAAGGTATTTGATAAAGTTTAACAGGATTTAAAGAAAAACTCAAAGTTTTAAAGAAAAATTATGGAATTTTCTTAATTTTATGAAGGATCTTTACTCTAAATTTAAAAGAAAATTATTATACTCAAGAGAGAAACTTAAGATACATTCCTTTTAAGGTCAAAAGAAAAAACAAAAACTAAACAAAAGGGTGCCTATTCTCCTTGCTACCCCTGAACCTAATACCAGAAGCTCTGGCCAATGAAAGTTTAAAAAAAAAAAGACTCAAAAAGCTGAGGATAAGATGGAAATACATGAAACTGTCAAACTTGCATATGTGAGCAATAAATACAAAGAAAATAAATTACCAGTCACAATAATAACCAAAACACTTGAAATCTAATGCTAAGAAAGCCAACCAATAAAATAAAAAATGGGAAGATGAATTTCCAGAGGTTAAAAATCAATTAATAGAAATCTCAAAAAAGACTTGCAAATATAGAATGTTTTAGATCATCAGAAATATACATGAATAGCATAAAAAATTAATGAATCAAAACTCACAAAAGTAAAAAATAGTTGAATAGGGAAAAATGTACATGTTTTATAAATAAAATTATAAGATACTGAATGGATGGATAAAGAGAAAATAAACACACAACACATTTTTTAATTCAGCCATTAAAAAGAATGAAGTCTAAAAATTATAAAACTATATATATCCATTTATTCTTCAACTCAGCATGCCCAATTCTAGGAATTTATCCTGAAGACATACCATGAAAATCAATTCTTCTGTGCCTAGAATCATCATGAAAATTATTTGTGTTCTCTAACTCTTCCCATAGTATACTAGTTCCTCAGTAGAAAGACTCTCTAATCCCCAACCTATCCTATCTATCTGGAGAAGGAGATGGCATCCCATTCCAGTGTTCTTGCTTGGAGAATCCCATGGATGGAGGAGCCTGGCAGGCTGCAGTCCATGGGATTGTGGGGAGTCAGACACGACTGAACCGACTGAGCATCCTATCTATCAAGACCAGAAAAGGGACCCTAGTCCCCAGGGCAATCAGGATAAGCAGGGGCCCCTCCTCCTGTAGCATCCAGGGGCATGAAAGTGAAGCTGCTACAAGAGGCCCTACTAAAGGAGCTAAACAAATAATATTTATCTTCTGCAGCTGTGGGGCTACTGGGTTCCTGCTACCTGGATCAGTCATTACCTCTCAGAGCACCTACATCAGTTTTTACCACCTCAGAGTCTATACGACAAGGTGCCTGTCCAAGGATGACTACTAGGAGCCAAAAGAGCAAGCTAAGGTTTTGCTCAGCTGAACATTCAGTCAACAGTTACTAAAACGACAAGCCCTAAGGGCTTTCACAGAGACAAAAGTCTCCAGTTGCACTTTTCTGGCTAAACAATCTTCACTACAGAGCAATAGTTATAAAACACTGATTAAGGAAGTGTGTGACACTCGGGTGTCAGGTTGAAGATCCAGGAAAGAGTCCAAGTTGACTCAAGAGTAAGGGTACCTAGAGACGTCCCTGATAGTTTAGTGGTTAAGACTCTTCACTTCCACTACAGGGAGAACAGGCTTGATTTCTGGTCAGGAAACTGTGATCCTGAATACTGCATGGTGTGGTAAAAAAAAAAAAAAAAAAGTAGGGGCACCTATAGGATCACAGATATAGAAAACAATCTTATGCTTACTAGGGGGTAAAGAAGAGGGAGGGATAAACTGGGAGACCAGCACTGACATATACATAATACTATACATAAAATGTCAAAGTTATGGTTTTTTCCAGTAGTTATGTATGGATGTGAGAGTTAGACCATAGAGAAGGCTGAGCGCTGAGGAATTGACACTTTGGAACTGTGGGGCTGGAGAAGACTCTTGAAAGTCCCTTGGACTGCAAGAAGATCAAACCAGTCAATCCTAAAGGAAATCAATCCTGAATATTCATTGGAAGGACTGATGCTGAAGCTCCAATACTTTGGCCACCTGATGTGGAGAGCTGACTCATTGGAAAAGACCCTGATGCTGGGAAAAACTGAGAAGAAGGGGGCAATAGAGGATGAGATGGTTGGATGGCATCACTGCCTCAATGGACATGAGTTTGAGGAAACTCAGGGAGATAGTGATGGACAGAGAAGCTTGGCGTGCTACAGTCCACAGGGTCGCAAAGAGTCAGACACAACTTAGCAACGGAAGAACAACAATATAAAAAATAGATAACAAATAAGAACCTACTGTATAGCACAAGTATAGCCCACCAGGCTCCTCTATCCATGGGATTCTCCAGGCAAGAATATGGGTGTGGGTTGCTATGCCCTTCTCCAGGGGATCTTCCCGACCCAGGGACTGAACCCAGGTCTCTTAGTCTCCTGCATTGGCAGGTGGATTCTTTACCACTGGTGCCACCTGGGAAGCCCATAACACAGGTAACTCTACACAATAATCTGTAATGACCTTTATGTGAAAAGAATCTTTAAAAAAGTGGGTATATGTATGCTACTGTTAAGTCACTTCAGTCATGTCCAACCCTGTGCGACCCCATAGACAGCAGCCCACCAGGCTCCCCCATCCCTGGGATTCTTCAGGCAAGAACACTGGAGCGGGTTGCCATTTCCTTCTCCAATGCATGAAAGTGAAGTCGCTCAGTCATGTCCGACTCTTAGCGACCCCATGGACTGCAGCCTACCAGGCTCCTCTGTCCATGGGATTTTCCAGGCGAGAGTACTGGAGTGGGGTGCCATTGCCTTCTCAGGGGTATTTGTATATGTATAACCAATTCACTTTGTTGTAAAGTAGAAACTAACACAATATTGTAAACAAACTAATAAAATTTCTTTTAAAAAAGAAAAAAAGAGAGTACCTAACTGTACCTTAGGGTGTAGTATGTGTGCTAAGTCACTTCAGTCGTATCTGATTCTTTGCGACCCTAAGGACTGACCGTAGACCACCAGGCTCCTCTGTCCATGGATTCCCAGGCAAGAATACTGGAGTGGGTTGCCATGCCCTCCTCCAGGGGCTCTTCCCAACCCAGAGATGAAAGCAGTGTCTCTTACATCTCCTGCATTGGCAGGTGGATTCTTTACCACTAGCACCACCTGGGAAGCCTGTACCTTAGGGTAACAAATAGATAACAAAGGGAGAAATTCTTTTCGTGTAAACGCTGTAACTAATAAATGGAAAAGGAATGGGAATATCACCTTTTTTGCAAACTCATAATAAAATAACGGATGTAAGTAATAATTATCAAAGACTACTACTATCAAAACAAGGGAGAAATCTGACGTGACCTGAGTCTTAATAGCTGTACACTGCACCAAATTCTGTTAAGTATTCTTCTCCAGGGTCCCAAATCAAATTAGAATCAGATCTAACCTACAGTTTACAGGAAATATAGAGGTCACAGATCATGTTAAATAACTTCTCAGGGATGCAATTAGGAAAATCCAGAATGTGGGAAAGTCTACAAGGACAAACAACTCAGTGGCTTCAACAAATTAAATACAAGGAAGAAAAGGAAATGAAAAAGAGGATGGGAAAACCAAAGAAAGTTAAAGGTAGAGTGACCAGACACCCCAATTTGCCCATTATAACCCAGGTTCATGCCTGATATCCCAGTATAACTGTTAATAGAGTCCTCTTTCATTATTAAAAGCTTCCTAGTTTAGATAATAAATTATATGGTCACCCTACCTAAGAGATGAAAGTGAAAGTCGCTCAGTCATGTCTGACTCTTTGCGATCCCATGGACTGACTATACAGTCCATGGAATTCTTTAGGCCAGAATACTGGAGTGGGTAGCCTTTTCCTTCTCCAGGGGATCTTCCCAACCCAGGAATCAAACCCAGGTCTCCCGCATTGCAGGCGGATTCTTTACCAGCTGAGCCACAAGAGAAGCCCAAGAAAACTGGAGTGGGTAGCCTATCCCTTCTCCAAAGGATCTTTCGGAACCAGGAATCGAACTGGGGTCTCCTGCATTGCAGATGGATTCTTTACGAACTGAGTCCTAAGAGATACAGTAATCAAACAAACTGTGTTGGCGTATTTCGATACTGATTTTTAAAAAAAACAACTTTCATAAAACATTTGAACACTGACTAGATATTTGATATTTCAAGGTAAGAGTTCTTACCTTTAGAGACACAAACTGATATAGTTACAGATGAAATGACATGAGATTTGCTTTAAAATAACTGAGTGGGGGGGAGGGAATAGGAGGGATATAGATGAGATAATACTGATCATGAGTTGTTAACACAACTTACAGTAGGGATATAAGACTATTCTCTCTACTTTGGAATATTATAGAGATTTTCCACAATACAATATTTTAAAAAGAGAGTAAGTTTTCCAGTAAAGAAAATTTTCCTACTTCTAGAAACAGAAATACCCTAGAAACCTTCAGCTTCCTGCTCTTAATTCAAGAGCAAACCTTTGGCATGTTGCCTGATAGAACTATATATTTATTCAGAGTCACTGAAGCCAAGATCTACAATTCTCTGCCATACAGTTCCCTGAGGTTAAATCACAGTTAATATTCTTCATTACTTTATCTTTTCATAAAAAAGGACTACCCCTTCCCTAACAGGAGAATCATATTTGAATATACTCTCAAGTTGTTCTTTCCCTTACACAGGAGTCGGGGTGGTGGATAGGAATGAAGCACCTTAAGCTTGTCTCAATGGACTTTTTCCACTGCCAAGAAATGGCCCCAAAGAGAACGTAATTCGGTTTACTCATTTACACATGACTAAATTTTCACTCATTTTACTCCATGTCCTGGTGTGCCCCAGAGGGCCAGTTTTAGCTACAATAATTAGTGAGCCCGCGGGAGAAGGCGAGAGAGAACACAGCTGCCACTGCCTCATCTTAGCCAGTAACAAAACTTCCAAGGGCAGAATATAATGATAAGTGATACCTACAGTTACTCAAGGGAAAATCAGAATATGAGAAAACTAAAAGGAAGCAAAAGGAAAAATAATAGAAGCAAAAAAATAAGTGAGGATTAGCAACATGTGACTTTTCTAACAAAGACAGCAAAATAACTGTTACAGCAACAATAACTGTTATTCTGAACAATCTTACATGTATTGATTTATCTAATCCTGCAGTGATACCTGAAATCTATTACTATGCCCAGTTTAATAATGTAGAAAACTGAGACAGAAAGGGAAGTGATTTGCCTACAACAGGGCCAGAATAAGAACAAGTTCTGGAGACGTTCCTCTTTTAGAGTTACTTTGAAAAGCAGTTGTTTAAAGAAAGACAGATAAGACAAGCAGGTGTTGGTAAATGAAAATAGTGCTTTCTCTTTGGCAGGAAACAATCTTGACACTACCAAAAAAGGGTTTCAAAGGCTGCCCAGATTTGGAGGACGCCCAAAGTAACACCTGTCCTTTGCCACTAAAGTCTACAGAGAGCTTCTTACAAATGTGACACAGGAAAGGCCAGAGGGCTGAATTAGTACTAGCTGCAAACTTCAACGGTGAACTTCTTGTTGCTGAAGATGTTCAACCAAAGAATAACTTTTTCACTAGAGACTGTACAAAAAGAATTTCTATGCAGTGGGAAGTAGGCTACAGCTAGAACTCTTCCTATACAAAGTTCATTCTAATGAGGACTTCTTTCTGCACTTTAGGGCTGATGAAAACAATGGCAACTCAAAATTGAATCAAAACCTAAGCCATTCTATGTTCCAGGGAATTGCCAACACCAAGCTTCTATCCCCAGGAGGTCTAAAATCCCAATTAATGGCCCAAGACACAGCTTCCTGCTGTCTTTAGGGACATCAATTACACCAAGGACCATATCTAGTACTCCTTTAAATAGGGTTATATCAACAATACAATACCCATGTCTCAGTGCCAATCAGCAGGCTAGAATCACATTCTTAGAAGAGGTACAAATTGACTAAAGGTTTGAGGTTAATTCAACCCAAGTCACAATCACATTTATAATGCCCCTTAAGGTTGACCATACCCATCTAGGACACTTGAAAGACAGCATCAGACCTGTCTGTAACAGACCCATCCCTTCTCATCAAGGAACAAATGGAAATGTACTATAAGAATTCGAAAGGTCATTATTTTAAACCTGTGTCTTTATTGTCCTTCAAATTACTATGGACAATAATCTGTGAGGTCTAATCACTAAGAAGCAGCACTCAATAAAAAAGGTTAAGATTCTGAGCAGTGCCAGGTCTAACTACTATTTCTAGCCCCTTTGGGCAATGCAACCAAAAGCCTCAATAGCTGTGTCCGTTTGCCAGGGCTGCCATATCAAAGTACCACACGCTGGGTGGCAAGAGCCATTTATTTCCCTCCAGTTCTGGGGGCTAGAAGGTGTCAGCAGGGTTGTTTCGTCTGAGGCCTCACTCCTTGGCTTGTAAAAGGCTGTCTTCTCCCTCTGTATCTGTGTCCTGTCTACACCCCTTCTTCTGAGTTATTGTTATTGTTCAGTCGCTAAGTCATGTCCGACTCTTTTGAGACCCCGTGGACTGTAGCCCTCCAGGCTCCTCTGTCCCTGGAACTTCCCAGGCAAGAACACTGGAGTGGGTTGCCATTTCCTTCTTCAGGGGATGTTTCTGACCCAGAGATCAAATACATGTCTCCTGTTTGGCAGATGGATTCTTTACCACTAAGTCACCAAGGAAGGCTCCTTCTTATAAGTACACCAGTCATATTGCAGCCTATCCCAAAGATCTTATTTAACCTTAATTATCTCCACGAAAATCCTATCCCCCAGTACAGTCATCTTCTAAGAACTGGAGGTTTAAAGTTTCAACAAATGGATTTTAGAGGGACACAATTCAGCCCATAAAAATAGTATGAAAAGTGAAAGTGAAGTTGCTCAGTTGTGTCCAAGTCTTTGCAACCCCATGGACTATAGCCTACCAGGCTCCTCAGTCCATGGAATTTTCCAGGCAGGAATACTGCAGTGGGTTGCCATTTCCTTCTCCAGGGGATCTTCCCAACCCAGGGGTCGAACCCAGGTCTCCTGCATTGCAGGCAGATGCTTTACCGTCTGGGCCACCAGGGAAGCCCTAAAAACAGTATATTCTGTGGAAATAAAAGACATCCTAATATGGCCACTGCATGGTGGCAGTATGTAGACCCTAGATCACTCCTGGGTCATCTATTTTTAAATAGAGGTTAAATTCACTGCCAATAGCTCTAGAATTTTCTTCACTTATTCATACTGTTTACTAGAATCATTTTTCTCTTTCAGCTTATATTTGCTCAATTGCTAAATAACAGCATGTTCATTAGGCACGTATACTAATGTGCAAAAATGGTAACAATTTTGTAGAATTTAGGTTCATCATTGTGTTCATTAAAAACTCATTCTGTCCTAGACTCAGAATGTGAACTCAGAGAACAAAACTAAATTAGTGGATAACAACAATGAACGTGGGTAAAAGAATAAAATGGAATGACACATGCCTAAAAGAAGGACAGAGGTTTTTAAAAGGAAATAAAGATAATGGCATGGAAGTGAAAATGGATTAGAAATACCAACTCCCTGAGTATGAGCAGATTTGTATAAGAATGTCATGACTAGGTTACCTTGGGGAAAGAGAAGACCTGGGTCCACAAAATTACTTAGGATCAAAACACACTACCTGAAAGAAGTATCTTAGATGGGGAAGCAGAACAGTATAGTTGTTGAGAACACTATCTCTGGAGTCAGAAGGCTTGGGTTTTAATCCCACTTTTGCCATTTACCATCTGTTTTATCTCAAGTAATTTATTTACTCTCTCTGCACTTCTGTTTTCTCATCTGCAGAACAAGCATAACAATAATCCCTACCGCACAAACCTGGTGTGTGGATTGAATGATTTACAGATTTTTAAAGAGTTAGAATGGTACTCAGCTGGGGCACTATTAAGTCCTAAGAATTTGTTTACTTACTAACTAAACACACAATAGCACATTTCATTAGAAACATTATAGCAGAGTTAAGACCAAGATCCTTTGGGGCTGAATGCCAGTTTCCACTGCCTATGTGAACTGAGAACTTCCTACTGCCTATGTGAGCTGAGAACTTCCAGATGTACAAGCTGAATTTAGAAANAGGTCTAATCACTAAGAAGCAGCACTCAATAAAAAAAGGTTAAGATTCTGAGCAGTGCCAGGTCTAACTACTATTTCTAGCCCCTTTGGGCAATGCAACCAAAAGCCTCAATAGCTGTGTCCGTTTGCCAGGGCTGCCATATCAAAGTACCACACGCTGGGTGGCAAGAGCCATTTATTTCCCTCCAGTTCTGGGGGCTAGAAGGTGTCAGCAGGGTTGTTTCGTCTGAGGCCTCACTCCTTGGCTTGTAAAAGGCTGTCTTCTCCCTCTGTATCTGTGTCCTGTCTACATCCCTTCTTCTGAGTTATTGTTATTGTTCAGTCGCTAAGTCATGTCCGACTCTTTTGAGACCCCGTGGACTGTAGCCCTCCAGGCTCCTCTGTCCCTGGAACTTCCCAGGCAAGAACACTGGAGTGGGTTGCCATTTCCTTCTTCAGGGGATGTTTCTGACCCAGAGATCAAATACATGTCTCCTGTTTGGCAGATGGATTCTTTACCACTAAGTCACCAAGGAAGGCTCCTTCTTATAAGTACACCAGTCATATTGCAGCCTATCCCAAAGATCTTATTTAACCTTAATTATCTCCACGAAAATCCTATCCCCCAGTACAGTCATCTTCTAAGAACTGGAGGTTTAAAGTTTCAACAAATGGATTTTAGAGGGACACAATTCAGCCCATAAAAATAGTATGAAAAGTGAAAGTGAAGTTGCTCAGTTGTGTCCAAGTCTTTGCAACCCCATGGACTATAGCCTACCAGGCTCCTCAGTCCATGGAATTTTCCAGGCAGGAATACTGCAGTGGGTTGCCATTTCCTTCTCCAGGGGATCTTCCCAACCCAGGGGTCGAACCCAGGTCTCCTGCATTGCAGGCAGATGCTTTACCGTCTGGGCCACCAGGGAAGCCCTAAAAACAGTATATTCTGTGGAAATAAAAGACATCCTAATATGGCCACTGCATGGTGGCAGTATGTAGACCCTAGATCACTCCTGGGTCATCTATTTTTAAATAGAGGTTAAATTCACTGCCAATAGCTCTAGAATTTTCTTCACTTATTCATACTGTTTACTAGAATCATTTTTCTCTTTCAGCTTATATTTGCTCAATTGCTAAATAACAGCATGTTCATTAGGCACGTATACTAATGTGCAAAAATGGTAACAATTTTGTAGAATTTAGGTTCATCATTGTGTTCATTAAAAACTCATTCTGTCCTAGACTCAGAATGTGAACTCAGAGAACAAAACTAAATTAGTGGATAACAACAATGAACGTGGGTAAAAGAATAAAATGGAATGACACATGCCTAAAAGAAGGACAGAGGTTTTTAAAAGGAAATAAAGATAATGGCATGGAAGTGAAAATGGATTAGAAATACCAACTCCCTGAGTATGAGCAGATTTGTATAAGAATGTCATGACTAGGTTACCTTGGGGAAAGAGAAGACCTGGGTCCACAAAATTACTTAGGATCAAAACACACTACCTGAAAGAAGTATCTTAGATGGGGAAGCAGAACAGTATAGTTGTTGAGAACACTATCTCTGGAGTCAGAAGGCTTGGGTTTTAATCCCACTTTTGCCATTTACCATCTGTTTTATCTCAAGTAATTTATTTACTCTCTCTGCACTTCTGTTTTCTCATCTGCAGAACAAGCATAACAATAATCCCTACCGCACAAACCTGGTGTGTGGATTGAATGATTTACAGATTTTTAAAGAGTTAGAATGGTACTCAGCTGGGGCACTATTAAGTCCTAAGAATTTGTTTACTTACTAACTAAACACACAATAGCACATTTCATTAGAAACATTATAGCAGAGTTAAGACCAAGATCCTTTGGGGCTGAATGCCAGTTTCCACTGCCTATGTGAACTGAGAACTTCCTACTGCCTATGTGAGCTGAGAACTTCCAGATGTACAAGCTGAATTTAGAAAAGGCAGAGGAACCAGGGATCAAATTGCCAACATCTGTTGGATCATAGAAAAAACAAGGGAATTCCAGAAAAACATCTACTTCTGCTTTGCTGACTATGCAAAAACCTTCGACTGAGTGGATCACAAGACCCTGTGGAGAACTCTTAAAGAGACAGGAATACCATATCACCTTACCTGCCTCTTGAGAAACCTGTGTACAGGTCAAGAAGCAACAAGTCAGAACTAGATATGGAACAACGGACTGGTTCAAATTTGGAAGATGAGTACATCGAGGTTGTATATTGTCACCCTGCTTATTTAACTTACATGCAGAATACATCATGCAAAATGCCAGGCTCAATGAATCACAAGCTGGAATCAAGATCGTCAGGAGAAATATCAACCTCAGACATGCAGATGATACCTCTCTAATGGCAGAAAGCAAAGAGAAGCTGAAAAGCCTCTTGATGAAAGTGAAAGAGGAGAGTTAAAAAGGTAGCTTAAAACTCAACATTCAAAAAATTAAGATCACAGCATCCAGTCCCATTACTTCATGGCAAATAGATGGGGGAAAAGTAAAAGCAGTAACAGATTTTATTTTCTTGGGCTCCAGAAATCACTGCAGATGGTGACTGCAGCCCCAGAATAAAAAGCTCTGATAAACCTAGACAGCATATTAAAGAGCAGAGACATCACTTTGCCAACAAAGGTTTGTATAGTCAAAGCTATGGTGTTTCCAGTAGTCATCTATGGATGTGAGAGTTGGACCACAAAGAAGGCCAAGTGCCAAAGAATTGATGCTTTCAAACTGTGGTGCTGGAGAAGATTCTTGAGAGTCCCTTGGACTGCAGGGAGATCAAACCAGTCAGTCCTAAAGGAAATCAATACTGAATATTCACTGGAAGAACTGATGCTAAAGCTGAAGCTCCAATACTTTGGCCACCTGATATGAAGAGCTGACTCATCAGAAAAGACCCTGATGCTGGGAAACATTGCAGGCAGGAAGAGAAGCAGGCAATAGAGGATGAGATAGTTGGATGGCATCAACGAATTAATGGGCATGAGTTTGAGCAAACTCCAGGAATTGGTGATGGACAGGGAGGGGGAGGCCTGGCATGCTGCAGTCCATGGGGTCGCAAAGAGTCGGACATGGCTGAGTGACTGAACTGAACAACAACTGGTTACTAGTAACTTCCTTAATCTCTCTGTACCACAGTGCCTTCATCAATAAAATAAACTGATTTGGATTATTCACTTCATCAATAAAATGGGCTTATATTACCATCTCACTAGAGTATTCTGAGCATTAGAAAAATGCTTAGTATACAGTAATGCTCCACAAATATTACCTGCTGTTTCATTTTTCAACTTTTCTTGACCAAGAAGATAAAACAAAAAATCTGTCTTCCATCTACTACGTTTATCTAACATGTACATCAGTTAATCAGTCATCTTGTGAGGCAATCTTCATTTTTGATGATAGAAGTATGTGTTCAAACTATTAGGAGATTGGATTTCTGATTCCTGCCATGATGGGGAAATGGAGACAGATTTATCCTTATGCCTTAAAAACATTTTTAAAAAAAGATGAAATATATGAAACAAGTTTTAAACACTGCACAGAAGGGAAACATAGAAAGTAAGCCCTAAATCTGCCCCTAAAGTAAGTCCTAAGATTGTTCTAGCTTACCACTTGGGAAAAATTCCTAGGAAGCAACACAAGAAGGGGTTATCTAAAAAGAGTTCAGCAATCTCCCTGAGGTGAGGGGAGCAAAACTGAGAATTTGGAGGGGCTACGGTGGATAGGATTTGAAAGGCAGAAAGGAGAAAACTGTACAGAGAGAGCTCAGCAGGGGGTTTCTGGAGTCTTCACCAGTGAGGTGGAGAAGGAAATGAGTACTTCCCAGAGCTCACACAGGGCTAGGAATGGACAATGCTCCCACCAGCCAGAGTAGAAAAAATCACAATGCATGGTCATCAAGTACAGTACTTAGAAAGTACTGCCTCCATATAAAGAAAAAATTAGACCCAAATGCTGCTCTGGGACCATCTACAAAGCCTAAAAGTAACCCTCAAAAGGATCAAACTATTTCTTTCTGATAATATAACTGCATCTCAGCATAAAATTCAAGAACATTTAAAGAAATACAAACATAGCCAGCAAACAAGGTAAAATTATCTTGCTGTATCAGTGAATTGGTATGATGCATATTAGAGATAAAAAAAAAGAATGGAATAAAACACTAATACAGTGACCAGACATGTGGACAAGTCTGGTGGGGTGGGGTTGGGAGGGAATTTAACAAGTTGTCAATCCTAAAGCTATAAGATATTGCCTTAGATTGTGTCCTAAGAACACAGGTGTCACGGGCTAGTACTTTAAGGCTGGGGAACCAAGATTCTGTAAGCCACATGGCACAGCTGAAAAAACGGGGGTGAGGGGCCTAGTACTTTAAGCCATGTGCCAAGTTGGGGTACACCTTAGCTTGTGGGTGCTACCCAACTTACAATTTTTCTCAGTCTCATGCACCAAGGTCTAGTACCTCCAGAATAAGGTGATTTCAGGGAGGAATCAGCTTCTAATGCTGTGCTATGTCAGTCTAAACTTTCCCTCAATTGTCTTTGGAGTTTGAGTTCTTATATCAAATAATGTCACTTAAGCCTGTGTAATAAGTTTTGCTTCTATTTAAATGTCTTTTGCCGCATTAATTTTTTTTCCTAACAGAAAGCTTATCAAATACCTATTGATCAATCATACCTTCCTCTTACTTGAAAAATTTTTTCAATTGGTTTCTTAGTCCTTTCTGAAGAACTGTTCCTTTTTAGTCTCTCCTCTGCTAGTTCCTTGTTTCCCCAATCTCTTAAAGTCAGATTGCCCCAGTCCAGGGCTCAATCCATTAACATTTCCTCCTTCTCTACTCACTGGATAATCTCATAAGCCTAACAGTTCAGTTATAAGATGATAATTTCTAATTACATTTCTTTATCCCAGACCTCACATATCTCTAACTGAATGTCTAATTAGCTGTCTCTTGCAGTTCCCCAGTCTCAGTTCATGATAACTAAACTTTTCTAGCTGCTGCTGCTGCTGCTAAGTCACTTCAGTCATGTCTGACTCTGTGTGACCCCATAGATGGCAGCCCATCAGGCTCCCCCGTCCCTGGGATTCTCCAGGCAAGAACACTGGAGTGGGTTGCCATTTCCTTCTTCAATGAATGAAAGTGAAAAGTGAAAGGGAAGTCACTCAGTCGTATCCAACTCTTCATGCAGCCCACCAGGCTCCTCCGCCCATGGGATTTTCCAGGCAAGAGTACTGGAGTAGGGTGCCATCGCCTTCTCCCAAACTTTTCTAGCTGTTCAGTTATCCTTAACTCACCATTTTCTCAGATTCTGCATCTAATCCACACTTCTTACCACCTGCACCATCATGGGTTCAAACCATTGTCTCTGGCCTAGCATATTCCAGTAGCCTTCTAACTACAGTGATAGTGATTCTTTTCATCTGAGTTGGATCATGGCATTCTTCTGCTTTAATCTATTCAATAGCTTCTCAACTCACTCAGTAAAAGAATAAGCATCCTTATCATGGTATTAAAGCTCTACTTTATCTGGCTCCCCTACATCTCAGACCTCGTTTCTTCCCACTCACCACCTAACTCACTCCACATGAGCTTCACTGGACTCTGCTATACACACAGAGCAAGCTCTTAGATCAGGTCTTAGGCACTTTCTGCTGCCTCTGTCTGAAATGCTCTTCCTTCAGATATCACTGTTCTGGCTCTGAGACTTACTTCAGATCTTTCCTCAAATGTCAACTTATTGCTGAGGGCCTCCCTGGCCATCTTACATGCAATGTCAACCCCTGGATCCCACATTCCCCATCCCCCTGATCCTACTGTATTTTCTCAGTATCATTTGTGTCCATCTGTTATATATTTACTCACTAATTTGTTTGCCTCCCTCCACTAGAATCTAAGGTCACTGAGAGCAGGGACTTTACTCCTTGGTGATCACAGTCCTTCATGAGAAAAACAGTGCCCAGCATATAGTATGGACTCATTTTCCTTCTGTGTAAAATGTGGGTTTGGACTATTTAACCCTCAGAGAGCTCAAGCATTCTATCATGCTATGTTTCTCCTATGGGGTGGTCACAGGGCTGTCCATTGGTTAAGATAGACACACAATTATCTAACTACTGACATATCACGCTACTTTTCCCCTAATTTTGCATGTAACAGAGATCTGTGAAACTCCTTTCACACAAGCCATCACTTTTGTGCAGTTTCTCCCTATTATTAAGGAGAAAGGTCTAGGTTTTACTTATTAGGCCAGAAGCAATCGCTAAGGCCCACGTTCATCACAGTAGGTTTCCTTACCTCCACTGCAGTGAGCGGCTGGAACAGGGACTGCCAGGACTGCTATGGGCGTGTGTGTTCAGGAAAAAGGCAAGAGGAGAAGTAGCCAGAGCACAATCAGCACTAAAGGGGACTTTAGAGAGGGACCAGGCTGGAGCCGACGTGGGAGAAAGTATGTGCCGGTTTACTTCAGATCCTCGGCAAAGAGCAGAGATTCTGACAATGTACCACAGCAGAGAAAAACAAGAGTCAGTGGTAATTTCTCAGCCAAAAAGAAACATTCAAAGTGGGTTAGTTTATGCAAGAGGCTCAAGAAAAGTAAGTGGTCAAAAACCATTCNCAAAAAATCTGTCTTCCATCTACTACGTTTATCTAACATGTACATCAGTTAATCAGTCATCTTGTGAGGCAATCTTCATTTTTGATGATAGAAGTATGTGTTCAAACTATTAGGAGATTGGATTTCTGATTCCTGCCATGATGGGGAAATGGAGACAGATTTATCCTTATGCCTTAAAAACATTTTTAAAAAAAGATGAAATATATGAAACAAGTTTTAAACACTGCACAGAAGGGAAACATAGAAAGTAAGCCCTAAATCTGCCCCTAAAGTAAGTCCTAAGATTGTTCTAGCTTACCACTTGGGAAAAATTCCTAGGAAGCAACACAAGAAGGGGTTATCTAAAAAGAGTTCAGCAATCTCCCTGAGGTGAGGGGAGCAAAACTGAGAATTTGGAGGGGCTACGGTGGATAGGATTTGAAAGGCAGAAAGGAGAAAACTGTACAGAGAGAGCTCAGCAGGGGGTTTCTGGAGTCTTCACCAGTGAGGTGGAGAAGGAAATGAGTACTTCCCAGAGCTCACACAGGGCTAGGAATGGACAATGCTCCCACCAGCCAGAGTAGAAAAAATCACAATGCATGGTCATCAAGTACAGTACTTAGAAAGTACTGCCTCCATATAAAGAAAAAATTAGACCCAAATGCTGCTCTGGGACCATCTACAAAGCCTAAAAGTAACCCTCAAAAGGATCAAACTATTTCTTTCTGATAATATAACTGCATCTCAGCATAAAATTCAAGAACATTTAAAGAAATACAAACATAGCCAGCAAACAAGGTAAAATTATCTTGCTGTATCAGTGAATTGGTATGATGCATATTAGAGATAAAAAAAAAGAATGGAATAAAACACTAATACAGTGACCAGACATGTGGACAAGTCTGGTGGGGTGGGGTTGGGAGGGAATTTAACAAGTTGTCAATCCTAAAGCTATAAGATATTGCCTTAGATTGTGTCCTAAGAACACAGGTGTCACGGGCTAGTACTTTAAGGCTGGGGAACCAAGATTCTGTAAGCCACATGGCACAGCTGAAAAAACGGGGGTGAGGGGCCTAGTACTTTAAGCCATGTGCCAAGTTGGGGTACACCTTAGCTTGTGGGTGCTACCCAACCTACAATTTTTCTCAGTCTCATGCACCAAGGTCTAGTACCTCCAGAATAAGGTGATTTCAGGGAGGAATCAGCTTCTAATGCTGTGCTATGTCAGTCTAAACTTTCCCTCAATTGTCTTTGGAGTTTGAGTTCTTATATCAAATAATGTCACTTAAGCCTGTGTAATAAGTTTTGCTTCTATTTAAATGTCTTTTGCCGCATTAATTTTTTTTCCTAACAGAAAGCTTATCAAATACCTATTGATCAATCATACCTTCCTCTTACTTGAAAAATTTTTTCAATTGGTTTCTTAGTCCTTTCTGAAGAACTGTTCCTTTTTAGTCTCTCCTCTGCTAGTTCCTTGTTTCCCCAATCTCTTAAAGTCAGATTGCCCCAGTCCAGGGCTCAATCCATTAACATTTCCTCCTTCTCTACTCACTGGATAATCTCATAAGCCTAACAGTTCAGTTATAAGATGATAATTTCTAATTACATTTCTTTATCCCAGACCTCACATATCTCTAACTGAATGTCTAATTAGCTGTCTCTTGCAGTTCCCCAGTCTCAGTTCATGATAACTAAACTTTTCTAGCTGCTGCTGCTGCTGCTAAGTCACTTCAGTCATGTCTGACTCTGTGTGACCCCATAGATGGCAGCCCATCAGGCTCCCCCGTCCCTGGGATTCTCCAGGCAAGAACACTGGAGTGGGTTGCCATTTCCTTCTTCAATGAATGAAAGTGAAAAGTGAAAGGGAAGTCACTCAGTCGTATCCAACTCTTCATGCAGCCCACCAGGCTCCTCCGCCCATGGGATTTTCCAGGCAAGAGTACTGGAGTAGGGTGCCATCGCCTTCTCCCAAACTTTTCTAGCTGTTCAGTTATCCTTAACTCACCATTTTCTCAGATTCTGCATCTAATCCACACTTCTTACCACCTGCACCATCATGGGTTCAAACCATTGTCTCTGGCCTAGCATATTCCAGTAGCCTTCTAACTACAGTGATAGTGATTCTTTTCATCTGAGTTGGATCATGGCATTCTTCTGCTTTAATCTATTCAATAGCTTCTCAACTCACTCAGTAAAAGAATAAGCATCCTTATCATGGTATTAAAGCTCTACTTTATCTGGCTCCCCTACATCTCAGACCTCGTTTCTTCCCACTCACCACCTAACTCACTCCACATGAGCTTCACTGGACTCTGCTATACACACAGAGCAAGCTCTTAGATCAGGTCTTAGGCACTTTCTGCTGCCTCTGTCTGAAATGCTCTTCCTTCAGATATCACTGTTCTGGCTCTGAGACTTACTTCAGATCTTTCCTCAAATGTCAACTTATTGCTGAGGGCCTCCCTGGCCATCTTACATGCAATGTCAACCCCTGGATCCCACATTCCCCATCCCCCTGATCCTACTGTATTTTCTCAGTATCATTTGTGTCCATCTGTTATATATTTACTCACTAATTTGTTTGCCTCCCTCCACTAGAATCTAAGGTCACTGAGAGCAGGGACTTTACTCCTTGGTGATCACAGTCCTTCATGAGAAAAACAGTGCCCAGCATATAGTATGGACTCATTTTCCTTCTGTGTAAAATGTGGGTTTGGACTATTTAACCCTCAGAGAGCTCAAGCATTCTATCATGCTATGTTTCTCCTATGGGGTGGTCACAGGGCTGTCCATTGGTTAAGATAGACACACAATTATCTAACTACTGACATATCACGCTACTTTTCCCCTAATTTTGCATGTAACAGAGATCTGTGAAACTCCTTTCACACAAGCCATCACTTTTGTGCAGTTTCTCCCTATTATTAAGGAGAAAGGTCTAGGTTTTACTTATTAGGCCAGAAGCAATCGCTAAGGCCCACGTTCATCACAGTAGGTTTCCTTACCTCCACTGCAGTGAGCGGCTGGAACAGGGACTGCCAGGACTGCTATGGGCGTGTGTGTTCAGGAAAAAGGCAAGAGGAGAAGTAGCCAGAGCACAATCAGCACTAAAGGGGACTTTAGAGAGGGACCAGGCTGGAGCCGACGTGGGAGAAAGTATGTGCCGGTTTACTTCAGATCCTCGGCAAAGAGCAGAGATTCTGACAATGTACCACAGCAGAGAAAAACAAGAGTCAGTGGTAATTTCTCAGCCAAAAAGAAACATTCAAAGTGGGTTAGTTTATGCAAGAGGCTCAAGAAAAGTAAGTGGTCAAAAACCATTCTCAGATATTAATATCATACCCAGTACCAATGTTGGCATAGAATGACCATGGAGACTAAAACTTAATCCTCAGGATTAAAAACAAAAAGTTAAGCTTTGGATATTCAAAGTATTTAGGTTGGCTTCTGTGAAAATGTTGTAAATTTACTACAATTCATCAATTAACAAGCAACAGACAGTATGTTGTGCTCAATGACTAAAACTTCCTAGAGAAATATACATGTCAATAAAAATAAAGCATTCTTAATAGCTTAAGTTGTTAGATTACACCTAAAATAATACCAAGTTGTTTAACTTTTGTCTGAGTACACCAAATAATGTTATTTCACTATATATAATAAACTTTGCTTCTATTTAAATTTCCATTTTGCAGGTTATTTCTCTCCCCCCCAAAAAAACAATTTAACCATCTTAATGTGTTAAATACTAAAGAAGACTAAGTGAGATCATTAGGCTGAACACAGACAGATGGTAAATATGAATTTCTATTTTTTAATCATATATAATAGACATGTCACATATGATGAAAAATAATTGACAGACGCACAGCATTTGTGTAGCAGTGGTATAGCTTTCTATACAAATACAATATTTAACTACAATATCTTATTTCCAAGATAGGAAATAAACTTAAGTATCATGTAAGCACCTGTTTTAAAATGATGTTAGTTTCATGTATTGTTATTGCTACCTGTTTGGATTTGATGACATTCTACTTGTATTTAATTATATATATTCAAAAGAAATCTCCACCTTCCTATTTATTAGCCCTCTAGCTGGCCTCAGCATATTTCTCAGATGAGTACAAAATATGAAGATATAATAGGATGGTAAAATTTTTCAATATATTTTTAAATTACAAGCAAAAATATTTTTCACTTTAAAAAAGAATTTCCACTTTTATAAAGAACTCTAAATGACATCTAAATTTAAAGAATTAGTTCCCTAGTACAGTTGACACTTGAACAATGCAGGTTATTGAAAATCTGTCTATAACTTCACAGCTGTCACTCCAACTTCATAGTTAGCACTCCATATCTGAGGTTCTGCATCTGCAGGTTCAAGTAACTGTACATTGTATGATATTGTAGCACATATTTATTGAAAAAATCTGTGGTGTAAGTGGACCTGTGGTTTTAAGGGTCAATAGTACATATAAGCTAGAGCTAACCAGAACACACAACAGGGTAAACAGTACATATATGCTAGAGTTAATTAGAACAAACACTTTTCTTGTTAACCTGAATAACACTGCATATAGAAAATTCTGGAGTCTTAAATCTTATCACATAAGATGAGGTTTAGCCATCTGATGAATACATCATTCAAAATTATAAAAAATCTATGAACACCAAATTTCATTCTCTTTGCTCTTAATTACTACTCTGCAAAATGGTTATACTCTGGGGCTGCAGTCTAAAAAGGAATGCTTGAAAAAGGCAAGAGATTGATAAACTACTTCCTAGATCCTCAAGGAGTATTTTCCTAATCCAAATTCAAAGTCACTAAAACAGATACAATGATTAAAATTACCAGTACACTAATGTTTGGAGAGCATGATTTTTAATCCTTATGTTTTCTTAATGGATGAAATTTCTCTATTGTGGTCATTTACTTTGTAGGTTTAATATGGAAATAAACCTTTTTTTTTTTTTTTAAGTGTGCCAATCTTTCCAATTTTATACTTCAAACAAGTCTGATTTCCGAAGGTCTGGTAGAATCATCAGTTCAATCAATGAGCATCCACTAGCACTGAAGGGCAACGACCCAAAGGAAGCCCACTGACAAAGTCTGCCTACTTGAGTAGGCTGTGCTGTCTTCACGTAATCACTACCCTTCAGGGGAAGGAAATCTGAAGTGCATCCCCTCTGCCCTGTTACAGCAAAGGCCGTTCGAGACAGATCACTGGAAGGGAATGAACTCTAGGGCACTCCTTTCCCTGGTTCCCTAATTTGCTGATCAATTCACTCAATACTTCTCCGTTAAATAAGCCTGAGCATCTCTTGGGAAAGCTACCCTGGAGTGGAAGTCTTCTTCCATTCCCCAGCTTCAAAATCCTTACCTAAGTATTATTCCTATATTGGTCAACATAGAAATAAAATTCCCATCCTAAAAGACTCAGGCTTGGATCTGCAAGGGCAGATCTGAGGTCCTGAGCTGACAGGCCAAGGGCAGAAATACAATACCCTCTCTAGTCAAAAGAGGAGATATTTTCCTTTCCGTTTGTTTCTCACATCCACTGGGGCTTTGACACTTACTTTAAATACACTTTTGCCTGCAAGGCAGGAAAAAAAGTCTTCATTGTTAGCCTGGCTTCCCAAGTACCTAAGAATGTCTAAAAGACATCTAACTCAGTTTTCAGAATTAGAAACCCCATTATACCTCTGCCAGGGACCACTGTTTTGACCTTGAATTCACGAAGCCAGCCCAGCCCTCTTCCTGACAGGCATCTCCAAACCAGAGTCTTTATCCAAGCAAACGAAGGTGTGTTAGTTGGCATTAGTTCTTTTCCTGACATCTGCCAGTTTCCACTCAGAGACCCCAGCCTCCTTACTGGATCCGCAGGCATGGTGCTCCCAGTCTCTCTCTCCTCCGTTTCATCATTTTCCTGGCTACTCAAGCTTTTGCCCTCTCCCACTTGGAATCTTGGCAGGAAGTTCTCTCACACAAGAGGTATGTAGGCATAAGCCAAAGGAAACTTACAAAGGCTTTCCAAATTTAAGAGAAAAATTAAAGTACTTTTCTTCAAAATTATGATTTTCAGCAACACCTCCCCCTTAAAAAAACCTAAGAGCACAAAAGGCAGCAGTGAGACAGAGTGAGGAGTCCCAGACCCCGAATGAATCAGCTGTCCTCTGTCTGCCTGACATCATTCACACTCAGCCCGGAACAAATCAGAGTCCCAGGGAGCTCCTCGTTCCTCCTCAGTGACAAGCGTCAAATCCCCTCCCCCACACATCAGTCACAACCTCCAGCCCTGAAGCCTGGCAACAGTGAGGACTCTGGAAGAGACTGCACATACCAACTTGAAAACTCACACTGTGACAGAAATACTATTAACTCAGTAGGCGTAGGTCAGGCTGGAACAGCTGCTGCAGTGGCTAGCGGACTAGAACAAAGCACATTAAGGATCCCAAATCAGTAAATAATAAGCTAAGAATATGTGGGCATTTCTGCAACGTTATTCATTCTCAAGCCCAGACCTCATGGAGGATGACAGATTTGTAATGTTAGGGCTCAGAAACCAATTTAAGTAAACTTTGTACTTCTTCAGACAAAATCCAGCATCATTTTAAATTCAATTGGTATTACTCTCCAGTCACTTAACTAACCATCTGGTAAGAATAGCCATAAGTCAAATTAAGAGAAGTAAGCCTAGAAACTACTTAGTTTAATTTCATCCATAAATTATTAATGAAATAATTTCTATGGCAGATATTATATGAGGTAAGCTGCAAGAGAACTGTTAAGAAGGGTAAGTCACTGAACATTTCCCCATCTATAGAATGAAAACAGGTAAGGTGCTTAATAGGTGGGCTGTAGGGAAGATTATTATATGTAAAACAGAAAAGTGCTTAGCGCAGAGGAAGTGCTATAGAATTGTTAGCTATTATCATAGGTCTTGCCCTCCCAAGAGGGCAAGCTCTCAATCTAAAGGGGAAGATAAGTGCAAACAGGTAAGAAACCATCTGACAAGAGCAAATAAATTATTGAGCTAAACACTGACAGCTAAGGAGTGAAAATTAAGCAAAGTCTTGGTCCCCTGTTTCAGAGCACCTGCCAACTCGGATGAGATCCTCTCATTCATATGGATGACAAAGTATGTCAAACTGTTCTTCTAGGATAACATCCAAAAGATTAACTCATACTGCAACCAGTGCTTTTTCAACTGCAGGTCACAACTCTTTAGTGAGTCATGAGATCAATTTAGAAAGTCGGGACCAATATTTTCTTAAAAGGGAAATAGAATTTTCAGAAAAGAAATATCAGAGTGCTTCACATAAAGTGAGGGGAAGAATTATTTAGTGAAATTTGTGTTTGTAACACCTGTTACTAAAATATGTATTATTTATAAGTGCAAACACATGTCATGGGTTACAGTGTAATTCTACTATTGAGGGTCATAGTCTATAAAAAATTTGAAAGCCACTGCTCTAATTACCCAACCAAACTTACCCCACCTGGCAGCTACAGACACTCACTTTCCCTCTCCATGTACCGGCCCAATCATTTGTCTCTCACAGTTCCTTCCCAGAATCCCCTGTTCTCTATAACAAAAATGGAAACTCTCTCAGAAATCTACCACCTCTCAACAAGTACTGAGTCCCACTTTGGGAAAGTCTTGTGATGATATCAGGGTCAGTCACAGAAGCCCACACTCCCACATCTAGTAAACTAGCCTCTGTCTATCCCCACCCCAAGCTGAGGCCATGCAGTTAAGGTGAGGTTCTAAGTTCCTACTCAATATTCTCCATTCTCTTATATCCAACCCCAGGCTACTTAATAATAATAACAACAATAATAATAATGGAATAATAGCATGCATATCATAGAGCTGTGATGAGGACTACTTGGTGATTATATGCAGAGTGCTTAGAGTAGAATCTAGTAATTACTTACAATTGTTGGTTGCTTTATGTTATTATTAACATCATTTTTCATCTAAGAAATGCGAGTTAAAATCACAATGAGATATTACTACCCAACCCCTTAGATTGGTCTTAAAATTTAAAGTCTTACTATAACAAGTTAAAAGTTAGTATAGACTCTTCTCTTGTGTTGCTGGAAGAGTGTATTTGCTATGACCAGTGTGTTCTCTGGGCAAAACTTTATTAGCCTTTGCCCTGCTTCATTCTGTACTCCAAGGCCAAATTTCCCTGTTACTCCAGGTGTTTCTTGACTTCCTACTTTTGCATTCCAGTCCCCTATAATGAAAAGGACATCTTTTGGGGGTGTTAGTTCTAGAAGGTCTTGTAGATCTTCATAGAACCATTCAATTTCAGCTTCTTCAGCATTACTGGTCAGGGCATAGATTTGGATTACCGTGATATTGAATGGTTTGCCTCGGAATCGAATCTGCCTTGCAATGCTGAGGACATGGGTGTGGTACTTGGTTGGGGAACTAAGATCACTCATGTTGTGGAGCAACTAAGTTGGGACTTTGCAACTACTGAGCCCCCGCACCAAAGGAAAGATTTCACATGATGCAAGGAAAATCCTGTGTGCTGCAATTTAAGACCCAATGCAGCCAAAATGTAGCCAAATAAATATTAAAAAAAAATTTAATACATATCTTAGTCAAAAGAATTTTCATATAGCAGATTCAATGAAAGTGACATTGCAATAAAATACAAGGAAATTAAAGCAAGAAAGTGGAAAAAGTTGGCATGATGTATTCTTTTTCTATTGCATAAGAAATTATCACAAACACAGCCACTTAAGACAACACATATTTACTATTTCAATTTCTATGAGTCTAGAATTCAAGTACAGCTTATCCAGGTTCTCTGCTTAGGGTCTCACAATGCCTAAGCAGAGGATCTAGATAAGCTGTGTCACCCCGCATTCTTATACAGTGGCTTGGCTAAGGAAGAATCCACTTCTAAGTTCAATCAGGTAGTTAGCCAAATTTATTTCCTTGTGGCTACTGGACTGAGGCCTGAGCGGCTAACTGGATATCAACTGAAAGCCAACCTCAGCTCCTAGAAGCTACCATCATTCTGTGCCATATGGGTTTTCTCAACATGGTTGCCTACTTCAAGAAGCCAGAAAGACAGTTTCTATGGTGAGTCTACTAACTTAGACAAAGTCTTATATGCCATAATATAGTCACATGAATGACATCTTATCACTTTTACTCTTTCATTTGCTAGAAGCAAGTTTCAGGTACTGCCATACTCAAAGGGAATAGGATTGCACAAAAATATTAATAGGAGGAGGAGACTGTGGGGGCCACCTTAGAGTCTGTTCACCACGCAGGACTATGAAGCAGATTCACCAACAAACTTCCATAGACTACTTTATTAGGACCACCACAGATCAAAGTTAGTCTGAATGTACTGCTATTTTTGGTTTTCTTTATATCCCAGCACTGAAAACATTAAAGGAGATCTTGAAACATGTTCTATGGCTGCCTAGCTCTTATTTTTAAGGGATGGTGAAATTGCAGCATAAGTGATAGCAATTTATAAGGTAATATTAAAATATTATATATCTTCTGTAACAAGAATAATTTATCATGAGACTCCATTACAAAGTTTGACATGTAGAGCTCATGGTTCA
Source organism: Neotragus moschatus (assembly GCA_006410615.1). NCBI lineage: Eukaryota > Metazoa > Chordata > Mammalia > Artiodactyla > Bovidae > Neotragus > Neotragus moschatus. The sequence goes on along the minus strand of SJYA01000407.1, from coordinate 545,513 downwards.
TTTCTAAATCCACGTACTGCTTTAAGAATTTTTTTTTTTTTTAACCAATTCCAATTTTTACTACGTAGCAGAACAAATACCCTCTAATTTAAGAAAAAAAAAAAACTAAGGAATTCCCTGGTGGTCCAGTGGCTAAAACTCTGAGCTCCCAATAAGGGGGCCTGGATTTGATCCCTGGTCAGAGAACTAGACCCTACATGCTACAACAAAAGAGTTTTCATGCCACAACTAAAGATACTGCATTCAACAACAACAAAAAAAAAACTAAAGGTCCTGCATGCTACAAACTAAGACCTGGTGCAGCCAAATAAAAAAGTGCTTTTTAATCTGAAAACAAAATGACTCAAGAAAGTTTATGAAGCTGGTATTGTCAAAATAACACAATTTTTAATACATTTAACTTAGTATATTCACAATATACTATAGCAAGTGTCTTTTATTATTCACAGTAAAAAAAAGCCTGCTCCTTGGAAGAAAAGCTATGATAAACCTAGACAGCTTATTAAAAAGCAGAAACATTACTTTGCCAACAAAGGTCCATACAGTCAATCAAAACTATGGTATTTCCAGTAGTCATGTATGGATGTGACAGTTGGACCATAAAGAAAGCTGAGTGCCAAAAAATTGATGCTTCTGAACTGTGGTGTTGGAGAAGACTCTTGAAAGTCCTTGGAAGCAAGGTGATCAAATCAGTCAATCCTGAGGGAAATCAATCCTGAATATTCACTGGAAGGACTGATGCTGAAGCTGAAGCTCCAATACTTTGGCCACTTGATAGGAAGAACTGAGACATTGGAAAAGACTCTGATGCTGTGAAAGATTGAAGGTGGGAGAAGGGGACAACAGAGGATGAGATGGTTGGATGGCATCACCGACTTGATGGACATGAGTTTGAGCAAGCTCCAGGAATTGGTGACGAACAGAGAAGCCTGGCATGCTGTAGTCCATGGGGTCCCAAAGAGTAGGACATGACTGAGCAACTGAACTGAACTGACATTCACAATATCAATCCAATTCAACATAAAATAAAAACACACTTTAAAAGAACAACATAGCCCTTGAAGACAGGACAAAATGGTTAGAACTGATTAGGTCAAAGATGGCAGAAGTTCAACTTCCACTAGACCTTGAGCTTTATTATACACTCATCATAATATATTAACATATGCTAAATACACACCTGCCAGCAACATGGCAGTTTTAAGGCCAACAATAAAAAGGCCAAAAAGTGGGCAGGGCCCAATTCCTGTAAATCTCTGCCCCTTCTTCAAAATGGTGGAAATAATCCTCCCACTCGTTAGCCTATGAAACTACCCAGCCCATAAAAACTAACTCTGCCATGTTTCAGGGGCTCCTGCCTTCTGAGATGGCCCACACTCTGTGTGGAATGTGTTTCTCCCATGGCCACTCTCATTTTCCAAGACAACCCCATGACCTAGCACCAGCTCTTACCTTTAGAGATAGACTACATTTTGTCTATGAAATGCATATACTCTCTAAGTAAATCTACTTCTTACCTATCATTGTGTCTCTCACTGAATTCTTTTCACGATGAGACATAAATAACCTGAACTTCATGAAGTCTTGATATTTGGTATGTGAGTATATGATCTCCATTAGAAGACAGTGGGTTCAAGTCTCAGTCTGGGTTCTGGCTGGATTTGAGTCCTGGCCATGCAACCAAGTCCCAATTTGAGTTGCACACTTTCATATATATTTCTCAAAATTCATCAAGCAAAACTTTTGGGGGATACCCAAAGAGTCAAGGCTATGGTTTTTCCAGTAGTCATGTATGGATGTGAGAGTTGGACTGTGAAGAAGGCTGAGCACCAAAGAATTGATGCTTTTGAACTGTGGTGTTGGAGAAGACTCTTGAGAGTCCCTTGGACTGCAAGGAGATTCAACCAGTCCATTCTGAAGGAGATCAGCCCTGGGATTTCTTTGGAAGGAATGATGCTAAAGCTAAAGCTCCAGTACTTTGGCCACCTCATACAAAGAGTTGACTCATTGGAAAAGACTCTGATGCTGGCAGGGGTTGGGGGCAGGAGGAGAGGGGGACAACTGAGGATGAAATGGCTGGATGGCATCAATGACTCGATGGGCGTGAGTCTGAGTGAACTCTGGGAGTTGGTGATGGACAGGGAGGCCTGGCGTGCTGCGATTCATGGGGTCGCAAAGAGTCGGACACGACTGAGCGACTGAACTGAACTGAAAGAGCTTATTTGTGTGAGCTATAACCATCAATAATAACTGTACTACATATGGAAACTGCAAGGTTTTGTATGTGTATGTGTGTTTAGCTTAAACAACAGATATTTACTTCTCACGGTCTGGAGTCTGGGAAGTCCAAGATTAAGATGCTAGCAGATTTGAAGAATCTAATGTAGGGGACATGAGTTTGATCCCTGACTCAGGAAGATTCTACATTCCACAGAGTAACTAAGCCCGCGTGCCGCAACTATGGAAGCCCACTCACCTTAAAGTCTGTGCTCTGCAACAAGAAGCCACTGCAATGAGAAGCCAGCCCACACAGCCCCCACTTGTCGCAACTAGAGAAAGCCTTTATGCAGCAGGTAAGACTCGGAGCAGCCAAAATAAACAAACAAAACAAAAAGATGCTAGCAGATCTGTTTCCTTGTAGGGCTCATTCCTGAGTTATAACCAGCAGTCACCTTCTCACCGTGTCCTCATGGGAGAGAGCAACAGAAGCGAAAGAAGGAGGGGGCTGGCAGTGGAAGCAGAGAGCCACAAGTACTCTCTGCTCTCACCCTCTTCTTATAAGGACACCCTCAGGACTTCATCTAAATCTAATCACCTCTCAGACATTTTAATAATGTGTTATGTATTGATTCATTTGAAGACAGCAATGATAAACACATTACATGTTAGTAACATTTTAATATTACTACAAAATTAAATCTGATCTGACAACCCCCTAAGAATTGTCCTCAAGTAAAGTGTGAATATGTTCCAGAATATGAAGCAGAACAAAATTGGGAAAGTGATTTTTGTTTGCTGTGGCTTATAAATACCATATTATGAATCTGAAAAGCTATGAACTGGTTAAAATTTTAGCAAAGTTTGCCCAATTTTGATGGGTCAGTTTCCCTGGCTTACTGTTTATTGCTTTCACCTACCTTATTAAACTTTATTCTTTTTTCCTATGAAATGTGTCCAGATAGCAAATATTTTATATCTTAATAAAATAACTTCCTTTACTTTATGTTGATTTATTATGTCCTTAATTATTTAAGAAAACAGACAAAATAAGGTTCCTCATGGAAAAGCTGAGGTTATTCAAAACTGTATTACCTTTTATTTAGTTTGACATTTTACTATTGATGAGTTTCATGGAAAAAGCTGTCAAATTAGAAAAGATGCTCAGCCTTCCCTAGTTTAAATTTATACAGCTAAAATACTATGAATATAAATATTCCAGAAACTGTATAATTATGGGGAGTTTCTAGAGATTTGTCAATGCCCTTTCATCCCATAACCTGGATGGCAACCCTCTCCAGTATTCTTGCTTGGAAAACCCCATGGACAGAGAAGCTTGGTGGGCTACAGTCCATGGGGTCACAAAGAGTCAGACACAACTGAGTGACTGAGCATGCATTTACCCCATAATGTATTCCTGTTTATGAGTCCTCACAGTGTTTTGTTAGATTTTAGGAAATAATAGTTTAGTATTTTCAGTCTTAATTTCAGTTATCACTTAAAATGCTTACTTGCTAAAAGCCTTACTTTTAAAATCTAAATCTAGTTTCCTCTAGGCCAAAAGAATTTTATAAATGTATACTGATAAATGTCTACCATTTATTACAGTCTTACTAAATCTTTTTACTTGATATCTATAGCTTAGTCCTGGCATGCTCTCTGTCAAAAGATTATTACATATTATATATCAAGAATTTCTCCTCTGTAAAAGATATGTTCATTCACATTTTATAAATCAGATGTAATATCCACTGTCTTCTTTGAAAAAACTACCCCTAAAGATATTTTGCTAAAATTTTTTTTGAGTTGATTTTATGATTCTTATTTTCTATGCTACAAAAACAACTTAATTCCCTTGTTAGTTGGATTGTTCTTGTTATAAACTCTCATCACATTATTCACATTTAAAAACTGTCAATAATAAACTGACTACAGCTGTCACTGACTACGAGATTTTTTTTTTTAAGTGACGCTAGAGTTCAAGGCTTTACAAAAAACTACAAGCCAAAGTCTGTGTTTTCAACAAATAATTGTCTCAGAGTTCCTTGGAAAAGGATTGTAGTAGGTATTTCAAACTATTGACACATCAAAGAAGAGACTCTTTGGGTACAGGTTTCTGATGCCATCACTTGTGGAAAACTTTCAGACCATTGCAGTGGACTGAGTCAGAATTTCCATAACTCTTTTAGTCAAGAAGCAGACTACTAATCTAAGATCTAGTGAAATGAAAATTAATTACACTAAGGCTGAATGAACTAATGAGGGATGACCGCAGTTTGTTTGGAATATTGTCTTAAGGCATATTTCTGGGTATATAAGGAAGCCGACTCTTTCTTCTTAATCTATCTAAATTCTTAATAACTTGCTTTTGTAAAAGGAAACATTTCTGAATTGTATCTGATTCTCAGTGATTCCAATGAGACTTGAGAAAGTCTTACTAAATTTACTTATTGAATTCCCTTAAAACATAATTGCAAAAAATGGTTATGCAACTAAGAGTTTATCTGAAATGTCATATTTGAGAATGATACTTATTTAATCAGGTAAAAAAGGCCACTTTTAAAGAACTATGGTTGAATTTTTGGACTCAGTACATAAAAAATGCTATCAGGAAAACGGGCCTGGTTTTACAGGGTCCAGCAGGTCACTTCCTGGCAGACCCAAGACCCTTAAGACATTTTTAAGGACCTTGAAAAAAAGAAGAATCCACCCAAATTCATAGGTATTACAGATGAAATCTGGTAAAGAATTTCTTAAGCTTGGCTCTCTAGCCTCAAAATATAAACAATAGCGGCTTTTAAAAGTTCAATTTGAGATTCTTTATAAAATTCCCAGCAAAGTAAATTTAAGAAGGCCAAACAGGAAATTAACCTTATTGCTATCCCTGTGCAAAAAACTAGGCCATATTTAATGAGAACAACCTTGTTTTATGATCAGGAATAGTATTTGAGACTGATTTAATCAAGAGTGAGAGAAAGACAGTGAGAAAACTTGGTGTATGTAAAAAAAAAAAAAAAANTCAGCCCTGGGATTTCTTTGGAAGGAATGATGCTAAAGCTAAAGCTCCAGTACTTTGGCCACCTCATACAAAGAGTTGACTCATTGGAAAAGACTCTGATGCTGGCAGGGGTTGGGGGCAGGAGGAGAGGGGGACAACTGAGGATGAAATGGCTGGATGGCATCAATGACTCGATGGGCGTGAGTCTGAGTGAACTCTGGGAGTTGGTGATGGACAGGGAGGCCTGGCGTGCTGCGATTCATGGGGTCGCAAAGAGTCGGACACGACTGAGCGACTGAACTGAACTGAAAGAGCTTATTTGTGTGAGCTATAACCATCAATAATAACTGTACTACATATGGAAACTGCAAGGTTTTGTATGTGTATGTGTGTTTAGCTTAAACAACAGATATTTACTTCTCACGGTCTGGAGTCTGGGAAGTCCAAGATTAAGATGCTAGCAGATTTGAAGAATCTAATGTAGGGGACATGAGTTTGATCCCTGACTCAGGAAGATTCTACATTCCACAGAGTACTAAGCCCGCGTGCCGCAACTATGGAAGCCCACTCACCTTAAAGTCTGTGCTCTGCAACAAGAAGCCACTGCAATGAGAAGCCAGCCCACACAGCCCCCACTTGTCGCAACTAGAGAAAGCCTTTATGCAGCAGGTAAGACTCGGAGCAGCCAAAATAAACAAACAAAACAAAAAGATGCTAGCAGATCTGTTTCCTTGTAGGGCTCATTCCTGAGTTATAACCAGCAGTCACCTTCTCACCGTGTCCTCATGGGAGAGAGCAACAGAAGCGAAAGAAGGAGGGGGCTGGCAGTGGAAGCAGAGAGCCACAAGTACTCTCTGCTCTCACCCTCTTCTTATAAGGACACCCTCAGGACTTCATCTAAATCTAATCACCTCTCAGACATTTTAATAATGTGTTATGTATTGATTCATTTGAAGACAGCAATGATAAACACATTACATGTTAGTAACATTTTAATATTACTACAAAATTAAATCTGATCTGACAACCCCCTAAGAATTGTCCTCAAGTAAAGTGTGAATATGTTCCAGAATATGAAGCAGAACAAAATTGGGAAAGTGATTTTTGTTTGCTGTGGCTTATAAATACCATATTATGAATCTGAAAAGCTATGAACTGGTTAAAATTTTAGCAAAGTTTGCCCAATTTTGATGGGTCAGTTTCCCTGGCTTACTGTTTATTGCTTTCACCTACCTTATTAAACTTTATTCTTTTTTCCTATGAAATGTGTCCAGATAGCAAATATTTTATATCTTAATAAAATAACTTCCTTTACTTTATGTTGATTTATTATGTCCTTAATTATTTAAGAAAACAGACAAAATAAGGTTCCTCATGGAAAAGCTGAGGTTATTCAAAACTGTATTACCTTTTATTTAGTTTGACATTTTACTATTGATGAGTTTCATGGAAAAAGCTGTCAAATTAGAAAAGATGCTCAGCCTTCCCTAGTTTAAATTTATACAGCTAAAATACTATGAATATAAATATTCCAGAAACTGTATAATTATGGGGAGTTTCTAGAGATTTGTCAATGCCCTTTCATCCCATAACCTGGATGGCAACCCTCTCCAGTATTCTTGCTTGGAAAACCCCATGGACAGAGAAGCTTGGTGGGCTACAGTCCATGGGGTCACAAAGAGTCAGACACAACTGAGTGACTGAGCATGCATTTACCCCATAATGTATTCCTGTTTATGAGTCCTCACAGTGTTTTGTTAGATTTTAGGAAATAATAGTTTAGTATTTTCAGTCTTAATTTCAGTTATCACTTAAAATGCTTACTTGCTAAAAGCCTTACTTTTAAAATCTAAATCTAGTTTCCTCTAGGCCAAAAGAATTTTATAAATGTATACTGATAAATGTCTACCATTTATTACAGTCTTACTAAATCTTTTTACTTGATATCTATAGCTTAGTCCTGGCATGCTCTCTGTCAAAAGATTATTACATATTATATATCAAGAATTTCTCCTCTGTAAAAGATATGTTCATTCACATTTTATAAATCAGATGTAATATCCACTGTCTTCTTTGAAAAAACTACCCCTAAAGATATTTTGCTAAAATTTTTTTTGAGTTGATTTTATGATTCTTATTTTCTATGCTACAAAAACAACTTAATTCCCTTGTTAGTTGGATTGTTCTTGTTATAAACTCTCATCACATTATTCACATTTAAAAACTGTCAATAATAAACTGACTACAGCTGTCACTGACTACGAGATTTTTTTTTTTAAGTGACGCTAGAGTTCAAGGCTTTACAAAAAACTACAAGCCAAAGTCTGTGTTTTCAACAAATAATTGTCTCAGAGTTCCTTGGAAAAGGATTGTAGTAGGTATTTCAAACTATTGACACATCAAAGAAGAGACTCTTTGGGTACAGGTTTCTGATGCCATCACTTGTGGAAAACTTTCAGACCATTGCAGTGGACTGAGTCAGAATTTCCATAACTCTTTTAGTCAAGAAGCAGACTACTAATCTAAGATCTAGTGAAATGAAAATTAATTACACTAAGGCTGAATGAACTAATGAGGGATGACCGCAGTTTGTTTGGAATATTGTCTTAAGGCATATTTCTGGGTATATAAGGAAGCCGACTCTTTCTTCTTAATCTATCTAAATTCTTAATAACTTGCTTTTGTAAAAGGAAACATTTCTGAATTGTATCTGATTCTCAGTGATTCCAATGAGACTTGAGAAAGTCTTACTAAATTTACTTATTGAATTCCCTTAAAACATAATTGCAAAAAATGGTTATGCAACTAAGAGTTTATCTGAAATGTCATATTTGAGAATGATACTTATTTAATCAGGTAAAAAAGGCCACTTTTAAAGAACTATGGTTGAATTTTTGGACTCAGTACATAAAAAATGCTATCAGGAAAACGGGCCTGGTTTTACAGGGTCCAGCAGGTCACTTCCTGGCAGACCCAAGACCCTTAAGACATTTTTAAGGACCTTGAAAAAAAGAAGAATCCACCCAAATTCATAGGTATTACAGATGAAATCTGGTAAAGAATTTCTTAAGCTTGGCTCTCTAGCCTCAAAATATAAACAATAGCGGCTTTTAAAAGTTCAATTTGAGATTCTTTATAAAATTCCCAGCAAAGTAAATTTAAGAAGGCCAAACAGGAAATTAACCTTATTGCTATCCCTGTGCAAAAAACTAGGCCATATTTAATGAGAACAACCTTGTTTTATGATCAGGAATAGTATTTGAGACTGATTTAATCAAGAGTGAGAGAAAGACAGTGAGAAAACTTGGTGTATGTAAAAAAAAAAAAAAAAGTAATCTTCAGATTTAAAACTATGCATTGTTTAGAGATTAAATTATTTGATTCTAGCCTTTTATTGCCTTTGTGCTATTTTACAGCTCTCTAAATTACAGATAACTGACAGCAATACAAAATAGTTCCTTTCTATAGAAATGCAAATAAGCTCTGTATAGTATAGGTTCAACTGACTTCCCTTCTCCCCACAGAAGTATCTAGGTTTGTAACCACTTATAAATTTATTTCAATATTTCTTTACTACATACAAATTTGTCCTTTTTTCACTTCTCTTCTGAAGTGGCCACAGCATGTGCCTGGTACTCATTATTAATAATAACAATATATTAATAAAATATTTAACACCTTAAAAAAACAATAGTTTCACATTTTTTTGTAATTTGTTATTATAAAACTATATTTATCAAGATAGAAGGATAGAACATATTTTATTTTACAGTTTATTCAGTTCAGTTCAGTCGCTCAGTCGTGTGCGACTCTTTGCAACCCCATGAATTGCAGCATGCCAGGCCTCCCTGTCCATCACCAACTTCCGGAGTTCACTCAGACTCACGCCCATCGAGTCAGTGATGCCATCCAGCCATCTCATCCTCTGTCCCCCTTCTCCTCCTGCCCCCAATCCCTCCCACCATCACAACAGCTTTACTTAAAACTCTTCTACATTTCTATCTCCATTTATATTCTTGTCCTAGGTCACATAAATGTGATCTTGACCTCATGGAGCTTACCATCTGCTATGATCTGAATTGTGTCCCCCACCCATAATTCCTCTTTTGAAGCTCTAATTCCCCAATGACTGACTGTATTTGGAGATAGGATCTTCAGGAGGTAATTACAGTTAAATGAGTTCATAAGAGTGGGGGGCCCTAATCCAATAGGCCTGGAGACCTTAGAAGAAGAGGAAGAACTCGATCCTTGATCTTTCCCTTTCTCTACACTCCCCACCGTTATACACATACACACACACAGGAAAGGTCATGTGAGCATACAGTGAGAACAGTAAGAAAATGGCTTTTTATCTGCAAGTCAGGAAGACAGTTCTCTTTAGAAACCAACCAGGCCGGCACTGTGATCCTCCTGGACACCTACCCTCCAGAACTATGAGAAAATAAATTTCTGTTGTTTAAGCCCTCAGCCTATGGTATTTTGTTATGGCAACCCAACCAGACTAATAGACAATCCATTGAGAGATGAAAGACAAATAATTCTTCATCTATAATTTCTATGAGAACTATGAAGGAAAAGTAGAGGGTTTGATCAAAGTACATCATGGAAAACGCAACTTGGTCTAGGGACAGCAAGGTATAGATGAGATCAGAAAAGCCTTTCATAAGGAAGTGAGATGTAAGCTGAGACTAAGTAGGAGGTATAGATGAAGAAAAGATCATTCCAGGTACAAAGAACACACTGTGCACAATATAGAGACAAAAATAGGAACCAGATTATATACAGACCGTTTCATGGGCCATGTTAAGAGTTTCACATGTGATCCTAAGACTATTACTCTTAAAAGTAATACAAATACACACTAAATGAATTTAAATAAACATCAAATAATCAAATCTGTACTTTAAAAAGCTTCTCCTGGCTATTTTATGATAGGTGCGTGTACTGGAGGGTAAGCAATGCTAGACAAAGACTAGTTAGAAGCTATAGGAGTAGCAGAGCCAACAGATTACAACAGCTTGGACTATATAGGCATTCAAGTGCTTGTAGAAACGAGAGGGAATTGGCGCTATTTAGAGGTATAGCATAATATAAAGGAGCTGGAACAAGGCAGAGAAAAGCCACAAGGATAACAAAGTTTTCAATCTTGAGGAAGTGGTACCATTTAGTAGGCTAGAAAATAAGAGAGGAGTAAATTTCTGAGAAAGACAATGATCTCGGTTTTATAAATGCTAATGCTGAGTTGACTTTGAGATATTCAAATACATTATAGTAGTTGCAAGGTCAAGAGATATAAATGTGCAAATGATCAGAATAATAACTACTTTCAACGTAACAGTAACATACAGGTTCTCACAAATTTTCCATTTTCAGGTCTTGTGTCTACACACTTACGGCTCACTGACAAACCATGTTCATTCTTTAACAACAAAACAGTTCCTGCTAGGAAATCAGTAGTAACTATTCTGCCATTCCTTCCAATCTCTGTCAATCTCTGGCTTCCCACTGGGAGGTAGAGAACCTATGTAAGACCATTTTCTGTATAAGCCCAATTTTAAAAAATAGACTATTAAATATAACACAAAGCTATCACTCTGGCCTTCCAAGTTATTACAGGTATCAAAATTTCCTGACTTGCAAAGTCCACAGAGAAACCAAAGCCTTATATCAGGCACTATTGACACACACAAAGGATTTACAATGTGTAGCAGGTGGTACCTCTTTTTAGCACATTCTCCTGAAGCATTCATCTAGACAAATACCATCAAGTTGCATCAGAGTGGGAAAGCACATGATACTGTTTCACATGTCACTTTCACAAGGCTAAAGTTTGATACATCCAATCCTTGAGCCCCAGGAAGTCTTCCCTGCCCACTGACTATCATTGCAGACACCTGGCATTTACTCTTGATAGCTTATGGTGAACGATTTTGGATTCGGGATCTCCGAAGAAGAAGATTTAGCTTTGGGACCAGGGACCAAGCTTGATCACTCAAGAGCCTTTGTGTAGCAGAGTTTTATTAAAGCATAAAAAAGGACAAAGAAAGCTTCTGACATAGACATCAGAAGGGGGACAGAGAGTGCGCCCCCCTCGCTAGTCTTAGCAAGAGAGCTATATACTTTTTCAACTGGTTATTACAGTAAATCAAAAGAATGTCTTAAAGTTGTAAAGGTCTTACCACACCCACTCCCACAATATACATTTTTACGATAACAAAATTAGAACTAACAATAGAAAAGGAAAGATATACCCATTTGAATGCAGAGTTCCAAAGAATAGCAAGGGTCTTCCTTTTCTCCTTTGACTCTCACTTCTCTTCTTTTCTCAGCTATTTGTAAGGCCTCCTCAGACAACCATTTTGCCTATTTGCATTTCTTTTTCTTGGGGATGGTCACTACTTGATGGTCACTTTTCTTGATCACTGCTTCCTGGACAATGTCTCAAACCTCTTTCAATAGTTCTTCAGGGACTCAGTCTGTCAGATCTAATCCCTTGAATTTATTTGTCACTTTCAAAAGTTCCAAAGAATAACAAGGATTAAACAAAAAAAGTCTTCCTCAATGTCAATACAAAGAAATAGAGGAAAAGAACAGAATGGGAAAGACTAGAGATCTCTTCAAGAAAATTAGAGAGAGCAAAGGAACATTTCATACGAAGATGGGCACGATAAAGGACAGAAATGGTATGGACCTAACAGAAGCAGAAGATATTAAAAAGTTGCAAGAATACACAGAAGAACTATCCAAAAAAGATCTCCACGATCCAGATAACCACAATGGTGTGATCACTCTCCTAGAGCTAGATATCCTGGAATGCAAAGTGAAGTGAGCCTTAGGAAGCGTCACTATGAACAAAGCTAGCGGAGGTGATGGAACTCCAGGTGAGTTATTTCAAATCCTAAAAGATGATGCTGCGAAAGTGCTGCATTCAATATGCCAGCAAATTTGGAAACCTCAGCAGTGGTCACAGGACTGGAAAAGGTCAGTTTTCATTCCAGTCCCCAAAAAAGACAATGCCAAAGAATGTTCAAACCACCACACAATTGCACTCATCTCACACGCTAGCAAAGTAATGCTCAAAATTCTCCAAGCAAGGCTTCAATAGTACATGAATGGTGAACTTTCAGATGTTCAAGCTGGATTTAGAAAAGGCAGAGGAACCAGAGACAAAGTGCCAAAATCTGTCAAATCATAGAAAAAGCAAGAGAATTCCAGAGAAAAATCTACTTCTGCTTTATTGATTACATCAAAGCCTTTGACTGTATAGATCACAACAAACTGTGGAAAATTCTTAAAGAGATAGGAATACCAGACCACCTTACCTGCCTCCTGAGAAACCTGCATTCCGGTCAAGAAGTAACAGTTAGAACCAGACATGGAACAACAGATTGGTTCCAAATTGGGAATATTGTTACCCTGCTTATTTAAATTATATGTAGAGTACATGATGAGGAACGCTGGGCTGGATGAAGCACAAGCAGGAATCAAGATTGCTGAAAGAAATATCAACAACCTCAGATATGCAGATGACACCACCCTATGGCAGAAACTGAAGAAGAACTAAAGAGCCTCTTGATGAGAGTGAAAGAGGAGAGTGAAAAACTGGCTTAAAGCTCAACATTCAGAAAACTAAGATCATGGCATCTGGTCCCATCACTTCATGGCAAATAGATGGGGGAAACAGTGGAAACAGTGTCAGACTTTATTTTGGGGGGGCTCCAAAATCACTACAGATGGTGATTGCCGCCATGAAATTAAGACGCTTACTCCTTGGAAAGAACCTACACAGCATATTAAAAAGCAGAAACATTACTTTGTCAACAAAGGTCCGTCTAGTCAAGGCTATTGGAGAAGGAAATGGCAACCCACTCCAGTATTCTTGCCTGGACGGAGGAGCCTGGTAGGCTGCAATCCACGGGGTTGCTGAGAGTCGGACACGACTGAGCAACTTCATTTTCACTTTTCACTTTCATGCATTGGAGAAGGAAATGGCAACCCACTCCAGTGTTCTTGCCTGGCGAGTCCCAGGGACGAGGGAGCCTGGTGGGCTGCCNTCGCTAAGAGTCGGGCACGACTGAGCGACTTCACTTTCACTTTTCATTTTCATGCACTGGAGAAGGAAATGGCTACCCACTCCAGTATTCTTGGCCTGGAGAATCCTAGGGATGGGGAGCCTGATGGGCTGCCGTCTATGGGGTCGCACAGAGTCAGACATGACTGAAGCAACTTAGCAGCAGCAGCAGCAGCAGCAGCCCTGGTGGATCCAGGGTAATTCGAAGGGGAGACGGAATCAGCAAGGAAAAACTTACTTATTTAGAAATATAAAGATTAGGAAAGAATAGCGTAGTAGGAAAATTTAGTGGAGAAAAGAGGCTGAATAACTTGGTTTATGTGGAAAATCAATAAAGTTCCAAGACAAGGAACTTGCACCGTCTACGTTAGGCCACCAGCGCTCGCTTGAATAGCGGAGGGTGCCCCGCCTTGGGCTCCCTCTTGCGTGGATCTTAGAAGTCAGGGCAAGTAAGTAGACTCGGTGAGCCTCCACGCCCTAGATGGGAATTCAGCCTGAAAAGGAGAGGGAGGGAGAGGGAGAAAGAGAGAGAGAAAGAGTCGACATGGGAAAAACCAGTCTTTCCAGTGACTGGCCCATCCTTTATTGTCCGGAAAAGCTTTTTATACTTTTGGTTGTACACAGAGATCAATGGAAAATACAAAATTATGCAGCGTCAGCAGCCCTGACTCTTATTGAGACCAGGCTTTCTCTCTGCATACCTAGCTGTATACACAAGTCTTAGGTGATTTACATCATCTTCTGGCCAGAAGGCCAATTAGCATTTTATGGACCTTTTCTGATAAGGGTCTGTCAACCAGAAAACTTATTTGCCTTAATAGTGTTGTTCTTCCCAAAGTCTGGTACCACTCTCAGAAAGCACTAAATAAAGTTACATTCTTACATAGCAAGGACACAATAATTTATAACAAGGAAAGAGGAGTACAGTGATTTATAACAAAGAGGAAGTTCATTAACTCAAAAGTCTAGAGTTGCTAACATCAAAACTACTATACTCCTTTTTCTATATCCCAATTACACTAATTAATATCCTTCAAGTGCCTAAAAGATAAAGAATATGGAGGCCTGGCAGCAGTCATTGACTTAACAGTGAAAACCCACAACCAATATAATTTTTAGCTCTTTAAAAAAGGGGCTCTATATCTTTAAGATGCTTTAAGCTTCGTGCCTCTCATGGTTGGGGGACCGTAAACAATTCACAAGTGTAGTTAAACCTGTCAGGCAAGTTAGAGAGCCATCAAAGGGGTTTGAGCTGAAACACTCATTTTATATGCAGGAGACTGTCAATTGGAGCTCTAAGTTAACTTTTTCCAAAGAAAGGTAGTTGGGGATAGCCCCCTATTATGTCAGAAGAGTGGAAAGCACAGTACAATAAGGCAGGCAGACTCTGGTTTGGGGGGTAGATGCTCGAGAAAATTCAGCAAGGCTCCCTTAAGGCCCGACTCGCCTTTGCCTGCCGGACCCCTTAACCTCATTACCTTTGCCACGGTTGGGACTCCTCGTGCTGGCTCCCAGCAGTCCTTGGAAGAAAAGCTATGACAAACCTAGAGACGTTACTTTGCCAACAAAAGTCCGTCTAGTCAAGGCTATGGTTTTTCCAGTGGTCATGTATGGATGTGAAAGGTGGACTATAAAGAAAGTTGACAGCTGAAGAATTGATACTTTTGAACTGTGGTATTGGAGAAGACTTTTGAGAGTTCCTTGGATTGCAAGGAGATCCAACCAGTCCATCCTAAAGGAAATCAGCCCTGAATGTACACTGGAATGACTGATGCTGAAACTGAAACTCCAATACTTTGGCCACCTGATGAGAACTGACTCACTGGAAAAGACCCTAATGCTGGGAAAGATGGAAGGCAGGAGGAGAAGGGGATGACAGAGGATGAGATGGTTGGACAGCCATCACCGACTTGATGCACATGAGTTTGAGCAAGCTCTGGGAGTTGGTGATGGACAGGGAGGGCTGGTGTGCAGCAGTCCATGGGGTCCCAAAGAGCTGGACACAACTGAGCAACTGAATTGAACTGAATTGAACAGACTTTAAGGGAAAATATATCCTTGAGCAAGATAAGTTGTTTTGTTGTGCAATCACCAGCTCTGAGCTTAAAGAAAAAACATTTGTCCTTTTCTCCTCCTTGAGAACTTCAGAACCCTATCTCTTCCTCAAGAACCCCAGGCTCCTTTCTCCTCCTCAAGGACCACAGACTTCTTATCAACTTACCTAAGAACTGACTCTCCCACTTTCATCCAATATCTGATGTCCTAGTCCACTGATCAAATGAGTAAGTCAACACTGCAAAGGTAACTATCCTGAAGGACTCAAGTTTAATAAAGGCTACCAAGAGCAACACACACACTATGACAGGTGCTGTAGCTACCTTTTCACTTCTACAGTTTGTTCTTATCTCTACTGATTGCTCACAGCCTGAAAGAAATAAAAACATTTCAAGAAATATAAGGACAATTACCTTGAGTTGTACTATGTATTAGAAAAGCTTAACTTTCTGGGTAACTAAAGACTAGAACACTACTGACACTGAGCTCCTAAGAATAGGGCCTAGATATTGGTGCTGATTCACAAACCAAAAAAAACATCCTATTTGATAGGAACTGCTAAGAGTGGGTTCTGCAACAGACCCAGGCAAGGGAAGTCATTCAGAGCTGTTTCCACTGAGAAAAAAGCAAAACACAATATTCCTACGGCTTGGGTAAATAAATAGAAATAGCTTTAGAACTTCATTTTCTTTCAATCATTTTCCCACAGACACGTACACTTATCAACAAAGTTATCAACTCCTCTAGGTCTGATATTATAGATTTTTTAAATGCAATTAAAAAAAATAATACCCCAGTGGGTTTAAATATGAAATAGTTTTCTAAAAATGAAAACAATTTTACTTCAGGAAGCTACATCTAAAATAAATTATATAAACCAGGCCAAAAGAACTTTCATAACCAACTTGTCCCAACAAAGTCTGCATCATTGCAGGGCTGGATATTCTCATTCCCCATCTTGGGACTGAGTTGCTTTCTTCCTATTGTGACCAAAACCAGCCATGAATAGCCTGTGACTTTTCTAAGGCACCCTATTGCTTGTCTAACTTGGTTTAGGATCTTACTAATTTGTTTTTCTGAAGAATTTACAGTTTTTAACAGGTAATTACAGCCTGCTAATAATAAAAACAGTAATAAACAGCTACCACTTTTTCAAAGTCTACTAATTAAACAGACATTGCAGTAAACACTTTAACAATAACAAATAGTTGAGTGCTAAATTAAAGGTTCTATGCCATACATTTTATATGCATAATCTTTTACAAATAAAATGAGGTCTTTGAGGCTGTTGGGGACAAATTGTCAACATCCTGTCTAAGGCTAATACTTCCACATGTACTTAGATGGCCTCCATTACTGCTTAATTAAGANAATAACAAATAGTTGAGTGCTAAATTAAAGGTTCTATGCCATACATTTTATATGCATAATCTTTTACAAATAAAATGAGGTCTTTGAGGCTGTTGGGGACAAATTGTCAACATCCTGTCTAAGGCTAATACTTCCACATGTACTTAGATGGCCTCCATTACTGCTTAATTAAGAATATTCCACCAGTTGTTCTCTCCACTCCTGCATCAACATCTCCTTGGTTACTGGATAATTTCATTGACATACAAACAAGACATATCTCCTATTTATACTTTGAAAAGAGAGAAAAATAGTCAACTCCATTACCTTTCCAGTTCAGTTCAGTTCAGTTGCTCAGCCATGTCCGACTCTTTGTGACCCCATGAATTGCAGCACACCAGGCCTCCCTGTCCATCACCAACTCCCGGAGTTCACTCAGACTCACATCCATCGAGTCAGTGATGCCATCCAGCCATCTCATCCTCTGTTGTCCCCTTTTCCTCCTACCCCCAACCCTCCCAGCATCNGGCGGAGAAGCTACTGCATGCCATTAGAAACAGATACACCAAGAGCAAAATCACACTGGAAAGGTTAAAACAAAGGGATAGTTGGTTTTAGAAAAACAAGTGAAACAGATCTCAAATAATACAGAAAGGAAACACATCAAACTAGTAACAGCTTATTGAAAGAAAACCAAAGAATCAAAGAAACAGAGATCTTCAAGACATTAGAAAAAGAAACGGAGGAACCTAAGTACAACAGTGGTCTTTGAGATATAAATATTGCAAACCCAAATACTTTCAGGGGCCAGTAAGGTAACATATTTCATCAAATCTCAAAAACTACTAATTACAACAGATGCCACTATTTTAGGTATCAGCCAAAAAAAAAAAATTAAGCAAAACAAAATAACTACTGTCAATTAAACTATAGCAAGCCATCAAAAGTAACATACTACCATTTCAGAGCTATTAAAAAGTAAAAAGATGAGAGCCTTAAAATGATAAAATACAGTAAATGTATGAAGCAACAAAATAGAAAATGAGAAACATTTGATGGTCAATTTTTCTTAAAATCCACAAAATTAGTCAAATAAAACACATCTACAGGAAGTGGTCTGCAGTCCCTCAACCTGTGATTCACACAGGAGAACACAAGAATTTAATTCAGAGATGATAAGGGGTTATAATTTTAGAATATTATAAGATATTCTATTCATAATAACTACATGTATAAAAATATGCACTGTTAGTGAAAGTATGTTATTAAAAGAGTAAAGTCTAAGAAGTAGAAGAGAACTCTAAAGTTCTGAAACTGACTCAATTTTCTGCAAAGATGTTGAAATTATCCACGATGACATTAGTTGCTACACGGAGATGATGACCAGGAGGTTGATAGGTACAGAAAGGAGAAAACAACACTGAAGAACGAGAAACTGTTGGAGAACATAAACGAATATGGAAAAAATAATCCAAAAAAAAGTCTGTTTTGACTGTAATGTAGGAGTATACTATAAAGCACAGAGCAAAAAAAGAAAGCAGATAGATAAATCACTCAATTTTTAAAGGCATCCAATTTACTGACATGATGAAAATATTTAATGGTACTAAGGATTGATGAGTACAACTGCAATTTTTCTTACTTTATCAAACTTTCCACATAAAGAATAACAAAATTTAGAACATCAGGAGGAAATTATTAGGTTATATGATTATTCATATGTTGCTATCATTTTAAAAATGAAATAACTTTCAAAAAGAATGTTTGAAATCTAGTTGGTTCTTAAAGATTTTTGTTTTTAAAACTAAAATCTAAACTGAATTGCATCATGTATGATGATCTTAATTTATTAGGACAGTCATAATTTTCAAAATTAAAAATCCCAAGAGAGCTCTGTGAACAATAATGCTTCCCACTATGTACTATGCTATCATATGTTTTCCAAAACAGGTACCCCTGAATGATGGCACTTGCACTTTTGAACATCAAAGGCAGAAAATCAAGAAAGAAACATTACACAGTTTTTGCCTGAAGGCACAGCATATTCTCAATTCAAAATCTGGACTCTATACAATGAGGGGCAATTACTTTGCTTGCCTTACAGGCAAACACTTACTTACCAGTTACAGAAATGGTGACACTAAGAGAGCTGATAATAAAAGTTCGTGTATGGTGGCTAGTCAGGTGACCCTTCAAAGTTAAAATAACCTCCATAAAGTTGACTGGGAAATAGCACAAATAGAAAAGCATCTTCTTCCATTTACAAGGAATTGCAATCTCAAATCTCTCACACTGCAGCTGCTCCAAAAGCAGGAGTAAGATGACAGCCGACTTTTNTGGTGGCTAGTCAGGTGACCCTTCAAAGTTAAAATAACCTCCATAAAGTTGACTGGGAAATAGCACAAATAGAAAAGCATCTTCTTCCATTTACAAGGAATTGCAATCTCAAATCTCTCACACTGCAGCTGCTCCAAAAGCAGCAGTAAGATGACAGCCGACTTTTACCATATGGAAGACCCAAACCTCAACTGCTCTTCAAGTAAAATGATGTCAGTCCCTACACAGGATGGAGGCTCCTCCAGTTTAAAAGAAAAATGCTCACACATAATCTCCCAGAGGTCTAAAAGGACCCAGAGGTGCTGTACTGTGTGAATGTATGGGCTGAAACTACTATAGATCTTTTTTCTATTATTAATAAGTAGGAAGCCAGTTGAAAAAGAAGCCACTAGCTGGGCAAAAGACTCAAGATCACTCAACTGTGAAACCCTTTTTTTTTGCTCTGTGCTTTATAGTATACTCCTATGTTACAGTCAAAAAGTATGGATTTCCATACTTGTGAGTCAATATATTTCTTTAATACTTCAACCACTCAGGGTCAAGTTTTCTGTTACTTTCAGTTCAGCTTATTCTGACCTATATCTATAGCCCAGTCACTTTTACAAGGTGTCCGTCCCTGAGAAGGTACTGAGCTTCACATATCTGAAAAAGAAAGGCCAATCAGAAAGCCTCCAATGCTATCATTCTCTTCCAATCTATTAATCATTCTTGCCTTTTGGAGCACAACAGTCTCCTAACTGGTCTTCCTGCTGTAGCCCTTGCCTTTTACTCTCAAAGGTACTAAGCAAAGTCAGACAGAGGAAGACAAATACTGTACAGTATCAGTTACATGTGGAATCTAAAAAACAATACAAATGAAAGTTTACACAAAACAGAAACAGAGCCACAGATGTAGAAAACAAACCTGTGGTCACCCACAGGGAGAGGGAAGAGAGGAAGGACAAATTAGGGGTATGAGATTAACAGATACAAGCTTACCATGTATAAATTAGATATGTAACAAGGATATATTGTATACCACAAGGAATTATAGCCATCATTCTATAGTAACTTTTAATGGAGTATAATTTATAAAAATACTGAATTCTGTACACTTGAAACTACTATCAATACTACAAATCAACTATGCTTCATTATTTTTTAATTTATTTTTTATTGAAGGATAATTGCTTCACAGACTTTTGCTGTTTTCTGTCAAACCTCTGCATGAATCTGCCACAGGTATACATATATGCCCTCCCTTTTGAACCTCCCTCCCATCTCCCTCTCCATCCCACCCATCTAGGTTGATACAGAGCCCCTGTTTGAGTTTCCTGAGTCATACAGCAAATTCTTGTTGGCTATCTATTTTACATATGATAATGTAAGTTTCCATATTACTCTTTCCATACATCTCATCCTCTCCTCCCCTCTTCCCATATTGCTAATTCAATATTTTTTAATTTTAAAGAGAGGCATTGAGAGTTTTTCAAACTTTGACCATGGTTATATGGTTAGCATGGGGCAGAAGTGTAATTTGAATCAACTTTCTGTTTCTTCTTTAAAATTATCTATACCTGAAAATGCAGATGATATGTATTTGTCATCAACATCATGATGACTGACTGAGGTAATGTATAGTCTAACAATGTAGGAAACAAAACAGGCACACAGTGAATGCACTGTTTACTATAATGGTATCTCTCAGGGCGTCCCAGGTGGTGCAGGGGTAAAGAATCTCCCTGCCAGTACAGCAGACACAAGAGACACAGGTTCGATCCATGAGTTGGGAAGATCACCTGGAGTAGGAAACGGCAACCCACTTCAGTATTCTTGCCTGGAAAATTCCAAGGACAGAGGAGCTTGGTGGGCTAAAGTCCATGCGGTTGCAAAGACATCTCTCAGGAAACCTGGCAAAGAAAGTTGGATGATCAAAGTAGACTGGGTCTTCAGTGATTTTCTGGCAAAGTTTTAAGAAGTTTAACTTGTTCACCAAAAAGCTGTTAATAAGGCCCAGATATTCATTTGGATTTTCATTTCCTTTGAGGTTACCCAGTAGATTATCTGGATCACTGGGTGAAGTGAAAGTCGCCTGGTCGTGTCCGACTCTTTGCGAGTCCATGGACTATACAGTCCATGGAATTCTCCAGGCCAGAATACTGGAGTGGGTAGCTTTTCCAGGGAATCTTCCCAACCTAGGGATCCAATCCAGGTCTCACACATTGTAGGTGGATTCTTTACCAGCTAAGCCAGCAGGGAAGCCCAAGAATACTGGAGTGGTAGCCTATCCTTTCTCCAGAGGATCTTCCTGATCCAAGAATTGAACCTGGGTCTCCTTCATTGCAGGCAAATTCTTTACCAACTGAGCTATCAGTGAAGTCCGGACCACTGGATACACTTTAGCTTTTATGTGTTTATGTAAACAAATCTAAAATCAGCTTTTAAAGTTTTATGTTAACAATTTACTTGTTTAAAACAAATAATCTAAACTGCTGCTTTTCAAGCATTACTTCTATTTCAGGATGTTCCAATGCAGTCTTCTAGAGAGTAAAGTGAAAGTTCCTAAGTCATGTCCAACTCTTTGCAACCCTGTGGACTATACAGTCCATGGAATGCTGTAGGCCAAAATATTTGAGTGGATAATGGATAGCTGCCCCCCTTTCCAGGGGATCTTCCCAATCCAGGGATCGAGCCCAGGTCTCCCACATCGCAGGCAGATTCTTTACCAGCTGAGCCACCAGGGAAGCCCAAGAATACTGGAGTGAGGACCCTATCCCTTCTCCAGTGGATCTTCCCAACCCAGGAATCGAACTGGGGTCTCCTGCATTACAGATGGATTCTTAACCAGCCGAGCAACCAGGGAAGCCCCTTCGAAAGAGTAAACTTGCAACTGAAAAACAAAAAAAGAGGCTGTAAGAAAACACTTTACAGCGCTCTGTGATCTGGCAATTTGGAACTCCTGCTAGATAGAAACAAAGAACTGAGAGGAAGGGCATCAGTAAACAGAGTAGCAGATATTAGAGATCAACTCAGTCACCAGGAAGGAAATAACTGATTTAACACAAAACAAGCACAATAATTGAAAATATTCCCCATCCAAATAACAGAATTCCCTTTCTGAACTCTGGAAACTAAAGAGAAATAAAGACATAAATAGGTAATGCAATTAAATGTGCTTACAAGCCAGCCATTTTTTTTCATTAATAGCTACTTGAATACACATCACTATTTATTAGAGGTCTTTTGAGTACTTTATAACTACTTAAAGAAATTAAATGCCAAATCTTACGGAACCAATTGTACTAAAAAGGAGAAATTAAACAAGGCTTTGACTTTGAAAGCCCGATGGTACTAAACAGCTGCTGAAGGTGCAGTGGGTGCTCCCAGTAGGCTCTGAGTGCCTTCAATGCCATTAACCAGAAGCACAAATAAGAGCTACAAATATCATCACTTGTTTAAATTTCACCAATCTTACACATTTTCCTTCTGAGCACTTTAAAGAAACCAAAATAATGGCAATTAAGAATAAATAAAAAGGCCCTAGGTACGTTGTCAAAAAAAGTGCTTTACAAATGTAAAAAATAAAAATAAAAACAAGAGAAATAGCTACATTTCATGACAAGAACTTCATAGGTTGACTGGAGTTTTATCCTGAAACCTTTACTATGTCAATCCTTTAAAACATTCAATGATGAACTAAATGAACTGTAAACAATCTGTCAGCAATGTCTGGTGTCCAAAATTAGACGTGTGTTGGTCTGATTTAATTGCTCCACTCAACATAATGTAAGTAAGCCCAAGCAGCACATTTTTTTCATCAAGACGAAGCCAAGATGATCTACTTCACAAAACATAAAAAAATTAATCAAAACTGAAATAGCTGTAATATGTACTCTTTTAGTGCTAAAGGTACTCATTAAAACTCAGCTGAAGGTTGTCTACCAATGTATTTCCCCCTCGTTGTTATATTTTACTTACTTTTTCTTGTACCAAAATTATCTATGACTTAGGGAGGAGAAAGCTTCCATGGTTATCACATATGGTTACATTATATTATGTATGCAAAGTGACAATTTAGAAAAGTTCTTAAAACTATGTGTAGGGTTAAACATATATTAACACATATAATTGAATTAATTAAGGGAAAGACAGGCAGGCACAGTGGTCAGGAACAGAATATGTTTACTATAGACAATCTGTCAGAAATGTCTGGTGTCCAAAACTAGGTGTGCATGGGTCTGACTCAATTACTCCACTTGGGTAAGTAAACCCAAGCAGCAAAATTTTTCTATTAAAGTAGAAAGGTCTTAGATGATTCCTTTAATTATAAGTTACACATAATGGAATATAGAGGAAGTTAGTAGCATTCTCCCCTGCCTCAAATGAATTAAATAAAATTGAAGCCATCTGTTCAGTATATTTTCAATAGACAGTAAGAGGAAGGAGATTAGTAAAAAAAGGCTTTCTGTTACTCACCTGTAACCCTCTCCTTTGTAGAATACTGGAATCATCCA
The DNA here is from genome assembly GCA_006410615.1 of Neotragus moschatus. Lineage (NCBI taxonomy): Eukaryota > Metazoa > Chordata > Mammalia > Artiodactyla > Bovidae > Neotragus > Neotragus moschatus. The sequence goes on along the minus strand of SJYA01000407.1, from coordinate 521,992 downwards.
TAATAGACAGCAGACCAACAAAAGCCACTCTCCAGACAGCCAGCCACTAGAGCCTACTTGCTTACTGCTGGGGAAAGAGGCACACAATCAAGCTTTCCCCGTGCTGTGCCCACCGCTCCGCTGCACCAGGTCTCCAGTCCCTCGTGAGGACACAATCACTGCCTCACATCACAGCCACGTCTTTCTTCACAGCAGTCCAGACAAATCTCATCTGAATCACCACCACAAAAGGGGGAAATTTTTCCTATTTGCTTTTCTCTTCCATACATACCCTTTTTGGTTGAAAACATCTGAAGTACCAAGAAAAGGACAAAGCTCCCTGAAAAAAATTCCAATCTTTAATATCCTGACTTCACTGCTTATTAAAAAGGTTTGGCACACAAAACAAGAGAGTCTCCACCTACAGCTACTAAGCTTATAAAATCCGTGTCACGTTTTCCTTTCCCAAAACAAAACCACGCCACGTACATTTTTAAAAAGATAATTCTTCAGAAATACAAAGAAAAACATATTATTCTGAGGCTCTATTTTGAGCTCAGGCTGATATAAAACCAGTTATTGTTTTGACTAAGTCGGCAAAATTCTTTTCATCCTTTGTACAGACAAAGCAAATGTCAGATTCTTTCGATACTGTCACAGGCTCTTTTGTTTCTTTATCTCTAGATACGCTGGTCTTCACTTCTTGGNACAATCTGTCAGCAATGTCTGGTGTCCAAAATTAGACGTGTGTTGGTCTGATTTAATTGCTCCACTCAACATAATGTAAGTAAGCCCAAGCAGCACATTTTTTTCATCAAGACGAAGCCAAGATGATCTACTTCACAAAACATAAAAAAATTAATCAAAACTGAAATAGCTGTAATATGTACTCTTTTAGTGCTAAAGGTACTCATTAAAACTCAGCTGAAGGTTGTCTACCAATGTATTTCCCCCTCGTTGTTATATTTTACTTACTTTTTCTTGTACCAAAATTATCTATGACTTAGGGAGGAGAAAGCTTCCATGGTTATCACATATGGTTACATTATATTATGTATGCAAAGTGACAATTTAGAAAAGTTCTTAAAACTATGTGTAGGGTTAAACATATATTAACACATATAATTGAATTAATTAAGGGAAAGACAGGCAGGCACAGTGGTCAGGAACAGAATATGTTTACTATAGACAATCTGTCAGAAATGTCTGGTGTCCAAAACTAGGTGTGCATGGGTCTGACTCAATTACTCCACTTGGGTAAGTAAACCCAAGCAGCAAAATTTTTCTATTAAAGTAGAAAGGTCTTAGATGATTCCTTTAATTATAAGTTACACATAATGGAATATAGAGGAAGTTAGTAGCATTCTCCCCTGCCTCAAATGAATTAAATAAAATTGAAGCCATCTGTTCAGTATATTTTCAATAGACAGTAAGAGGAAGGAGATTAGTAAAAAAAGGCTTTCTGTTACTCACCTGTAACCCTCTCCTTTGTAGAATACTGGAATCATCCATAATAGACAGCAGACCAACAAAAGCCACTCTCCAGACAGCCAGCCACTAGAGCCTACTTGCTTACTGCTGGGGAAAGAGGCACACAATCAAGCTTTCCCCGTGCTGTGCCCACCGCTCCGCTGCACCAGGTCTCCAGTCCCTCGTGAGGACACAATCACTGCCTCACATCACAGCCACGTCTTTCTTCACAGCAGTCCAGACAAATCTCATCTGAATCACCACCACAAAAGGGGGAAATTTTTCCTATTTGCTTTTCTCTTCCATACATACCCTTTTTGGTTGAAAACATCTGAAGTACCAAGAAAAGGACAAAGCTCCCTGAAAAAAATTCCAATCTTTAATATCCTGACTTCACTGCTTATTAAAAAGGTTTGGCACACAAAACAAGAGAGTCTCCACCTACAGCTACTAAGCTTATAAAATCCGTGTCACGTTTTCCTTTCCCAAAACAAAACCACGCCACGTACATTTTTAAAAAGATAATTCTTCAGAAATACAAAGAAAAACATATTATTCTGAGGCTCTATTTTGAGCTCAGGCTGATATAAAACCAGTTATTGTTTTGACTAAGTCGGCAAAATTCTTTTCATCCTTTGTACAGACAAAGCAAATGTCAGATTCTTTCGATACTGTCACAGGCTCTTTTGTTTCTTTATCTCTAGATACGCTGGTCTTCACTTCTTGGACAGTCACGAAAGCCTCTTTCCTCTGGAGCTTAGATCATTGCTAAGGTCAGTCTCCATGCTCTTTTATGTCCTGGAGGGGGCTTGCACACGTGTGGTGAGTTCTGAGCATGGACAAATTCATTCATCTATTCATTGCTGACAGTACTGTCACAGGAAAAGCTCCCCATTCCAACAGACCTCTGAAAGGGCACAGCATGAGAAAAATCTAGTTTTACCCGGACTTTAATATAATCTCAGAATTGTTTCTTGGGTCACTGGTTGTTATTTTCAAAGCAAGAGTTCCACCAAGTTTAAAGATGATTCAAGTCTCTCTTTAACATATATAGGTTGTAAATATATATATATTATATATATATATATAATATATATATATATAATAAAGAGAGTTCAGGAGTGAAAGGTTAGCTCTCATATGATTTTATCACTTAAACACTCCATAAGCAACATTTTAAACTTTCCAACTTTACAATAGTTGCCAGAATTCTAGTAAACACAGGGGAAGGAAAATCAAGGCAAGTGAGTGATTTTTCTAATAAGTCACAAAAGAACTGTTAGCAAAGGGAGCAGTACATTCTTAAGAAGAGAGTTAAATACATGATCTACCAACTCACAGTCACAGTTCTTCGTAGGACACACACAAATGATTTCCTCTCCAAAGGATTTCAGAAGATAGTAATCCAAATTTCCTAATTTGACAACTAAAAGTATGTATACACCCTGACTCAGGATGCTTTATACATACCTTTACTCTAAGGAGTAAATATAGCAACAACTCTAGGACAGATTCAGTCTGCACCCAACAAGGAGAAAAAGCTGCCCCTCCTATAATTATGGTAGCTGCACCAAACAGTCTGGGGCTTGAAGGAAGGTCTATTTACAAAATCTTTTTCTGGTCTTTCTTACAACTGACTCCAGTCACAAGAGCTAGCCACACTGCTGAAAATAGCACAGAAAACAGGATCCATTTCTCTTTCATTCAGCAAAAACCCTCTAATCTGGAGCACAACCAGTGTGGTCTTTCATTGTGAGAGCTAATAAATCCACATCTCCATGGACTCCTTCCATCTGCTGCTTTAAACAACTAATGGATGGATTATGTCTATGGGGAAAACAAACACAAGACCTGAACAGACAGCTGATTTGCATAGGGTGTGTTATCCAGTGGAAGAGTGTCTGCAAAGTCACAGGCTCTTAAAGCTACAGAACCTTTCAATCAAAAGAGATTTTATTAACGAAAACATATTCAACAGCAAAGAGGAAGTAGGAATGAGTCTCCAATCCTCTAGAAGTAGAAATGATATATTCTGATAAACTGTTCCGGCCAGAGATTAAAAATTCAAACTCTTCATTCTTTTACTAATTCAGGAATCATATATTATATCAAGCATTGAGATGGGCGGTGGGGAAAAATTACAAGATTAACATTACCCATAAACTAATAATTCCACTTCAGATAGAGCTCAAATCCAAAGGAGTGTCAAACAGCACTCAATTCACGTCACTGGGAAATCCACAAAAAAGGCTTCCAGGGCCAATTGCCATCTGGTCACTGAAACAAATATTATAGGATTACCAGCCCTTGTGCAAGACAGTCTCTGTTATCTAAAGTATACGCAGCTTAAAAATCTTCAACCAGTCCTCACTAATCAAAAATGCAGTAACAAACCCCTTCCTATGTTCTCTATAACACAGGAACAACAGATTTCATCTCCACACGACCCTGCTGCAACCTTAGCCTTCCAAAGAGAAAGAACAATGCACTGCTGCCTGAGTACGTCCATTCCTCTTCTCCATCTCATATTCTTTGAGGTTAAACGGGAATACAGCCATATACTTTATTGGATTGCTGAGTAATTTAAGCAACATAGACTGATGTTTCTTAACCTTTTCCAGTATTTCTAAAGACAAAATAGAACGCACTCTACCTAAAATTTCCTGCCACATCCTGGCTTCTTGAAAGCCTCATGTTTTGGCTAACTTCATGCCAATTTTGTTTTCTTCTCTCTAATCTAATAAACTCTCACTTTTTAAAAAAAGATTCATTTATTTATTTTTGGCTGTGCTGGGTCTTTGTTGCTGAACATGGGCTTTGTGGAGAGCAGGGGGCTACTCCCTAATTGCAGCGCACAGGTTTCTCATTACGGTGGCTTCTCCTGTTGTGGAGCACAGGCTCTAGGGCACATGGGCTCAGTAGTTGTAATGCATGGGCTTAGCCACTCTGTGGCATGTGGGATGTTCCCGGGGCAAGAATTGAAAGGTCCAGTACAATGGCAGGCGGATTCTCAACCACTGGACCACCAGGAAGCCCTAAACTTTCATTTTTAATACTAAAATAATATTTACAAATGCTGATTAAATTAAAGGAGACTGAAAAGGAATAAACAGAGAGATGAAAAGAAAATCAAGACTGCTAATGTTATTAAAGAAGCCAGGAAAAGAGTGTTAAAGGAGGGGTGAACAGTAACAAATGCTGCCAAGAGACCCATATCTAAAAAACACCCTTAAATTTTCTGACTTGGAAGTCATTGGTATCCTCTATAAGAAGAGTTTCAGAGGTAGATGGGTGAAAGGAGCAGAAGCCCACCAGCAATGGGTTATAGTTCATCCATTTCAGTCACTGAGTCGTGTCTGACTCTTTGCAACCCCATGGGCTACAGCACGCCAGGCTTCCTTGTCCATCACCAACTACCAAAGCTTGCTCAAACTCATGTCCACTGAGTCCGTGATGCCATCCAGCCATCTCATCCTCTGTCATCCCTTTCTCTTCCTGCCTTTAATCTTTCCCACCATCAGTGTCTTTTTCAATGAGTCGGTTCTTTGCAACAGGTGGCCAAAGCATTGCAGCTTCAGCATCAGTCCTTCCCATGAATATTCAGGACTGATTTCCTTTAGGATTGATTGGTTTAATCTCCTTGCTGTGCAAGGGACTCTCAAGAGTCTTCTCCAACACCACAGTTCAGAAGCATCAGTTCTTTGATGCTCAGTTTTCTTTATGGTCCAACTTTCACATCCATACATGACTACTGGAAAAACCATACCTTTGACTAGATGGACCTTTGTTGGCAGAGTAATGTCTCTGCTTTTCAATATGCTGTCTAGGTTTGTCATAGCTTTTGTTCCAAGGAGCAAGCGTCTTTTAATTTCATGGCTGCAGGCACCATCTGCAGTGATTTTGGAGCCCAGAAAAATAAAGTCTGACACTGTTTCCACTGTTTCCCCATCTATTTCCCATGAAGTGATACAGATTGAGCAGGAAGTGAGGAAATAAAGATGGCAGATCTTGACAGCTCTTCTACCTTCCAGTTAACACTTCTCTATCCTTCACAGCCAGTTCTCTTTAAGAAGTTATTCATGAAAAGGAATGGATGGGATTTGCAGCATTTACAGAGATCAGAGGAGGAATATTTCTTCCATTGTAACACAAGAAAAAGCAGGTAAAGGTAACAAAATATCTATAATCTTAGTGGCAAAGAAGCTAATAAAGTTTTCAAGTATAGCTATTTTCCCTGTGAAATAAGAAGGAAGTCAGCAAAGGGAATAGAGTTTTGAGAGAAGCAAAGAGAACTCGAAAGAGATAATGTGGAGAATAAGTAGATCACTTAAAGAAAAAGGGCTGGTGGTGTGCTCATCTTCTCCTGTGAGAGCACCAAAATTGCAACTAGCTGTTGAACAACCATTGACAGGAGGACACTGGACCCCACCGAAAAAGAAAAAGGACTGGCAAGCAATGTTGAGAACTAACAAACATTATTCATCATAATTTTATATGGCCACCCACCAATCTAATCCATGTGAGGCTTTCTTCAGTAAACTACAGTAACACAAAGGCAAAAGTTCTATTAGACAAATATACCAGATGGATCAACAAAAAATGGGACAAAAGACTAACTAAAGAGTTAATGGAATCTAAGCAAAAAGATTAAAGAATAGGAAAAAATTAGAAGTGTCTAATAGAGATGCTGATGAGCCTAAAACTGTTATACTCCAAGAATAATTAAATGAGGGAGCTGAAAATCTATCCAGTCATGGTGAGCAGGTTAATCAGCCTTATAACTTGAGTGGGAAAATATGTCAGAAGTATTCCAAGGCACAGAGTATGGTCCTGAAGAGGGTGCATAAGTGGGCTAGAAACGATGATAATGATGAAGTCAGGTAACTGTGATGCCAGAATCCTTCCATGTGGAAGGATCCACATGGTTGCTGAAGATAAAGATAATGATAGGAATAGGAAGACTTATACCTGATGACAGTATCCAACAAAAGAGAAGAGGAATAACTGGGAGGACAGTAAATACAGCAGCCAGGAACGGAAGGGTTTAGACATAGGGACTGCTAAGAAAAATTAACAGTTTATATTCAATAAAGTTGACTTAGAAACGGTTGTCATGATTGAACCAAAATCCCTTATTTTATACTTCAATAAATTAGGACCCAAGAAGGGGATGTAACCTGCTCAGAAAATACACAGTAGTAACTTGAACCCCTGTTTCACCTAGAACATGCAGCTTTAACGAAACAGAACAGATGGAGGAGGTTTTCCTGTCCTAGAAAGGATATACAGAACATTTCATCAACTTCTCTACCATATATTAATATGGTGTTAAAAAGACTACTTGGTAATAACTAACTAAAAACTAGAACATCTGCAGAAATAAATAAAATTTAATACATAAGTTCTCAGAATAGGTTGCAACCATACACTTTCCAACAACTATCAACCTCTCATTTATCCAAACATGACTAAAATATCTTATGATTAACCCTATGTGGAAATCTATAAGGAGCTTTATATGGTAAACAAGCCAATGCAAATTCAATGAAAAAATTAACTCTGGTTGTAAAACCCAAGTCCTAAAGGCAATCTTGGAGGAGACTTCTCCAGGCATGCAGTACTGCACGCAGTACAAAGCATAGAACCTGGAACCTCTATGGTTCATGACAGGTTCGCAACAAAGGATTCTTTTTAATTTGTTGTTTAAGTGGAAACCCAGCCAGCCAAGTAAAATGCCTTCGAAATAGGCCTGTTTAATGAGTAAAAATGTATTTCTCAAGGTAAAAAGACAATGATTTTACTGATATCCCCATTTCCCAATATGCATGAGTTTACAGTTAAGATTCCCCACTCAAACCTTAGGAAACACTGTCACTATTTCAAAATATAAAGTTAAATAAACCAGCTGAAACTTGCTTGATTTCTATATTTCCATTTTACCGTATCCTATTAACGCACTTTACTTTGTTTCCAAGATGCCCATATATCTGAGGGACCTATTGTTTGAAGTTTTGTGCCCCCTTTTGAAAAACAGCCCATTAACTGTGTCTGCCAGAAGCAGTCTCAGTCCCTCAGATCAGATAATTTATTTCATGTGGGGCTGAAAATTAACAGAAGTCAAATGGTGAGGAAAATGGGCTGAAACTGAAAAAATTAATGTCGTCTTTTAAAAGGCAGGCAAAAGTTATAAGCAATCACAGAATAGAAAAGCAGTATCATTTTTATGTCTTTTGCTTATTACAATGAACATTTTTGCACTATCAAAACAAAAAACTTAAAAACAAAAGCAGAAAACTTTCCAACAACTTTCAAAAACAGAAAAGCACTTTTTTATTCCCTTATATTGTTTTTAGAGGTTTTGTTTTCCCTATTTTTTTAAAGGATAAAACTAAAAGTCATATTCACATTCCAAAAGATATGCCAAAAAATTCAGTCTCTCAATCTAAATACTGACATAAATAAATCGAAACTTTTACAGAAACTGGAAATCTTATCACTAAATTCTAATTCCTAAATTATGTATCTCCCTCACCTTAAAGGCTTAGATGACCTAAAATGATTTTCGCTGTGAAAACTGTTCAAAGTAATTTAGTACAAAATCAAAGCTAGAAAATCAATGATTTAAAAAATAAAAACATAGATAGCACATGCATTGACCTCCTGCCCCTCTTGAGATTCCAAAATACTCTTTTAACAACTGATATAGCAAGCAGTAAGGACCAAAAAAAAAAAAAAAACCTAAACACTATCAACAAATGTGACTTAAATGACACTTGTATAGGACTCACACAACAATGGTAGAATATACATTCAAGTGCACATCAAACATTCAATAAGGTAGACAATATTCAACACAGTAAAAAAAAGTCATATGTGTAACTCATCACAATGGAAATAACTTAGAAAAGAACAAAAGAGATATTTTAAAATCCTCTCATATTTGAGAACACCCATGACGAACTCATCATTCAGAGAAATTAAAAAGAAAATTGAAAAGTAATTTAAACTGAGTGAAAATTTAAAAACAACTCAAGTCAAAGATGTGTAGGATGTAGCTAAAGCATTAGTACAAGTAGAGAAATGTTTACTACTATTAAATCACCTATATTAGAAAAGAAATGACCTCGGCTTCCACTTCAAGAAACTAGAAAGAATAAATAAAATCCAGTGTAAGCAGATAAAACAATTAATAAAGATGAGAGCAGAAATCAATGAAGTAGAAAATATAGACATACATACATAAATTTCTCTTACTATAAAAGAAATCAATTAAACCAAAAGCTAGATCTTGAGAAAATGGATAAACCATTATTCAGACTGATTAGGAAAAAAAGAAGGAAAAAATTACCAAGATCAGGATGACAGATTTATAATTTGATACCAATAAATTTCACAATTTAGATGAAATGGATAAATTCCTTAAAAAACATAAAACACCAAGTCCCCCTCAAGAAATATAAAAAGTATGAATACACATATCCCTATATATAGTAAAGCAATTGAATTTGTAGTTTAAAAATATTCCTACAAATAAAATGACAGCTGCAAGTGACTTCACTATACTAAATTATACCAAGCATTAAAACAAATTCTTCAAAAACTCTTTCCAAATACTAAAGAGGAGGGATTATTTTCCAAACACATTCTATAATGTCAGCACTATCCTGACTCCAAAACCAGGCAAAAGACATTGCAAAAAAAGAAAACTATAAACCATACATCTCCCTTAGGAAAATAAATGTAATAAGTTTAGCAAATCAAATCCAATGATATATTAAAAAGACAATACATTATGACCAAGTGAGGTTAATGTGAGGAATGCAAGGTTGGCTTGACATTTAAAAGTCAACCAATGAGGGAAAGGCAATGGCAACCTACTCCAGTAGACTTTGCTTTCACTTTTCACTTTCATGCATTGGAGAAGGAAATGGCAACCCACTCCAGTGTTCTTGCCTGGAGAATCCCAGGGATGGGGAAGCCTGGTGGGCTGCCATCTCTGGGGTCACACAGAGTTGGACATGACTGAAGCGACTTAGCAGCAGCAATGAGGGAATTCCCTGGCAGTCCAGTGGTTAAGACAGCACTTACACTGCTGTGGGCCCTAGTTCAATCCCTGGTTGCAGCACAGCACCACCCCCACCCCACCCCCAAATTTATTTTTTCAAAGTCAGCCAATGAAAAAAATATATATAATTCACCAATCACCAGACTAAAAAAAGAAAAATTTTATCATCTCAATACATGCAAAAAAGCAGTTGACAAAATACATCTTCCATTCATGTTAACGCTATCAGTAAGCTGGGAAAGAAGCAAACTTCCTCAACCTGATGGAGAACATCTACAACAAACTTCACCAGAGAAGTTATTTGGATGGCAAATAGGCACAGGAAAAGATGCTCACATCACCAGAACAATGAAAATTAGAAGCACAATGAGATACTATTACACACTTGTCAGAATGGCTGAAGTTAAAAAGACTGACATTAGTCAGCACTGGCAAGGACATGAACAACTGGAGCTCTAAAACACTGTTGGTGGGAATGCAAAATGGTATATTACTTTAGAACAGTTTAGCTGTTATTTAAAAGTTTCAAATACAACTACCATATGATCCAGCCACTCCACTCTTATGAATTTATCTAAGAGAAAGTAAATCATATGTCTACACAAAGGATACTACATAAATGTTCACAGGGTAGTTTGTTCAAGAAACAGAAACAATCCCCAAATGTTCACCATCAGGTCAAAGGATTTAAAAAAGCTCATATAGCTATACAATGAAATACCATTCAGCAATAAAAAGGAATGAACTATTGATACTTGCCACAACAAATCAAGCTCAAAATAATTATAATATGTGAAAGAAATTAAACAAAATAGTACATACTCGATAATTCTACTTACACAAAAACCTAGAAAGTGCAAATTAATCTTCAGTGACAGAAAGCTAAAGAGTGGTTGCCTGGGTATGGAAACAGGAGAGAGAAGTATAGGAGGGAAGGTTCACATACGAACAAAAGGAAACTTTTGAAAGTGATGGATATATTCATTATCTTGGTTGGGATGGTGGTTTCACAGATGTATACGTACACTAAAACTTACACTGCACACTTTAAATATGTACAACCGATTGTATGCCAATTATACTACAGTAAAGTATTATTTTTAAAGCATGTACTTTGTATAAAAATAACCAAAACAAAACAAAAATGTTTTTAACCAACCCCAAACTCCAAGGCTCATATACAAGTCCAAGCACACCATGGACTATGAAAGAATTATTAGTCTGGCTTTTAATTTTCCTTCTGATCTTGGCAAATGGGGGTTTTCCTTTTTCTTTAACTGTGCTCAGCTGTGGTTTTCTATGGTATTTATTATTTTTAAGTATATTTTACCCAGCATTTCTATGCCTTTAGACCAGAAGGACTCTTCACCGTTAGGTTAGTCTGCCATATTGCTGCTGCTGCTGCTAAGTCGCTTCAGTCGTGTCTAACTCTGTGCGACCCCATATTGCTAGAAGTTCTTTATCCTTTAACACTGGCATTTCTGACATCCATTCCTACACTGTTCATTTTAAGTTACCCTACTGCATGAGTAATTTTTATAAGGGCCATAAACTACTTTGAAACATTGATTAGTTAGTTCAATTAATTAAAATACTTATTAAAAAATTCATCTGACAGAATGATTCTAAGACTTTAAAACCCCAAATTAAACTTGTTAGAATGGCTATGGTTAAAAACACTGACACGAGTCAGCCCTGGCAAGGACGTGGAACAACTACAACTCTCATACACTGTTGGTGGAAACGTAAAATGGTTGCCTACATTCCACCCTCAACAGTGTCTGCATGCATGCTAAGTCGCTTCTGTCGTGTCCTACTCTTTGTGACTCTATGGACTGTAGCCCGCCAGGCTTCACTGTCCATGGAATTCTCCAGGCAAGAATACTGGAGTGGGTTCACTCACTAGTAACAACCTTCAGATGGGAAACCTTGACCACCACTTTCTACTTGAGAAGACTATTACTTTCTAACTCTTTCATATGTAAAACCACAGTCTAGAAAGCTGACTGACAAAGCCAGGGTTAGGTACATCTGACTGAGGAAGGGAGGGAAATACTTTGTGAGCTTAAGCATCACAGTGAAAACATAAAGAGATGGTCTTTCTAGCAGGGTGAGCTTATATATAAACTGTACAGCTTTTTGCATTACTAAATGAAGTCATCTTCCTTTCTGCTTTCAAAGACTCAAGCCCAAGGCAAGAGTAGAAAAACATGCGTAATTAGAATTTATATAATACTTAGAACCTATTTAAACTTATTCTATCATTTGGAATTTTTACTCATGAAATAATGGTTTTGAAGGGGAAAATATCTATCTTTGTATATTTTGACATGATGTCTTGACTCCTCCCTAGATTCCTTTGCTAACTTCTGAATGCTGCCTCAAAGGACTGAAAGGTGGTTCAGTGATGAGGAATCCACCTGCCAATGCAGGAGATGCAGGTTTGATCCCAAGGTTGGGAAGATCCTCTAGAGAAGGAAATGACAACTCACGCCAGTATTCTTGCCTGGGAAATTCCATGGATAGAGGAGACTAGAGGGCTACAGTCCATGAGTTCACAAAAGAGTTGAAAGGACTTAGCAACTAAACAATAAAAAGGACTGAAAATATATTATTAAGACCAAAAAAAAAAGCAGCCTACACAGAGGCAAACTAAGTAGAAAATTCCAGTTAATATAAAATATTATCACAATCACATAACCCTGCCCAACTGATGCCAAGAAATGTTCTGAGACTCTCTTCAAATAACAGATGAAACAGGAAAAAGTACACTTTGTATAGGCATTTGTGATTTAACAGAGAAAACAGTGGAATCAGAAATAAATTTAGCATTAATCCTCTTGAGTAGTAACTTCATTCTATGTCACAATTTCCAGAGCTAATAATACAGTATGTTCTTCAGCAAGATGTCTTGAAGAACAAAAAATAAACTTTAAATAAAACTCTATTTTTAAATTTGTGAAATGCTTTCCAAATAATAACTACCATTTGCTGGTACCTAAATGCCTAATACTGTGCTAAGTACTTTATAAATAACATCTTTATTATAAATGTATAACATTAAGCAGAAAAGTAAGAAAGCAGGAAAATGTTAAAGCAAGCAGAGAGGGAGGAAAAAGAAGACAGGATGGAAGCTGAAGGAAGAAAGGAAAAGCAGTAGAAGGAAAGAAAGGTCTGCGTGCTTAATGTCACAAAATCAGTAGGGACAGAGTCAGGACTCAAAACTAGATACATCTTAATCAGTCCACAGTCCCACTGTTCTCTTCCTAACCATTCTTGTAAGACAGATAGACATTCTCAAACTCTTTCTAGCTATTCCTCAAGATCAAGTTCAAATTATTACCTCTGTGATGTCTTTTCTTCCTTGTCACCTGAACCACGAAGATTTCCTACTTCTCTTAAAGTATGTAAACGATATACCATCACTTGGCAATATGCAGGTTCACAATCCCTTATCTCCAATTCCAAAATCTAAGAAGTTCTTTTAAAATCTACAGTGTGTTTACAGCAATTTTGATACCAAAAATAATTTAGCAGCAAAACTGAACTAAGGCAACTTTAATGTTTATTTACACCTACTCAATATAAATATTCACGTATTGCGACAGAAATACAATGTGTTTGATGACTTGAGCGCCCCAGATCCTGCTGCTGTGTTAGGTAATATATAGTATATGCACCTCATTATCTCTAAAGTACAAAGAAAAATATCTGAATTCTAAAACATATCTACTTTCAATGGTTTCAGATAAGGGAATATGAATCTCTATTATCATGGATTATTTAGTTAGCTTTCCCTGTATCTTCATTTTATACCCCCAGCTAGAAGTTATAATCTCAAAAGGATACACGTAATTCTTTGAATCTCTTCTTACCCCTTCTCGGGCTTCCTTTGTGGCTAGCTGGTAAAGAACCTGCCTGCAATGAGGGAGACCAGGGTTTGATCTCTAGACGGGAAGATACCCTGGAGAATGGAAAGGCTACCCACTCCAGTATTCTGGCCCGGAGAATTCCACGAACTGTACAGTCCATGGGGTCGCAAAGAGTCAGACACGGCTGAGTGACTTTCCCTTCCCAGTAATTAATTTACTATGGTTGCTACTAGTAAACATTATATGATGGATGGTTTTATTTGGTTTTGGTTACTTAAAACCAATACAAATAATCTTAACATCAGAGTATACTGAAGATACAGATATATAAAAAATAGTCTTTTGAACCCTCTCCTTCCTGCCTCCTCCCACCCTCGCTGTGTCCATAAGTCTATTCTCTGTGTCTGTGTCTCTACATTGCTGCCCTGTAAATAATTTTATATTCTGTCAATTTTAAAAATGAATAAATTAAAAAAAAAAAAACTTCTTTGTCCTAAAGGGAATTCATGGGGGGAAGACAATAAAAAATAACCGGCTGCAAGGTACATGTGATAATTACTAGCTAAAGAAAGGAAATTGTGCAAAATTTCTAAACTAGCTGGGGTTGGTAAGACTAAAAAGAGAAAGAATTAACCAATCCATACAAAAGAAAACAGGAAAAAAAGAAATACAGAGAAGATGGACAAATAGCACAAAATAAGGCAATAGATAAATGGCCATATATCAGTAATTCCAATAAAAGAAAACAGACTAAATACTTCAGTTAAGGCAAAGACTATCAAGCTGGACGACAGAATGGATAAGTGGATAATCTGGGAAATAAAGATTTTTTTAAAATAACATAGTGTGGCAAAAATTACAAGAGTTTTAATATCTAATAACAGAGAAATTTGGAGAAGGCCATAGCATCCCACTCTAGTACTCTTGCCTGGAAAATCCCATGGATGGAGGAGCCTGGTGGGCTGCAGTCCACGGGGTCACTAAGAGTCGGACACGACTGAGCGATTTCACTTTCACTTTTCACTTTCATGCATTGGAGAAGGAAATGGCAATCCACTCTAGTATTCTTGCCTGGAGAATCCCAGGGATGGGGGAGCCTGGTGGGCTGCCGTCTATGGGGTCGCACAGAGTCGGACACAACTGAAGTGACTTAGCAGCAGCAGCAACAAAGAAATTTAAGAAAACAGGTATATTCAGATATTGCTGGTAGAAGGTAAATTATTAAAAACAATAATACCTATTAAAATAAAATATGCATATAATCTTTGATCCAGAACCCCATTTTAAAGGATTTTAGAGAGAAGCATCAGTATTTAAGGATATATGAATATGGGTATTTATTATAGCATGTTTAATATCTGCTAAAAGAAGAAAAGATTTAAAAAACATTGTGTAGGGATTTTTGGCAGTTCCTTGAAACCTTGAGTTTCCCACATCTCAGTGGTCCCCAAACTCTGCTGCACATTATGGTCAACCTGAGCTTTTAAAAAATCCTGATCTCCAAGTCACAGCCACACATGTTAAATTTGAATATCTGAGATCAAGAGCCTGGCATCAGCGTTTTGAAGATTCCCAGATAATTTCAGTGTGCAGCAAAGTTTGGAAACCAATACCACATCTGTTAAAAAAGAAGTCTACTGTTCCGAGGTCCCTCCCTGTTTAGGGCTGCTAGGTTTAGCAACTAAAAATACAGAAGGTCCAGTTAAATCTATCCTGCTCTAACCTTTTTTTCTGTCTGGTTTTAGATGAGAAAAGGGAGTTGTTATAGAACATTAAAGGAGAGGCTTCTCTATAATTTCTCAACAAAAGTGGTTCAAATGAAACCAACAGAGAAGTTTCCCAGATACGATGATCACAAAATAATAAGAAACATTACCAGAGATTAAGAGCTTTCATTCTACAAAAAGAGATATGAGCTTTCAAACTACATTTCTATCATGAACCATCTGCATGAACTTAGACAAGGTGCCCACTTTTAAATCTCCATGTCCTCAATTCATACATTGCAATCAATCATTGTAATAATGCCTATCTCACAGCGCTGGTATAAGGATTAAATAAAGCTAATCCATTTCAAACACTCAGCATACCCTCTAGCAAATAGGATGTATTTTAACAAATGTTATTATTTTTAATCATGTGGTAAATCAGCCCTTCAAAATTGGCCGTTACAAAAAAATGCTAGTTGATGTGGAAATACTAATTAATATCTCCAATAAATTACTTCTAAGGGAAAGATATAATTATTCTTTAGCTAATCTCTGGCTGTTTATATAAGTAGGCAAGTACCAAGTAGAATAACAGCACTTGAATCTACAAGAAGGCTAAATCAGATGCCTATCCATCCCTTTAATACTCACAGTATAGCAATTTACATTTGCATTCATAATCAGGAACATAAACAACTATAGAAGACCCAATACAATGTCTTGTAAAAAGTTTTGTTAGACAGAGATGCTCTTTAATCCCAGCATTCTGAAATACAGATGAAGAGTCACAGTACAGAAGACAACAGACTACAATTCCATAGTCATACCAGGTAAACAAAACACCCAGATTCATTCATTTGTAGCAAAATACATTTTAAACACTTTGATAGTGCTGATAATAATTTAATTCTTTCATTGACATTTATAGCTATATAACAGCATCCTGTTTTTGAACTGTGGTGTTGGAGAAGAGTCTTGAGAGTCCCTTGGACTGCAAGGAGATACAACTAGTCCATTCTGAAGGAGATCAGCCCTGGGATTTCTTTGGAAGGAATGATGCTAAAGCTGAAACTCCAGTACTTTGGCCACCTCATGAGAAGACTTGATTCATTGGAAAAGACTCTGATGCTGGGAGGGATTGGGGGCAGGAGGAGAAGGGGACGACAGGGGATAAGATGGCTGGATGGCATCACTGACTCGATGGACGCTGAGTCTGAATGAACTCCGGGAGATGGAGATGGATAGGGAGGCCTGGCGTGCTGCGATTCATGGGGTCGCAAAAAGTTGGACACGACTGAGCAACTGACTGAACTGAACTGAACAGCATCCATAGGCTTCCCTGGTGGCTCAGCAGTGAAGAATCCTCCAGCAATGCAGGTTCGATCCCTGGGTTGGGCTGACCCCCTGGAAAAGGAAATGGCAACCCATTCCAGTATTCTTGCTTGGAAATCCCATGAACAGAGGGCACTGGTGGGCTACAGTCTATGGAGTTGAAAAAGAGTTGGACAGAACCGAGTGACTAAGCAACAACAACTGCATCAATGCTGATTTATAATTATACACATATTCTTTTAAAAATTGTTAAACCCCTCCATGAAGGTCTAGATTTCACAAGGACAAGAACCATATTTATTTTTTCACCCCTGTATACTCAACACTTTTCATACAAGTCAGAAAGAAGAATTAAATAAGTATTTTCTAAACATTACCAAATGAAAAGGAGGAAGAGGAGTTAATTCTTCTCACTCATTAAGAGAAATTATATGATTTGTTTCAATATAAATCTTCCTGCTCATAATTAAGTCTCCAGGCATTTTCACTAAAAGCATAGTAGCAAGCATCTTTTCATCCCACTTAACAGTACTAGTCTATACAAAAATTACAATCAAGGACAACAGATGCAACTAATCTCTTGAAAGGATAGTTGTTTTCTTCTTTAAACACAGCAATATAAAACATTCACAAATCAATTACATTGCCTAAAAAAAAAAACAAAGAGAGAGCAAAAACCTTAACCTCCTAATCACACTGAGTAACACATAACGGGGCAGTTACTGAAAATGCAAGGCTCACCAGCAATTTCTCTCACTCCCCAATAGCATCCTCTGCTCTGCACTGCTCACTACACATCTCTCTTTGTCCTGAAAGCCTGGGATCTTGCTAAGCACAAAGACTATATTTCATTCTTCTCTGTGCACCCAGCACCTGGCACAACAAACTGGCACAGAGAAGTCAAAAAAGATTAAACTCGGAAAGACACGATCCCTGTCCTAAAGCCAGTCATCATCTAACAGAAGTGTGATTCCCCTAAAGGTCTGTCTTTTTTAATCCGTTGATGTTCTTCTCAAGTGAACTGATCCACATTCATAGCTTCAGCTACCATTGTCATACAGACGATTCTTTGACTCTTAAAGCTCTGTCTCTAGCACAAATTTCCTGAGCTTTGAAAACAACTCTTTATGGCCAGAGTTCTTTTTTCACTACCCAGACCTGCCCTGGCTCACATAATCTTGTGAGTGTGTTTGGGGAGAGTGGGGGATGTTTGTTTGTTTGGTTTTTGATTAATGAAATCACTCTGTAAGATCTATCAAGACTCTGTAATTGTAAGAATAATCACTGGAGGCTTCTAAGCAGAGGATAACTATTAGATCTCTAGTTCCAGAAAAAATCTGAAACATGTTTTATAAATAAGCCAATCAAGAGGAGTCAGAATAACGGTCAAGAAAGTGGGGAAAGGTAAGAAAAAAACTGACGAGGAAGACAAGAGATGTACATAGGGAGTAAAGAACATGGTCAGACCCTCACTCAGTCAAGAAACACTCTCCGAGACTTAAAATACACTATCTCCCTCCTTCTCCCCCCCCACCCGACATCAACCACTCTCCCACTTTTTTATCTGCAGTCTCTCAACTCCAGCTATCACCTCTACGCAAAAGACTCCCTCCACCCTCTGACTCCCCAGTACCCTAATCAAAACTCTCAGTCTGTTCATCCTCAAGGGGTCTCCGCTACCTAAAAGTGAGGTCCTAATGCCTCCTTTAACACCCAACCTCCTTGGTCTTTAATCTAATTTAACCCATCTTCTGTTTACAGCTTTATCTATCACTCCATTTCTTCCCTTAGACTTCATGAATATAGGGATCATGTCTGTCTTAGTCAGTAAGACACAGTCAGCACTAAACACAGTGACTGCCATACAATATGAATACATAAACTATGCTCCAGCCAAAATGAACTAGTTGCCATTTCTAGGATTTTAGACAACCATACCTTTATCTCATGTTCCCTATTCCAGAAAGGCCTTTTCCCTGCCCAAAGCTTTTCATGTTTAAATCTTACCCTTCCAGGCCTCTTCCATCAAGTTTTCCTTCATTCTCTAGCAAAAGTTATTTATTGCCCACAGGCACCTCTTACCAACTCTTACCATCCTTTGATCATTTCTAATCATTCTTTAAAATGCAGCTCAAATATTATCATTATTAAGCTTTTCATTCCTACCCACATCCAGAACTGATCACTACCTATTGTGCCCAAAATATACCCACACAGCTTGCTATTATAACAATTATACAGAAATTATTATTTACTTCTCCAAGAATAAGGACAATGTCTTATATATATTACTTTCTCAGCTGTAACGTGCTGTGCTTAGTTGCTCAGTCATGTCTGACTCTTTGTGGGCCAATAACTGTAGCTTGCCAGGCTCTTCTGTCCATGGGAATTCTCCAGGCGAGAATAATGGAATGGGTTCCCAGGCATCCCTCCAGGGGATCTTCCCAATCCAGGGATTGAACCCAGGTCTCCAGCATTGCAGTTAGATTCTCTACTATCTGAGCCACCAGCGAAGCCCATTCATCCCAAATCCTGACACTATGTGGATACTAAAAAACATTACTTGCTGAATAAAAATCTGGACAATAGGCAGATATAGCATGCTTCACTTCTAACCTAAACCAGATGAGATTTTGGATGGGACCCTGAAAGTCCATAGATACATTACCCTGATTTAAAGGTATATAATATCCTCAAAATTATTTTATCTCTGTTTTATACCTCTCTGCCCAGAGAATGTGTACTTTGGTCAATTTACCTCTAACTTTACAACATTCTATACAGCAAGATTATTTCACAGGAACTACAATAGATGAAGACATGCTTCTATGTAATAAGCAGCTTAGCCTGAAATTGGCATATTAGTTTCACATAGATCACAGATCAATTGGATTACCACAAGTTCACCTTAACTTATCAGTGTTTACATTACTATAAAGATGCTTATTATATATGCATTTCATGTGTTAAACACTGATGGAATATTTTAAGTCACAATTTTTCCTACAATTCTTCCTCACTTAGCACAGTAGTAAATCAAGTTTACTCTACATACCCACACACAAGCATGGGCTCCAAAATTTGCTTGTCATTTTATGTGGTACAAAATAATTTTCAAGTATGGGGATATAAAATGGAAATTCCAAGACAATTTTTTTTTAATTGGAGGTCTGACAGAATGTGGTCCGCTGGAGAAGGGAATGGCAAACCACCTCAGTATTCTTGCCTTGAGAANAATGTGAATCAGCCATAAGTGTGTGTGTGTGTGTGTGTGTGTGTATCTACCCCTCCCTCTTGAGCCTCCCTCCACCGGCCTCCCATCCCACCCCTCCTGGTCACCAACGAGTGCCAGGCTATCCCCCTAGCTCTGTTTTACACATCGTAGTGTATATATGTCAACGCTACTCTCAATTCATCCTGCCCAAAACAATTTTTTTTCCCTAACTGCCCAAGAAAACTGTTAAATATATTCACAAAGAGAAAATATTAATCAGGAAATCCTGAGATAAAGGAAAAACAGAAGAGGGTTATATTAAGATTCGGAGAAGTACAGGGGCTGGGGAAAGAATGAAAGAAACAGAGACAGTTTAAGCATTGTGTCTTATTTTTATTTTTTAATCACCCACAGCTCCCAGTGTAATACTTCAACACAGTGGCCATATATTTAACATTAACTGAATAAAAATAATGAAAACAAAACAAGCTGCAAAGAGGCAACAGATCAAGAAAATAGAGCCCAGCTCTTTCCATCTGTTTTATATGCCATAAAAAACAGGAGGACATGGCAGAAGCAATGTCATCCTCAGGGTAAAAGGCAAATAATGCCAATTCTGGGGCAATGGTAGAGTAAAGGATGGCTCAATCTTGGGTGCTATGCAATGATCTAAAGTTAACTGCACCTAAAAAAGTCTTCAACCCCAACCATTAATGTAAATCTGGGAAGCTACCTTTGGCCATTTCCACAAACCCTTCAAAGGCTACCTTTGTCAGGGACCCTTAAGGCCACCCCTAGGTTTAACAACTCTCTAGGAGGACCCAGGGGACTGGCCATATACTTGTACTCATGACTAAAACTTAACACAGAAAAAGGAAACAAAACAAAATCAGTAAAGAGAAAAGGTACATGACAAAGTCTGGAGGAAAACGGAGGCAAGCTTTCAAGAGTTCTCTCCCAGTGAAGATACACAGGCACATTTAATTCCTCCAGCAACAGATTTTGACAACACACATTAAGTACTGCCTACTAATGAAGTTCATCAGACTCAGTGCTCCAGGTTTTTACTGGAGCTGGTTACGTAGGTACACTCAGCCTACTGCATACCAAAATTCCAGGCCTCTAGGAAAGCAGATATTCACATTCTTTGGATAGTTCAAACACAGCCAGTCACTCTCATCATTTTGGAAAAACTTTATCATTGTAAGAAGCAGTTTACCATGCGTTTCCAGATGCTAACCAAGGGCCAATCTTGCATGGCTTTTTAGGGACAGCAATCTCAGGCCTGATTAACTCTTTTCTATACAGCACACTACTCTTTCTTAACATTCCTCTCTTTCAAGGCCACCAGTCTGCATACGCTTGAACCAGTTTTGTACTCTAGATATTCCATTAGATGAGAAAAGACCCATTGCAAAAATGCAGAATGACAACTCACTTGGAAACTGTGAGTTATATACCATAAAAAGACCTGAGTTATATACCATAAGCAGATAATTTTTAGAAAAACTCATTTTACCTGACGTTTGTTGACTCAACTACTACAGATAAATAGCAAATATTACGTTAGATGACTGTTGCAAGAGGCAGTGAATGGAAGGAAATATCTGTAAGAAACTAACCTTGCTATCAAAAAGTTTATAATCGAACTTCCCTGGTGATCTAGTGGTTAACAATCTGTCTGCCAATGCAGGAAACACAGGTTCAATCCCTGGTTCAGGAAGATCCCACAGGCTGCAGAACAAGCCTGAGTGCCACAGCCACTGAAGCCTGCATGCCCTAGAGCCTGAGTTTTGCAACAAAGAGAAGCCTGCACACCACTAGAGAGAAGCTCCCACTTGCCACAGCTAGAGAAAAGCCTGTGCACAGCGATGAAGACCCAGCGCCGCCAAAATAAACAAACTTCAAAAATACATAAAATCTACTGATAGATGGAATCTTCTACCAAGATTCCCAGCAAATATTCACAAATGTTAACCCTGAGGAAAGAAAAATGAAGAGACATGGTCATGGAGAGAAGGATGTTGAAAGCAATCTTCATTATGCTTTCAGTAAAACAACTATTCACAATTTTAGAAATTAAGCGTTTAAGACAATAAGAATGTCAAAATACTCAAAACCAATTCACTGTGCAAATGTTTCCAGGAACCCACTACATGCCATACATTGTGTGATGCTCTGGAATCTAAGTGTAAAGAGAAACACGCACTTAAAGACTATCAGGTGAGAGATTTAAATAATTTTAATAATCATATCATTATCTAATGTCTCCTAGAGTTTACTATGTACCAAGCATTGTTCTAAACTTTACATCTACAAATTCATTTAATATTTAAGACAAAAAAAGAAAAACTATTTTAGATATTTTTTATTCCCATTTTACAAAGAAAAAGCATTACAGGAAAGTAAAGCAATCTGTACAAGGCAATGCATCTTCTATCAGTGGCAACTAGTTTAACCACTCTCAATCTTCATTCACATTCTTGGAGCCTACCACCTATATTAGAGAAAGAAAGGTTGTATAAGGTTTAATTGTGCTAAAAATAAAGTTTAAAAACTGTTCAGGATGGGGGAGTCACAAAAGTCTTCAGAATAGAGGGAATCATTGAACTGAATCTTAAAAGATGTGCAGAAGTTGACTGAACAATCTAAGCAAGGGGAACAATATATTCTAAATAAGAATCCAAGAGACATATTGAATACTTTGATTTCCCATTTGAAGACAGAATTTATGAAAAGTTTACAAAATAACTGCTATTTGCTACTATGCATTATTTTTTTTTAAAGAACTTAAGTTTTTACACACACAAATTTAAGGCAGAGTAAATGCTACATTTACATTTATTTTAATGAACCAGAGAGAACTGTATAATGACAGAATTTCTGAACTACAAGAGGTTTCCGGGATGAAGACACACTCAAAAAAAGGTTTACCAAAAAGAAAATTAGCAGTGCTTTGAATAAAACTGTAATATAACTTAACATAATTCATAGACAAAATTATGAATAGGCTCATCGTTTAAAATATTTGCAAGATGTACAAGATACCATCCATTTCTCGCTCCAGATCATTCATTGTACCCCAAATGCAGGCTCATTATGAACCACGTCAACAGCTTCCCTTGCCCTCTTCATTCAAGTGGGTTCAGCCAATAGGCAGCACCAGCCGGAGATGGGAGAGAGAACAGATGGCAAGGGAGAGAGTAGCGGAGACTTTTCTGCTGGGTTAGTCGCTGCAGGGTTGTGTTAGGCTGTATCACACAATGACAAGTCATGCTGTCAGGTCACCTTCTGTACACAGCCTCCCCTGTCTCCAAGTTCCAAGGGTCACTTCCTCCCCTCACCCCTTCAGGCCTAGGGTTGGTAACAGCACCACGTTATTATCAAGGAAAAGCTGCTATGTATATATTGCCATTTCACATCTTGCCTATATCTCCTTTTTATAATTTGTCTGTTCTTTTTCCAGCCAGAATCACTTTATGTAGAATAAAATTAAACATACTTTCAACTTCATCTGCATACTCTAAAGAAGAGAAAGTCTTTTAAGCTTAAAAGAGAAATTTTTATGTAATCAAAATCAAGTAAAATTTTACCTATATATAATCCTGATCAAAATCTTCAGTATGTGAATAGTTGAGAAAATAGAGTATCAAGTCAAAGCAAAAAAATACAATTCAAATTTTCCAACTTGCTGAAGACTTTCCTCTCTACTTACCTACAAGTCTTGAAACAGACCTCAGAGTCAGACCCAGTTTTGAATCCCTATTCTAATATCCACCCACTGCTGTTGCTGCTGCTGCTGCTAAGTCACTTCAGTCGTGTCCGACTCTGTGCAACCCCATGGATGGCAGCCCAGCAGGCTCCCCAATCCCTGGGATTCTCCAGGCAAGAACACTGGAGTGGGTTGCCATTTCCTTCTCCAAATATTCACCCACTAGCCTACAGCAAAGTACTTTTTATTGTTCACTGTTAAATTACCAGCATCCAGTACAGTGGTGATACATAGTGGGTACCTCATAAATATCTGTGGAGTGAATGGACAAATGAATATCTCTCTGCAGGTCTGAATTTCCTCATCTATAAAATAAAGTAACTATGTCTACCTTACAAGAAGAAAATTTATGTTCCAGAGAAAATAAAGGATAATATATGTAAAAGAACCCAAGTATAAGATCTAGTAAAGATTAGGTCTCTACCCCAACTCAAACGTGCGTATGTGTGTTAGTCGCTCAGTCATGTCCAACTCGTTGAGAGCCCATGAACTGCAGCCTGCCAAGCTCCTCTCTCCATAGAATTTTCCAGGTAAGAATACTGGAGTGGGCTGCCATTCCCTATTCCCTTCTCCAAGGGATATTCCCAACCCAAGGATCTTCCCCAGACCCAGGGATCAAACACACATCCCCCGTATCGTAGGCAGATTCTTTACTATCTGAGCCACCAGGGAAGCCTACTCCAACTCAAACATCTCCAGTAATTCTATTTTCTTTACATGACAGAATGTACCAATATCAACACCTTTCAATCTTTCCTCAGCACTGTTACACTTATACACAGCAATACACAGCATTAATGGTCCAATTTAAAAGACTTTCCGTAAAAAATTTAAAACAAAAACAAAACAGAACAAAATCTGTAGCTATAACTTTTAACTAGTGATTTAATCATCCTTTTTTCTTTATTAAATACTTGCATAAACACTGTCATTTATTCTAACTCTTAATAAATTCAGTAAGATGTCTTCCAATAGTCCTAATCAACTAATTTATCTAAAATTTTTTAAATTTTAAGTGCTTTTTTAAAATATGGAAACCACTATTTTTGAAGTTGTACATCTTACATTCTTTACAAATTATCACAAAGATATAAAAATGTTTATAAAATTCAGCTCAAAATTTGTTCAGGTAAGATAATTAGCCTATTATTTTGCTTCTCAAAAATATTCTTGAGAACAAGCAATCAGATTGCTAATATTCTGTTGAAATCTCATGAAAGTTTCCCAACTTTTATTTTAAAAGCTGTTATGGAGGTCCAACCAGTCCATCCTAAAGGAGATCAGTCCTGGGTATTCATTGGAAGGACTGATGTTGAAGCTGAAACTCCAATACTTTGGCCACCTAATGCGAAGAGCTGGAAAAGACCCTGATGCTGGGAAAGACTGAGGGCAGGAGGAGCAGGGGATGACAAAGGATGAGATGGTTGAATGGCATCGGATTTGATGGACATGAGTTTGGGTAAACTCCGGGAGTTGGTGGTGAATATTGAGGCCTGGAGTGCTGTGGTTCATGGGGTCACAAAGAGTCGGACACGACTGAGCGACTGAACTGAACTGATAAAACCTTATTCTCATACCTTTGAAAAGACACTAGGTGGCATCAGAAACACATTCCTCTTACAAAAAAGAAAGAAACCAAGAGTGGAAGGAGAGGGATTCTCAAGTTAATAGGCAGTGAATGCACTTTTTACCTACAATTCTTAATACATTGAACACTTCAATATTTTATCAGCTCAGGTCAGTTCAGTTCAGTCGCACAGTCGTGTCCTACTCTTTGCGACCCCATGAGTTGCAGCATGCCAGGCCTCCCTGTCCATCACCAACTCCCGGAGTTCACTCAGACTCATGCCCATCGAGTCAGTGATGCCATTTAGCCATCTCATCCTCTCTCTCTCGTCCCCTTCTCCTCCTGCCCCCAATCCCTCCCAGCATCAAAGGCTTTTCCAATGAGTCAACTCTTCACATGAGGTGGCCAAAGTACTGGAGTTTCAGGTTTAGCATCATTCCTTCCAAAGAAACCCAGGGTTGATCTCCAGAATGGACTGGTTAAAATCAAACTTTTTCCTTCTTATGGTTTGTGCTTTTTGTGCCCTGAGAAACCTTTGCCTCATCCCAAATCACAGATTTTCTCCTGTTTTCCTTTATACGCTTTATAACTTCAGCTCTTACAAATGTTAATTACCCACTTCAACTTAATTTTTATATATAGCATAGGGTAAGGATCAAGGTGCCTTTTTTCCCCCATGTAAACTGTTCTAGCACCATTTGTTGGAATGACTATCTTTTACCATTAAATTACCCTGCATATTTGTCTATTTCTACATTTTCAATTCTGTTTCAGTGATTTGTGTGTTTATCTTCATACCAAAATCACAATGTTGATTAGTGTACCTTTCAGTTCAGTTCAGTCATTCAGTCGTGTCCGACTCTTTGCAACCCCATGAACCGCAACACGCCAGGCCTCTCTGTCCATCACCAACTCCCAGAGTCCACCCAAACCCATGCCCGTTGAGTCGGTGATGCCATCCAACCATCTCATCCTCTGTCGTCCCCTTCTCCTCCTGCCTTCAATCTTTCCCAGCATCAGGGTCCTTTCATATGAGTCAGCTCTTTGCATCAGGTGGCCAAAGTATTGGAGTTTCAGCTTCAATATCAGTCCTTCCAATGATGAACACCCAGGACTGATCTCCTTTATAGAGACTCATAAAATCAGGTGGGATGATTTCTTCAACTCTGGTCTTTTTTAAATATTGTTTTGGTTATTTTAGGCCCTTTCCATTTCAATATAAATGTGAAATCACGTTGTCAATTTCTGAAAAATACTGCTTGGGTTTTGATTGGAAGTGCACTGAATTTATAGATCAATAAGAGAATTTACATCTTAATGACACTGAGTCTTCCAATCCATAAACATATATTTTCCAATCACATAAGTCTTCTTAAAATTCTCTCAGTAATGTTTTGTACTTTAAAATATACTGGTCTTTAAAAAATAAAATGTACTGGTCTTGCAAATAACTTTTTAAAATTTCTCTTTATTTCATTTGTAATCAATTATAAATAGTAATTTCAATTTCATTGTGTTAGAGAAATACAGTTGATCTTTGCCTATTTTTATATATAGATTTTTTTTATAAAACAGTGATAAGAAAATGAAAACATAAGCCACAGACAGGGAGAAATACTTGGCTTATTATGGCAGAAAGTGAAGAAGAACTAAAGAGCCTCTTATTGGGAGGAAGGGGAATAGAAGTTTGAGACTTCCTTTGTGTGGTGGGCCCTGGACGGTGGCTCACTTAACCCTCCTGCATCCTCCCCACACCCAGAATAAACAGACTGAGAATTAAAATAAATAAACAAATAAATAAAGAGCCTCTTGATGAAGGTGAAAGAAAAGAGTGAAAAAGTTGGCTTAAAGCTCAATATTCAGAAAATGAAGATCATGGCATCCAGTCCCATCACTTCGTGGCAAATAGATGGGGAAACAGTGGAAACAGTGGCTGATTTTTATTTTTCTGGGCTCCAAAATCACTGCAGATGGTGACTGCAGTCATGAAATTAAAAGACGCTTACTCCTTCGTAGGACAGTTATGACTAACCTAGACAGCATATTAAAAAGCAGAGACATTACTTTGTCAACAAAGGTCGGTCTAGTCAAGGCTATGGTTTTTCCAGTGGTCGTGTATGGATGTGAAAGTTGGACCATAAAGAAAGCTGAGTGCCAAAAAATTGATGCTTTTGAACTGTGGTGTTGGAGAAGACTCTTGAGAGTCCCTTGGACTGCAAGGAGACCCAACCAGTCAGTCCATCCTAAAGACAATCAGTCCTGAATATTCACTGGAAGTATTGATGCTGAAGCTGAAACTCCAATACTTTGGCCACATGATGCGAAGAGCTGACTCATCTGAAAAGACCTTGATGCTGGGAAAGATTGAGGGCAGGAGGAGAAGGGGACGACAGAGGACGAGATGGTTGGATGGCATCACTGACTCAATGGACAGGGGTTTGGGTGGACTCCGGGAGTTGCTGATAGGGAGGCCTGGTGTGCTGCGGTTCATGGGGTTGCAAAGAGACAGACACGACTAAGAGACTGAACTGAACTGAACTGATACATAATTTGTATCCAGAATATACAAAGAACTCATAACATTCAATAAGAAGACAAACAATCTAAAATTTTTAAAGGACAGAAGATCCAAACAAGTAATTCAAAGAATCACGTCTATGTAATTTATAGTTTGACATGATGTGTTTAAAACAATGACATAGTGTAAACCCATTAAGGATCTGAGTGAAGCTCAATGCAGAACTAAGCTTCTCAAGTTATGTTTTGCTTTTTTAAAAAATTCTGGTCTTGGTGCAAATGTTAGTTATGTCTTATTTATATCACAGTTAGGTCACCATCCTGTGACATGGTCTGTATTCATGCTGCCTTAGATACTGGTTCTTTTTTTTGCCTTAGATATTTTTATAATTATTTTTGCAGACTTGTGATTGTCCCTCTTTCTTTTATGTAATTTATAAAAGTTTCTTTAAAAGTCTGCTTTTAATTTTGAATAAAAAGTTAATTCCTTAAAAAAAGTACATATATATATATCTCCCTGATGACTAATGAGGCTGAACTGCTTTTCAGCCTCACTGGTCATCGGGGATATGCAAATTAAAACCACAATGAGATACCCCTACACACACATTAGAATGGCTAAAATTAAAATGACAATACTCAGTACTGAAAGGATGTGGAACAACTGCTGGTGGGAATGCAAAAATGCCAGTTTCTCATCTAGATAAACATACACCATACACTTGACATATATTCCAGGAATCTCATTCGTAGGTATTTGTCCAGCAGAAATGAAAGCATAAGTCCACACAAATACTTGTACACAAACTTTCATGCAGTTTTCTCCATAATAGGCAAAAAACGAGAAACAATCCAAATGATCATCAACTGGTGAATAAACAAAGTCGGATATACACAGACCAATGGAATTGTTTCATCAATAAAAAGGAACTGCCAATGCTCAAAAACAATGCGGATGAATCTCAAAACCATTATGGTAAGTGAAAGACGTCAAACACAAAAGATCACATGCTGTATGATTCCATTTACAAGAAATTCTAGAAAAGACAAAAAAAAAAATCACAGTGACAGAAAGCAGGTTAGTGTTTGCCAAGGGCCGGCAGGAGAAAGAACTGACTGTAAAGGGACACACAAGGGAACATTTCAGGGTGACAGAAATTTCCATACCATGATTTTCTTTATCTGTATCACGATTTTGGTGGTGGTGGTGACACAACCATACACAGCTCTGAAAACTATGGTATTTCTCTTTGAAGCCATGTGTGAAAATTGAATAATAATCATACAAGTTAAAGAACACGGGGAAAGATTGTAAGGAGTACCTTGGATTGCTTTTTTAGGCCACACCATGAAGCATATGAGATTTTACTTACCTGACAGGGGACTAAACCCTGCACTGGAAGCCCAGAGTCTTAACCACTGGACCACCAGGGAAGTCCCTTGGATTCTCAATTACTTCAAAAGCATACCCCAATTATGTCACCTCAAAAAAGTTCTGAAACACTAAGTTAAGAATACAATAATAGGGACTTTCCTGGTGATCCAGTGGTTAAGAATCCACCTTCCAAGTCAGGAGACCCAGTTTTGATCACGGGTTGGGAACAAAGATCCCACATGCCGAGAGGCAACCTAGCCCATGCTTTAGTTGGGCTGCAACCACCAAGCTCATGCACTACAACTAAAACCCAATGCAACCAAATAAATAAATAAAAACAAAAATAGGAAATTCCCTGGCTGTTCAACGGTTAGGATTCCATGCTTCCACTGTAAGGACTCAGCAGTTGTGGCTTGTGGGCTCTAGGACGTGTGGGCTTCAGTAGTTGTGGACCAGGGGCTCATTAGTTGTGGCTCGTGGGCTCTAGAGCACACAAGCTCCAGCAATTGCAGCTGGAGCGTGGGCTCAGTAATTGTGGCACACAGGCTTTAGTTGCTCATTGCATGTGGAATCTTCTCAGACCAGAGATCGAATCCGTGTCCCCTGAATTAGGAGGCAGATTCCTACTCAAGGTACCACCAGGTAAATCCTTCAATCCAGTGCTGAGTTTGGCTTTTCAAAGGTTACTTTCCTCTCTGTTAAATCTCACTGTGCTGGTTCTCCTTGAACCGTCATTTGTTTGTGAGGCTCTGACTGAATTTAACATTCGACAATGGAAATGTGCCATCAGCATATGTAATTAGTAATTTCTTCAGTGTCTTTATCCAAGAAATTGATTAAAATGGCAATTAGGACAAGGACAAGAATAGAGGTCTGTGTGACATCATTGCAGGCTGGTACTAACACATTAAATCAACCTTCTTTTATGGACATTATATTTCAAACAAGTGTTAATCCAACCAGCAATAATATTAGCAAAGGTATTCCAAAAGTCCTTTACTCCTTCAGTGAGTAACTATACATTGCCTACTATGTACTGGGTACAACGTCATGTCAGCTAGGAACAGGATGATGGAAAGAGCCATTCTTTGTAAATGACAATTCCTATAACCACAGTTGGTAAAGAATTCGCTTGCTAATGCAGGAGATGCAAGAGACGCAGGTTCGATCTGTGGGTCGGGAAGATTCCCTGGAGGAAGATATGGCAACCCATTCCAGTATTCTTGCCTAGAGAATTCCATGGAAAGAGGAGCCTAAAGGGCTACAGTCCATGGGGTCGCAAAGAGTCAGACACGACTGAGCAACGTGGCACGCATGCATCAGTCCTGTGAAGGTCATGTCTGCCAATAAAGAAAGAATTAGTCAAACACTATCAATTAAGAGATTCCTGGTATGTACAGCCCTTCTATTAAAATCTGAATGTTTTGCACAATTCATGGGTTAGGTCAACCTCAGTATAAATTACTTGAACCCAATAGACTGATTTCAGAGAAAAATCATCTAAGTCTCATCTTTCCATCTGTGGTCTCAATTTCTCATTGACAATTTGCTAATGCCAGAGATCAAATTGCCAGCATCCGCTGGATCATCGAAAAAGCAAGAGAGTTCCAGAAAAACATCTATTNGGGAGGGACTGGGGGCAGGAGGAGAAGGTGACAACAGAGGGTGAGATGGCTGGATGGCATCACTGACTGGATGGACGTGAGTTTGAGTGAACTCTGGGAGTTGGTGATGGACAGGGAGGCCTGGCATGCTGCAATTCATGGGGTCACAAGGAGTCGGACACGACTGAGCAACTGAACTGAACTGAATGAAAATTCATCCACTCAATAATTACTGATTATTGTATTTTATGATAATTGTTACAGGAAGCTATGGAAATATTTTAAACATTGATGCTGGATAAATATTAACCAAATGAAAATTTAGAAGATAAAAATAAAAGAAAAAAGTATAGACAAAATCAGATGTTTTTGAAAGAATAGACTTTAGAGTGGAGAGCGGTTAGAAAGGAAAAAGAATGAATTAACACTAATGAGGTCCCAGCAATGATCAAAGAGATTGCAAATGTGGCTTAGACTGGTGAAAAAAGTCTAAGGTGAAAAAAGGTAGACCTCTTAGAAATGTTTGGAGCTAAGATTCATTGGGTGATTGGATGGGGGAGAGTAAGGAAAAGGAAGAGTCAAAATAGACTTCTAGGACTCTGGTTTTGGGCTATTGGGGCAGGGAAGGGGGGTCATGGTGCTAGTTAACAACTGAAGAACTGGTTTAGGGGAACATAGAGGCAGAATAAACAGATGAGTGCATCTTAGACAAAGATCTAAGGTGCAGATACTACTTGGCATATTCATGAGAAAGCAAAGCAGGAATTAACCTTAAAGATTATATATATATATTCTTTTATATATATATATATGTCTTAAGACACATACACATGTGTGTGTGTATATATATATATATCATATAATTTATAGTATATAAGGATATGTATACATATTATACATTGGAGAAGGAAATGGCAACCCACTCCAGTATTCATGCCTGGAGAATCCCAGGGACAGAGGAGCCTAGCGGGCTGCTGTCTATGGGGTCGCACAGAGTCGGACACGACTGAAGCGACTTAGCAGCAGCATACATATTATAGGAAGGTGGACGCCTTCCGGGGCCCAAGAGTGGGGCTCTTGTCCAACACTTGGAAATGAACTGTCCAAAGAGACACATGCTGGCAAAAAGCAAAAAACTTTACTGAGAATGAACACCCAGGTGGCGAGCAGCAGGGTAAGGGAACCCAGAACCGCTCTGCCACATGGCTCGCAGTCTCAGGTTTTACAGTGACAGGATTAGTTTCCGGGTTGTCTCTGGTCAATCATCTTGCTTGGCCCAAACTTCATCTGACTCAGAGTCCTTCCTGGTGGCTTGTGCATCTCTCAGCCAAGAAGGATTTCAGTGTGAGGGCTTCTGGACAGTTGGCAGGACACATACCATCTCCTCCCTCCTCCTTTTGGTCCTCCCAAATTCTCCAGGTTAGTTTTGCGGAGCAGCACGGAGTTCTTTATGGGAACCTCCTGTTGTGAGACAATTCAGGCAAGCAGATATCATTGTGCCTGGCCTAGGTGGGAGGTTTTGGTCAACGGTTCCTGAACAAATATGTGCCACACTCAGTCGTGTTTGACTCCTTGCAACCTATGGACTGTAGCCCATCAGGTTCCTCTGTCTATGGGATTTTTCAGGCAAGAATACTGGAGTGAGTTGCCATTTTTTTCTCTAAGGAATCTTCCCAAACAAGGGATTGAACCATACATATATTTTAAGATGAATTAACTAACCTTGGACAAGATGCCATCTAAGTTTTTCCCTATCCCTAGGAATAGACAATATAGAAATATGACTGGATGATTCTTTTTATACATGCTTTGGAAACCACTAATTGGAATCACAGTTTCTACATATACAGGGAAAATGGACATTCAGAGAAATCCTCTCAACAGATACTAGGGAATGAGGGAGAAGTCCAAAAATCTCCTCACAAACACAATCACCCAGATGGCCTCAAAATGAAAATAGTTGCTACACTCAAGCTTTTAGCTAATCGTTCTCCAGACTCTGGTCAAATCTAACCTCTTGCAAATTATCTCCGCAATCATTACACCCAAGACAATTCCTGTCCCCTTAGTTCCTTATCCTATTAAATGTTGTCTTATTACTTTAAAATTGGTTTTTTGTTATATGTGAATCTTGTAGACCCAAAAATTCTCTGTAGGCTGGGTCTGTGGGCTGTATATGGCCATAATTCTATTAACAACAAGAATACATTAGAGGACAGACTTTTTTAGAAATGCCACAGAAGCTGGGGTGGCATCAAGGTATATTCAGTGTACAGTAAGTCAAAGCAAGGTAGTATTCAACACTAACTATCAAATGTGCCAAACATAAAATATTCAACTGGAAATCCTTGATTACGAGAATGGAAAAGGAGGAACTAACCTGAGGTTACCATAAGGAAGTAAATTGCTGAGGAAGAAAAGCACAAGAGGAAATAAAAGGCAGATCCCTGGGAAGAAAGACATAACTAGATTCAGTTCTAGAGAAATAATTATTTCACACACCCATAAAAAGACAACCGAATTTTTAAAATGAGCAAAGAGTTTGAACAGACATTTCTTCAAAGAAGATATACAAAGAGCTGATAATCACATAAAAGGATGCTTACTGTCATTAGGAAAACAATCAAAACCACAGATATCACTTCAGAACCACTAGGATGACTAAAATCAAGACAGACAATGGCAAATGCTGATGAAGATGTGAAGAAACCAAAATCATCATACACTGCAGTTTATCAAACACTGCTGCATTTAAACAGCTATCGTCAGACCAAGTAATTCCACTCTCAAGAAAAATGAAAACTGTCCATATGAACACTGTAAACAAATGTTCATTACTCATAATAGTCTAAAGGAAAAAACAACCCAAATGTCAATCAACTGACAAACAGATAAAATATGGAATGGAAAATTGGAATATACAATGGAATATTATTCAGTGGTAAAAAGGAATGACATACTAATACATGCTCCACAACGGAGGAACCTTAAAAATATCATTTTAATGGAAGAAGCCAATTACAAAAGGCCACATATTATAGGATTCAATTTATATGAAATGGACAGAATAAGTAAATCTAATGGCACCCCACTCCAGTATTCTTGCCTGGAGAATCCCAGGGACAGGGGAGCCTGGTGGGCTGCCGTCTATGGAGTAGCACAGAGTCGGACACAACTGAAGCAACTTATAAAAAAAAAAAAAAAAATGCAGGCAGAAAGTATATTAGTGGTTACATAGGGCTAGAGGGAGATGAAAATAAGGTGATAGCTAAAGGGTCTAAGAATTCTTCCTGATATGATGAAAATATTCTAAAACTGACTCCAGTGATGGCTGCATCTATGAATATACTAAAAATCACTGAGTACAGTTTAAATGAGTAATTTTATCATATGTGAGTTATATTTCAATAAGCTTTTTTTAAAAAAAAAATAATTCACGAATATTCTACTTCAATTGTTAGGCTAGGAATTCAGCAAACTCGGTCCAGTAATTTCCTCTGCAACAAACCACCTTAAAATGAAACATTCAGCTTTACCTTATTGGCAGCAGTTCTCAAAAGAGTGCATTTAAAGCAAATACAGATGCCTGGGACCACTCCAGACCCACTGGATCAAAATCTCTACGATGGTGCATGGATTTTTTTAAGTTCCAGAGGTTAAAAGAGGAGAGAGGTGGGGCTTTAATAGACATGTTGAAAACAAGTGGAGAAATCTGAATTGCTTAAAATTAAATTTATGTTAAACTTCTCGGATCTGGTAATATAGATGACTCTTGAACAACACAAGGGTTAGAGGCGCTGACATCTCCCAATCCCTCCCCATCCCCATGCAGTGGAAAATCCAAGTATAAATTTACAGCTGGTCCTCCCTATCCACAGTTCTGCATTCCAGGATTCAACCAACCACGGATCTGGTAGTATTAATGGGAAAAAAATCCATATATAATTAGGCCCACTCAGTTCAAATCTCTGTTGTTCAACGGTCCGTTATATATTGTGGTTATTTAGGAGATTATCCCTTGATCTTAGGAAAAATACTTGAGGGTGAGATAGCATAATGTTTGTTGCTTGCTTTGAAATCTTCAGGGAAAAAAATATATACTTATACACACAGATAAAATAAATGTGACAAAATATAAAGTTACAACCAAACTGGTCAATCTAAGTAAGTTTAATTGCCATTCTTTCCATTTTTATGTAAGTTTGATATTTTCAAAATAAAAAGTTGGGGAAGTTCCACAAATGAAGCCAATTATCCCTATAGCCTAAAATCACAAACCTCAGGTCATATCAAGAAATCTTTTGATCCAAAAACTAACTTCCCTCCTGCTATAAGAAGACTTCTTCCCCTATCCCCACTTTCTTGGATGAACAAATGGACAAAGCTTTCTACTCCCTATATGCCAACCCAAAAGATTTATAGTCCCAAAGAGGAGATGAACTTATCTTAATGGGAACAAGCTTCTGTTATCATATCCTGCAAATTACTAGTCTGCCTTGTCTTACAGATAGAGGGAAGAGGGTTGAGATCAATAGAAAGTCAATGGATTCCCTAAGTAAAGAGGCAGGGCCACTGAGGGTAAAAGGGTACAAGACTCAACAACAGGCACAAAACAACCGGCCCAGACTATACAGCTTAACTTGTTATGTCCTGTCTACTATACAAAGCTACACAGAGAAGAGGCTCATTCTTTCACCTAATATATACTGAAGTGCCTACTCTGTGCAAAACATGTTCCCTATCCACACGTACTAAATATATATACCACAGAGCTATATACAGAAGCAACACAACTTCACAAGATTTAGAATCATTTCCATAAGAAAGCTCTTTCTCAGGAAATTTATCCATTAAAGTTAAAATCATACTGAATCTTTTTATTGACTCTGATTACATAGTCAGTACCAGTGACAGCATGAGAGCACATTCAGAATATAATCTATTAAATTCCATTCTTTTCCGTTGTTTGCTTTGAGAAATTAATCTAGCCAAACCCGAAAGGGAAGAAAATAGCTGTGGTAATGACAAAAGACAACCAAGGATCTGTTCACAGAGCAAGGGAGCATCCATACTAACACTTACCAAGCCAGCAGTAAGAGAAGGCGCAGACTGTCCGAGGGACTGATTCCTCATCCGCACCAGGTTGGACGCTTCTCCTGAAGACTGCCAAGTCACCTGTCCCACACTGCTGTGTGCACTGCCGGACAAGGGGAGCAGCTGCTTACCTTCAAACACAACGTTTGGAAAGTTAACAAATTATTAACTAATGAAATGAGAAAAATACAATGACAGCAAATGGATTAAAAGTACATTGATCCAAAGCAAAGTGAAGCCCCTCCACATCCACTTTAGGATCTGTAGCTCTCTAAGAAACTCCACCTATGTTGGCGGTGGTGAGAAATCCAAGTGGAATACTGAACTGAGTCGATTTTAAATGTTCTGTAATATCCACCACCATGCCATAGGGCCCAACTTCCAACCTAACAGGCTTGTTCCAACCTAACACCCAAGCTAGCAGGCTAGGAGTTTTCCAGTTCCTTCCATCCTATCTAGTTTCTCATCAACTCAATGTGGTTAAGAGTGGAGCTGAAAGCTTCCCCTAGACAAGTTTGGCCCTTAGGTTTCCAGAAGACAAACTGAATCTCTGCTGCTCTTGCCAGATTCCATGTGTTCAGTCCAGGTTGACTGAATGCCTTAATCCCACTGAAAGACTGCAAGAAAGTCATTTATAAAGACTGAGCACCTAGAACTGCAATGACTTTCTAGCTGAGGTTCAAGTCCTATTCCAACCCCTTCCCTCACACCATTCTTCACATCGGTGCTAGTGATCTAATCAAAACAAATATGGTCATGTCATCCCCTTCTCATGACTCTCTACCATTTAAAGAATTAAGCCGCACTTTTTGTTGCTTTTTTAGTTTTGTTTTTTTTTTGGTTTTTTGTTTTTTCTTTGGCAGCACCATGTGGCATGTGAGATTTTAGTTCCCTGACCAGGGACTGAACCCACATCCCCTGCAGGGGAGGCACAGAGCTTTAACCACTGGACTGAGAGAGATGTCCTAAGTTACACTTTTAAAACTCTAAAAAGATCCTCCATAAATCCATATTATCTTCCTGGCCTCATCTCCTTCTACTTTTTCCAAACCCATTCACTCATTCAACTGCAATATTCTGCCCTGCATATTCACCTGGCTTTAACTTGATCACCAATTTACTTAAAAACTTTTCTTCTTCCTGCAAAATTCTATTCATCAGAGAATAACCACTCTTATAAAGAGGTATGAGCAAAAAGTAGGTTTGGGTTTTGTTTTTGCTGTAACATACCCTTTTACTGCAAACAAAATGTGATGGAACTTATTTGGAGTGCAATTTAGCAAAACCTATTATAATTTTAATTTGAGTAAGCCTGGACATAGCATTTCATTTGTAGGAATGCAAAGGGAAAAAAAAAGTAGACCAGAAAGTTAACCCTAGCAATGCTCTCACTAAAACAAAATGGGGGATAAAATAAATGATCACTACAAATTAAATTATAATATCTCCACAGAATGACATACTGAACTCATTAAAAATAATGAGGCAGCTCAACACTGCAGTCAAGAGAAAATGTTCAATGTTCTCAGTTGAGTGAAAATAGCAGAAAGGAAGTATATAGCATATGATCTCAATTTTTATTTTTTAAATAAAGTTTATATACTTACATAAGATTTTAAATGTATAGTTAAATATAATGGAGTATATATAAACGGTTTGGAGGGAGGGAAAAGAGAAGAAAGTAAAAATTTTCAACTTTGACATGAAGCATGTTAATGCACTCAAATTTTTTATAGCTGGCATATTTTACATTTTTCATCAGAAACAAAATTAAAGAAAAAAAAAAATCTAGCTCTCTCTCAAGTCTGCTCTCAAATGCATGCTTTAATGAGAAGTCGTTCCATAAAACCCTCCACAAAAAATAATACTGGTTCTCTACTCAAAACCTCCACAAGCCCAGAGAAGAGCCTGCCTAGTTTCTTTTCTTTCTTCTGCAGATGTTGCCAAGCTCTCCAGGTGATCTGCTGATAGATGAGTAGCTATATAACCTAAAGGAAAATTAGTTTGTTAACTTCCCATCCACATATCCAAAGGCTAGTATCACAATTCTCTCTCTCTTCGAAATAAGTGCCTAACGGGGAAAGAGACTTACACAACAGCAGACAAAACCCATATGGCCATATACTAGTAAAGGCTTGAAGCTTACCAAGAAATGTCAAGAATTTGAGGAACACAAATAGCTTAAAACAAAAGAAACAATATAAACAAATGCAATAACTCAGGGGAAAAAAAACTTCTTAAAAATTCTATTATTCTTACAATGATTTCAAGAGCCTATTTTTAAGAAATATTCCCAGTTAAAGATGGTTGAATGACCACATATTTGTATCTTCTGTCCCGCTGGAAACTCCATTAAATGAGGATAAAGAGGGAATTCCTTGGCATCCCAGTGGTGAGGACTCAGCACTCTCACTACAGGGGGCCTGGGTTCGATTCCTGGTCAGGGAACTAGGATCCCACGTGCCACAGGGTAACTAAGCCCATGCCACAGCTAGAGAGCCCACACCCTGTAAAGCCTGTGCTCTGCAACTAGAGAAGACCCCGTGTGCCACAGTGAAGACACAGCTGAGCCAAGAAAAAGAAAACTTCAAGAAAATGTTAATTAAAAAAGTAAAGATCTATTTACTCATAGGGAATGAAGATAAAACACATCCTTGAAAGAAGAGCCGAACACTATGGAAAAAGAAACAAATAAGAAACTGCTCTACGTGATTAAAACATGAGAGCCAAAATAAAAATCTCAATAGAAGAGTGAGAAGAAAAACGAAAGGAATAGCCCCAAAAAGGAACAAAAGTAAAAAGAAATTGATACTGTTCACTATAGGCCAAGGAATGTAATAGGATTACTTTTCCTTCTTCAACTCAAGTCAATAGATTCTTTTTTCATACTCTATTGACTGCTTAAAACCATGCCATGTTTTAATTGCTTCCTATTTAGGCAGATTTCCTTTTATTAATTTTTCCTTTGGAATCTTTTAAAACTTTCCTATGGAAGAGGTAGGGAGACACTATGGCCTTTGGAATGGATTTCAGAAATAGGAAAAAAAAAAAAAAGAAGTAGCAGCAAAGTTTGTGAAGTCTGAAGAAATAAACACAGAGCAAAAATCATATTGAAAGGGAATAACCAATAATAATGGTCAATCAAGAAATATCTATGATGTGGAGTGGGAGGTGGGGGGGTTCAAGATTGGGAACTCATGTACACCTGGGATGAAAAAAAATAAAAATAAAATAAAGAAAGAAAGAAAGAAAGAAAATTAAAAAAAAAAAAAAAAAGAAATATCTAGCAGGTTCATGAGGTTAGCATTCAGAGATGCCATGAGGAAACAGCAAAGAAAGGAAGACAGTCTTACTCACAAGTGTTCTATAGAAGACTATTACCACCCAAGAAGCTGTCAAGATGCCAACTTAATACACCCTTAAACATTGACAACACAGTCCCAAAACTCTCAAAAAAAAAAAAAAAAAATTAGGTACTTACCTGACAAAGAACTGGCCAGGCTTCCTCTCCGTAACTTACAGTCATCCTGACTAAGCTGTCGTTGAAGTTTAGCTTTTCCAGTGGATGAAAATATGTCAGGATTACTAAGCTTCCTGAAGAGCAGGGGACTACGTCCAGTTATCACATCCTTCAAAGAAGAAAAAAAAAAAAGTAAAACACATAAATCTTTAATGTCTTTTCTGAAAGTTTAAGAACTTGATATTTAAACATCTCTACAGCATTCATTACAGTTAGAAAGTGCCAGCATTTTATATTTCCTATTGAACAGCTGAAGCCAGAAACAAATTTCTTAGTGATAACTGTTTCAGTATGCCATGAATGCTGTGAGACATTGATTACAAAATCCCAAAAGAAAAATAGGGGATGAGATTTCAAGGTGACACAATAAGGCACTTTGACAGGATATATTATTCATAATGAATACATATCTACTTAAGTTTATTTACTTTTCTCCTTTTAGTCACATTATATCCAGTAAAGAAAAGCATATTTCAGTTTTTACAAAACCATAAATAATAAAATACCTGTCACACAAAGTTACAAATACCCCTAACTTTCAGTTAGTGCTGAAGTAAAACTCAGAGCCTTCTTTATATGTCTATAATACATATGTTTATAATTCTCCAGGCAAGAATACTGGAGTGGGTAGCCAGGCCCTCCTCCAGGGGATCTTCCTTACCCAGGGATCGAACCCAGGTCTCCCACTTTGCAGGAGGATTCTTCACATCTGAGCCACCAGGGAAGACCCTATGTTTCTATAATAGAAGCTAAATATATGTTTTCAATGAAACAGTATAATAGAACAAAGGAGGCAATACAGACAATAGAAGTGCCTTCCCTTTGCCTTTAGTCTAGCCCATCCCACTCCATCCCAGTGCCACCTCCTCCTCACCAGTAAGCATCATCAAGATGCAGACATTCTAAAGCAAACACCCACCTAATTAGCAGCATTAGATGA
This sequence comes from Neotragus moschatus, assembly GCA_006410615.1. Taxonomy (NCBI): domain Eukaryota; kingdom Metazoa; phylum Chordata; class Mammalia; order Artiodactyla; family Bovidae; genus Neotragus; species Neotragus moschatus. The sequence goes on along the minus strand of SJYA01000407.1, from coordinate 481,962 downwards.
GAAAATATTATTTTTAAAAAAGGCAAATGAGGCCTATCTTTTACATTTCAATGAAGGAAGCTACAACAAATAGAGATAAGCAGCACATCAATCTGACCTGGACAGTACAAAAAAATAAAATAAGAAGCATAAGCAGAAATAACTGAAATGTACATTACTTGCCATTTTAAAAACAAGACACAAGTAACTGGTACCACGGCAATACTAACAGCCACAGGAAATGGAGAAATGTGTACCTCCTTAGAAAAGGTTTTTTTTTTAAGCCTCTGGTCTCACATACTGTGACAGGTGGGTTCACAAGCAGGAAAGCACAAATACTGGTTGGTAGTGGTTATCCAGAATATAATTTACAAATACCCCAGCATAAAAAGAGTGAAGATGAAAAACAGCTGAAGAGAAAGGGGGGAAAGTTGTTTTCTTGGTGGTGGTTGTTTCGTTTTTTGTCACACTGCACTGCTTGTAGGATTTTAGTTCCCTGACCAGGGATCGAACCTGGGCCCTCAGCAGTGAGAGTACAAAGTCCCAACCACTGAACCTCCAGGAAAGTCCTGAGAAGAAAGTATTTTTAATATTGATAGTAAACGGATAAAAGAATATGGGAGATAGTAAGGCACTGTACCATTATTGATAGCATTGAAAAAGACTCTGATGCTGGGAAAGACTGAAGGCAAAAGAAGAGGGCAGCAGAGGATAAGGTTGGATAGCATCACCAAGTCAATGGACATGAACCTGGGTGAACTCTAGGAGATGGTGAGAGACAGGGAGACCTGGAGTGCTGTAGTCCATGAGGTCACAAAGAGTTGGACACAACTGAGCAATGGCAACCCACTCCAGTACTCTTGGAAAATCCCATGGACGGCGAAGCCTGGTAGGCTGCAGTCCATGGGGTCACTNGAACCTGGGTGAACTCTAGGAGATGGTGAGAGACAGGGAGACCTGGAGTGCTGTAGTCCATGAGGTCACAAAGAGTTGGACACAACTGAGCAATGGCAACCCACTCCAGTACTCTTGGAAAATCCCATGGACGGCGAAGCCTGGTAGGCTGCAGTCCATGGGGTCACTAAGAGTCGGACACGACTGAGCGACTTCACTTTCACACACTGGAGAAGGAAATGGCAACCCACTCCAGTATTCTTGCCTGAAGAATCCCAGGGACAGAGGAGCCTAGTGGGCTGCCATCTATGGGGTAGCACAGAGTCAGACATGACTAAACCAACTTAGCAGCAGCAGCGCGACTAAACAACCACCACCACTGAAGCAATTGATGTGTCCAGGCAACTGCATCAGGAATGAGCAGGAAGAAAGGGGAATTGGAAGAAGTCAATGCAAAACGAGAACGCATCAAGGCAGAAGCCTATATTACCACCAAGTGGTGTGACAAGGATGAAATAGTACTTATGCATCAAGTAGAAACCACAAAGAAATCAGGGTTTGGGCACTAACGCTGGTAACCTATCTAAAAGGGCTGGCCATTCACAGAGGCAGCACTCCAGCAAGCAGCTGTGGATGGAAGGAAGTGAGGAGACCTCACCAGATTCCTTACCAAGGTGAAGGAATATCCTATATGAAGGCAATGGAAAGGAAAATACTCCCAAAATAACTTACAAATGAGCTACATGACAGCCAGCACATGGATGCCTGCTTCACTGTATGGATGAACAATTAGTCTCAGGCACAAAAGGACTGACAACCAATAGGACTAGATCAGCATCAGTTAAAAGAAAGTCATATCCTTTTCAATCTCCCTATTCCCTATAACAGACTAAAGAAAAGAAGCCAGAGGAGAAGAAAAATGAAAGCAGATTATGCACCTTCTTATTCCAAGTCTCTCCTATCAAAACCTTGCAAAGGGAAGGAAATGCTGATTAATAGGAAATGAAATTTGACTTTTAAACCAGGACATCCTTTTAACTTTAGTATATTACTCATTTCAGAAACGTACATATAACTAAGCATATAACTTAAAGAATTTTTGCAAGTTAAACATATCCATGTAACCACCATCAAGAGTTTAAAAAAAGAAGCATAACCAAGCACTCTCTAGAAAGCCCCCTGTGCTCCCTTTCAGTCACTACACTATCTCCCCAGGATAATTACTATCCAGGCTTTGAACAGAGATGAGTACATAAATAGATTACCCTCTATGAGCTATTCTGTACCTTGCTTCTCTTGCTCAGCTAGCTAGACTGGACTTATTTATTTTTAATTGAAGGATAATTGCTTTACAATATTGTGTTGGTTTCTGCCATACCACAACATGAATCAGCCATCGGTATACATGTCCCCTCCTTCTTGAACCTCCCTCCACCTCCCAGCCCTTCCCACCCTTTTAGGCTGTTAGGGAGCCCTGGTTTGAGTTCCCTGGGTCATAAAGCAAATTCCCACTGGCCATCTATTGTACATATGGTAGTCAGACTGAACTTTTTAAAACAGTAGAACATTACTGGATTTAGTGAAGAATTTATTAAAAGACAAGAAAAGGGAATGCAGCAAATAAAACACATGGTCTAAGAGAGAAAGAAAAGGGGACGGGAAGAGGAACTTCCTTTCTATAATATAACTTCCAAACTAACTTACTTCTTGCAATTTTCTAGTTCCCATTTCTAGTCACTTATGAGAGATCCAGCCAAATCACATATTTTGCAGGTTCAATAGCATATTACTGTACCCTTAAGCTGCCCCCTTCTGCTTAAACTGGATTAAATTTCTATCTAGTTCCTAGCATTTCTACAATCAAATGATTTTTCGGCAAAATAGGGAGTTAAGGAGGAGAAGGAACCTAGGATGACTTCCAGGATTCTGGCCTGGATAGTATCCCAAAAAATACAGGAAGAGAAACAAGGTTACAAATAAAAAACTGTTATGGCAGTATTAACGTAACTATAAATTGCAGTATTCTCCCAATAATTATTAGGAAACTATAAATGCTTAACATGAAAGAAATTAAATAAAGGAGATATGAATAACTTTCTTCAACTATATAAGGGCTTTCTCTTCTGTTATAGGAAGAGGCCTCTGACCTCAGAGGCCAGAACTAGAAATACTGGAAAAAAATAACAAAAGGAGAAATAGGTTTAATTATAGAAAGAACTGCCTAACAGTGACTAGGCTATCTTAAAAAGGACGAACTCTGCCCCTAGAATACTGAAAAAGTAAGGTGAAAGTTGGTCTAAGCTGTGATCCTGGAAATGTGGTCCCCAGACCAGGAACATCAGCATCAGCAGTGAACTTAGAAATGCAAATTCTAAAGCCCCATGCCAGATCTACTAAAATGGAAAATCTCAGGGAGGGGACCAGCAATCTATGTTTTAACAGGCCCTCTAGGTAAGTCCAAAGCACACTAAAGTTTGAGAACCACTAAACAAAAACTTTCAGTATGATTCCACCAACACACACACATGTTGATCAACTGTGAGAATTATGCCACAAATTACTTGAAATTGATTTAAAGTACTCAATTAGTATACTCTTAACTAAATGAAAGCAAGTTCCTGGTCAATACTACAATAAAAGCAGTTCACTTATGTTACAACGTTGTTTCTTACGTGAGATTTTTTTTAAAAGGCAGAATTACAGCTTGCATGCCAGAAATTACACATAATTTGTATTTATCTATTGTAGCAACACTGTAACAATAACATACCTACTATATGATATGTAAATTTCAACTATCAAATAAAAGGTTGAAAACTGCCCGACTACAAAATCTCTACATGCTCCTCCCAACCCTAAAGCTTATTGCTTTCTCTTGAGTCCTCACAGAGTCCTCCCTACCTTGGTCAGAACTATCTCTGTCCCCCACAATACTAAAGCAAATCTCAAGCTAACTTTACACACAAGGCTAGTGTTGTGTTTATGCTATATTATGCTTTAAGGATAGGACTTCCTTCCTTGACTTCCCTGTAGCTCAAACAGTTAACAATCTCCCTGTGATGCAGGAGATCAGGGTTCAACTCCTGGATCAGGAAGATCTTCTGGAGAAGGGAACGGCAATCCAATCCAGTATTCTTGCCTGGAGAATTCCATGGACAGAGAAGTCTGTTGGGCAACAGTCTGTGGGGTCACAAAGAGTCAGACACGACTAAGCGACTAACACACACAAGGATAGGATTCAGTTCAGTTCAGTCGCTCAGTCGTGTCCGACTCTTTGCGACCCCATGAATCACAGCATGCCAGGCCTCCCTGTCCATCACCAACTCCAGGAATTCACTCAAACTCACATCCATTTAGTTGGTGATACCATCCAGCCATCTCATCCTCGGTCGTCCCCTTTTCTTCTTGCCCCCAATCCCTCCCAGCATCAGAGTCTTTTCCAATGAGTCAACTCTTCGCATGAGGTGGCCAAAGTACTGGAGCTTCAGCTTTAGCATCATTCCCTCCAATGAACACCCAGGGCTGATCTCCTTCAGAATGGACTGGTTAGATCTCCTTGCAGTCCAAAGGGCTCTCAGGAGTCTTCTCCAACACCACAGTTCAAAAGCATCAATTCTTCGGCGCTCAGCCTTCTTCACAGTCCAACTCTCACATCCATACATGACTACTGGAAAAACCATAGCCTTGACTAGACGGACCTTTGTTGGCAAAGTAATGGCTCTGCTTTTCAATATGCTATCTAGGTTGGTCATAACTTTCCTTCCAAGGAGTAAGAATCATAGGATTAGATGTAATCAAAGGATTCACAGCTAAAAAACAGAAGTCTACACACTAAAAACTTGTCTATCAGGCTAAAAACCTGGGCTTGCAACACAAGTTGTCTTATCCCATATGAATGGTAATTTAATAGGTGAAGAGAAGTCCATATACTGTGACAGATTCTTCCTGACCTACCCTGCCAAGAGTCAAACCCAGGCGCCACACTAATCAAAGTACATTCTCTTAATCCCTATTAAATACTTTGCTTGATGTGCATATACAAAAAAAATATAAAATGTACTTTGACCCATACCTCAGGCATATCAAAGACAAAGTATGAAAAATAACTCCAAATGGATTATAAATCTAACTATAAAATCTAAAAGTATAAAACTTCAAAAGAAAATACAAGAGTAAAATTTTTATACTGTGAGTTAGATAGCATTCTTAGATAACACAACAAAGCATAAGTTTAAAAAAGAACAAATTTATAGACGTCACCAAATTTAAAAACTACTCTTCCAAAGATACTGTTTAAAAAGTGAAAAAAAATCACACAGGAGGAAAAATATTTGCAAAACATATCTGAGAAAACATTCAGTAACAAGCCAATATAAAAAAAAAAAATGACCAAGAAACCTAATAGACATTTCAGCAAAGAAAAAGCAAATATGGCAAATGAAACCATTCTCAACATCATTCATCATTACGGAGATAGAAATTAAAATCAAGTGAAAGACAACATAGGCAAAATGGTGAAGTAGACAGTTCCCAACCTAAAATTACCCCAAAGAAACAGTGAAAAACAGGCAGAAACTGTCAGAACCACTTTTGTCAGACTGTGGAAAACAGAAGATTTACAACAACCATGAGAACTGAATCAAGAAGTCAACCTAAAAATGGTAGGAAAGCTTTGTGGCATTTTTACTTGCCCTCACTCTACTCATTCCTCTATGTGGAGGCAACTGTGAAGACATCAGCTGGGATCCCAGAGTGGGACCCCGGCCCCTGGTACCAGGACAGGAGCAGATCTCACTCGTACATTATTACATCTGTTCTAACTCACCTGGGGGCTACCTGGAGGGCTGAAACAAGGAACTCCTCTCTATTTCAACTAACTTGGAATCTTCTCAACGTGGAAAAGCAGCAAGCACTGCTTAAAACCCTGTAAGGTGACCCGAACACCCACAGCCACCTGGGCAAAGGATTAACAATGAGACATACAATTGACTCCCTGAGATCTGGGCAGGAAAAGGGAGAGTTTCTTTGGGAAATTAGGGTAATGACAAACACCTGTGTATATAAAGTAAATTAGAAAGCCCAAGGTGAAATGCATGCTCAGGAAAGACTGAAAAGACTTTAAGCTTTCATCTCAAGCTGATTCCTGGACTCAGCACAAGTCTGGCCAAGGGCCGAAGGATTCAAAAAGTCAATCTGCAAAAACCAGATTGTTTGTATGTTTGTTTGTTTGCTTAGCTCCTGGCAATCCAGAAAATCTTAATCAAAATACAAGCTAAGGAACAGAGACTTCAGTATCACACACAGCAAGAAATACAATTTCTACAAAAAAGGCTGGGAAAATTCACTAGACAAATGAACAACTACAGCCTTCAATATTCAAAAAATAGCAAAACCTGGCGAAAGGGGAAACACTGTATTCCCAAGTTGCCAATATTCAAATCTCTACTTTTCAACAATAATTGAAAAAAAAAAAACACAAGACATATAAAGAAATAAGAAAGTATGGTCCACTCAAAAGAGTCAAAATACATTAACAGAAAACATCCTGAGGAAGCCCAGTATTCCACTTTGCACTAAACTTGAAATCTATTGTCTTAAATAAGCTCCTATCACTAAAGGAAAACATTTGCAAAGAATTAAAGAACATCAGGAAAACAATATATGAAACAAAACAAGGACCATCAACAAAAAGACAAATTATAAAAGGGAATCAAACAGAAATTCTAGAAATAAGAAAACAAATAAATGAAAAGTTCTGTAGGTGGTTCAATGGCAAACTTGAGAAAGCAAAGACATAATCAGCAATCTCGAGGACAAGACAATTAAAGCTATATAGTCTAAGGAACAAAAAGAAAAAAAGAGAATAAAGTGAAGAAAGCCTAAGAGATGAGGGGTTCATCTTCAAAAGAAACAATATATGCATTAAGGGACTCCCAGAAGGAGGAGAGAGAAATGGGAAGAATACCTGAAGAAGTAACTGCCAAAAGCATACCAAATTTGATGAGATATGAGCCTACATGTGCAGAAGCTCAATGAACCTCAAGTAGGTTAAATTCAAACAGAATTTGAGTCAAAACATATCATTACCAACTGTTGAAGCCAACAACAAAGAGAAAATATTCAAAACAGTGAGAAAGATGCATTTCATTATGTACAGGGGACCCCCAATCAAAGAGCAAAAAGCCTTCTATTGAAAGAACACACTACCACCCAAAATCTTGCCAAAGGAATTGAACCTGAGACTGATTAAGCCTCTTGATCTAGCTATAACTTGCAGGCAATACAAAGGACCCGAAACATTTTGAAATGCACCATAACTATGAATGTAGACTATGGGAAACTACAGGTCAAATGTTCCAAGGTTTTTCAACATACAGACTTTAAAGAAGAGATGAAAGGAAAACGTATAGATTAAAAGAGACAAACACATCTAGTTTTTAAAAATGGGCAAGACTAAACTGTAATGTCTTAGATGCAAACTTAAAGAGAAATACAAAGAAATGCTTAAGTCAGAATGTGCTGTGCTATGCCTAGTCACTCAGTCGTGTCCGACTCTTTGTCAACGCTATGGACTGTATAGCCCACCAGGCTCCTCTGTCCATGGGATTCTTCAGGCAAGAATACTGGAGTGGGTTGTCATGCCCTTCTCCAGGGAATCGTCCCAACCCAGGAAGTGAACCCAAGTCTCCTGCATTGCAGGCAGATTCTTTATCATCTGAACTACCAGTGAAGCCCTAGGTCAGAATACTGATTACTTTTGCAGAGACAGAGGGACTATGATTGGGAGGGCCACAGCGAGAAGAGTTTCCTGAATGGCTGGTAAAATTCTGCTTGATTAATGGTGTTCATTTTATAATTCACTAAATTATCCTTTTGTTTTTGACTGCTTTTCTGTACTTGTTATATTTGACAATAAACAAGTTAAATAGTAAAAGAGAAAAAAAGGAAGAGGAAAGAAAGAAGAAAATTCACAAAACAAGTGGTCTGCTACAAAAGGAATACTTTGCTACACATAAAGTTAAAGTAGTGACAAAGAAGAAACACAATAAAAAACATAGAAACAAACATTTAGTGAGCTCCAACACAAACTAGGCAATTTATAACCATAAGAACAACATGGTTAAATAGACATTGCTATCCCCATTTCAAATTCAAACCTACTAAGCTATTAAGAGAATTCAGACCTTTTATCTCCCTGTATCTCACTGTTTGCTGAACTCAGGATAGTCAAGGCACAAGTGGGGAAGCTGGAAGAAAACTCAAGAACTGCAGACATGTTTATTCTCTCCGGGCTAGTGCAGCAGCTGTAAGGCAGACACACTGTATTCTCTTGAGGTTGACCTAGCAGATGCAGACATAATGCAGCCTCAAGGGCTTTTCAGGTGAAGCTTATACACGTTTGCAGAACAAAGGTGGCCTGTGGCCAAGGGGGTATGTTGTGAAGTGCATGTGCAGCGCTATAAGTGACCTCAGCTGTTACATACCCATGTATTTACAAAACATGGGGCGAGAGCGAGGCCGTGGATCCAAAGAGTCTCATCACTGCTATCTTGGCTAATTTGTTCTTTCCCTACAATACTTCTTCACTATATTCTATTTCTAAATGACAATTAAAAAATAAAAAACTCAATAACAATCAATAAGAAAAATAAAAAGAAGCAGTTTATGAGAAAAACAAAGTTCATAACTAAGGAAGTCACAGAAAACAAAACTTCCAAGTAAATACTAAATCTGTGAAGAGATTCTCAACCTTGCTAATAATCAGGAAAATGTATTTAAAGCACTGAGATGCCATCTAAACCTAGAAAATCAACAAAAAGTGATAACACCAAGAGTTGTCAAGGACACAGCAAAACATCAGTGGTCAAAGCACATACAGGTACAAACACTGAAAAAAGCAATCTGGCAACAATGTCCTGTAAGAGAAACTCCTGCACATGTGTACAAGGAGATAAGTACAAGAATATTTACTGTAGCACTGGAAAATGGAAATCACCTTATGGTCCATTATTATAACAAAATGTTCACTGTGCTGTGCTTAGTCACTCAGTCGTATCCGGCTCTTTGTGACCCCATGGACTGTAGCCTGCCAGGCTCCTCTGTCCATGGGGATTCTCCAGGTGAGCATACTGGAGTGGGTTGCCATGCCCTCCTAAAGGGGATCTTCCCAACCCTGTGATAAAACCCAGGTCTCCCGCATTCCAGGCAGATTATTTACCATCTGAGGTACTAGGGAAGTCCAATTTTTTAAAAAAAAGTTTATATATTACAAATTATTATTTCAAAAGAATGTTATATAGCAGTTTAAAATTGATGAAATTAATCTAACTGTGTTAAGATAACATAGATCAAGGTAAGTAAACTTCAGCTGGTAGGCCATGTCCTACCCATAGTCTGCTTATGTCTACCCAGGTAGCTAAAATAAATTTTTACATTTGTAAATAGTTGGAAAACAAATCAATAGAACAAGATTTTGTAAAACAGCATGCTCAATATGACAAATATAGAAATCACATAAAATTCTAATTTCAATGTCTCTATATAAAGTCTACTGAAATATGATAAGCTCATTCATTGGCATATTGTCTTAGGGATGCTATTATGCTACAACAGTATAGCTGAGTACGTAGTTGTGAAACAAACAGTATGACAAAGCCTAAAATATTTATTATACTGCCCTTAACAGAAAAAGTGTGCTGATCTGTGACATATAATTCTCAAAAACAATGCTGAGTGGAACAAGGTTAGAGAGCAAAAGTATACATATAATAAATAATTTATATAAAATTTAAAAACAAGTATTCCTACATCTATATTACCCCTGTTTTGCTGAAATACAGGCAGAGAAGCTATGTGGCTTATTCATTTCCCAACAAATCAAAGGTTAAAGGACTTGTGCCTCTGCTGCCAGGTCTGCTCTTAAGAAGGGTGAACATTACAATAATATTGGTAAACAACTAAAACAATATCACAGAATTTTAAAATGTGGTTTCCTTGGTCCATATTTGCTATTAAATACATTCTAAAGCCTAGGGAGACTATAATACATTCTAAACCAGTTACTTAGAAATTCACAGAAGTTTCCCTAAAGGCTTCCCTGGTAGCTCAGGTTGTAAAGAATCCACCTACAGGAGATCCCGGGTTGATTCTGGGTCGGGAAGATCCCCTGCAGAAGGGACAGGCTACCAACTCCAGTAGTCTTACCTCGAGAATCCCCATAGACAGAGGAGCCTGGTGGGCTAAAAGGAAAAATATACAAATTAAATCCACTTTTTCAAGCTGAACAAAATAAAAGGACAGTTCAATAATGCCAACAAATCAAAGGTCAACCCATACCTTTTTCTATTTCTTTCTGAAACCAGATAAGAAAACTGAAAAATATGAACCCTATACTCACAAATTCTATGCATGTATCCTAAAAATATAATTAACCATTATTGAGCACTCATTGGTATCAGGCTTTGTAGTAAGTGTTTTACATGGATTAACTTATTAAATCCTAACAATGAAATTATCTCCACTACATACACATGGGGTGATTAAGGCTTAAAGAATTTAAGTAACTTGCATCGGGTCAGAGTTGGAATCTAAGGTCAGACAATGACTTAATCGCTATACATTCACTCAAGGAGCATTTCTTTAGTATCTCCAATATACATGTCTAGAAATTGGATACAGCAGTACCTCTTTGAGGAGGTGATATCTGAACAGAGACCTAAATGAAATGAGGAAGCCAGTCATGTAAACATATCCAGAGAAAGAACACCTCAGGTAGAGAAAAATACCAAGTATAGCAGTCCTCAAATAATTTCTAAAATGTCCTCAGGGAGGAGCGTGCTTAATATATCTGGAGACCAACAGGGCAGTCACTAGAGCACAGGAACAAGAGGAAGAGAGGAAATGAGGTTTGAGAAGGCCTAGCAGGAGAAGGGGACGACGGAGGCATCACTGACTCCACGGACGTGAGTCTGAGTGAACTCCGGGAGTTGGTGATGGACAGGGAGGCCTGGCGTGCTGCGATTCATGGGGTCGCAAAGAGTCGGACACGACTGCGACTGAACTGAACTGAACTGAGAGGCAGATCATGTAGGCACTTATAGGACAAAGCAAGCACCTTCAACTTTGATTAACTGTGACGGAAAGCCACTTTCAACTAGAGAGGGTGACAAATTTTGACTCTGGCTTTTACAGGATGATACTGCTCTTGCTGTGTACAAATTATCATTATCATAGTTGCGGGGGAGGGTGCTGCTGCTGCTGCTGCTAAGTCGCGTCAGTTGTGTCCGACTCTGTGCGACCCCATAGACCTCAGCCCGCCAGGCTCTGCCGTCCCTGGGATTCTCTAGGCAAGAACACTGGAGTGGGTTGCCATTTTCTTCTCCAATGCGTGAAAGTGAAAAGTGAAAGTGAAGTCGCTCAGTCGTGCCCGACTCTTCGCGACCCCATGGACTGCAGCCTACCAGGCTCCTCCATCCACGGGATTTTCCAGGCAAGAGTACTGGAGTGGGGTGCCATTGCCTTCTTGGGGCGCGGAGGGTAGAAGAACAGAATCAGGAAGACAGGTTAGGAGACTTTTATAGTAAGCCACATGGAAGATGAAAGAGGCTAATATTAGACTAGTGATGGAGCTAGTGGGGAAAAGTCACATGCAGTTTGAATACTGCACCAACCAGAACTGATGGGCTGAATGTGGAATATGAGGTTTAGAAAAGAATCAAAAACAACTTCCATATTTTGCTCTGAGTGAATGATTTTGTTGTTTAGTCGCTCAGTAATATCCGACTCTTTGCGACCCCATGAATCGCAGCCATGCCAGGCCTCCCTGGCACCATCTCCCAGAGTTTGCTCAAACTCATGTCCATTGAGTTGATGATGCCTTCCAGCCATCTTACCCTCTGGTCACTCCTCCTCCTCCTGCCCTCAATCTTTCCCAGCATCATGGGCTTTTCCAGTGAGTCAGTTCTTCACATCAGGTGGCCAAAGTAATGGAGCTTCAGCTTCAGCATCAGTCCTTCCAGTGAATATTCAGGACTGATTTTCTTTTGGATGGACTGGTTTGATCTCCTTGCTGTCCAACAGTCTCTCAAGAGTCTTCTCCAACACCACAGTTCAAAAGCATCAATTCTTCAACACTCAGCCTTCTTTATGACCCAACTCTCACATCTGTTCATGACTACTGGAAAAATCATAGCTTTGAGTATATGTACCTTTGTCAGCAAAGTGTTGTCTCTGCTTTTTAATACTCTGTCTAGGTTTGTACTAGCTTGAATGATAGTGCCATTTATTGACATGGGAAAGACTGAGGGAGAAGCAGAAAAGGAAATAAAAACAGGGTTCAACTTTGGACACATTAAGTTTGAAAGGTCTATTAGCTACCCAAATAGAAATGTTATACTCACAACTGAAAAAAGGAGTTAGAGCTCAGAGGAAAGACTAGAGGAAAAAACATGGGAATCAACAGCATACAGATGAAATGCAACATAATACAATCTAATGAGATTACATCCGGAGAGAGAACAGACTATAGAAGCAGATTAAATACTAAGCTTTCTGAAGCACTGGTGAGACTGGAAGAAAACCAAGAGAGCATGGTCCCAGGAGCCAAATGATGGAATGATCAGCCATGTCAAAAGCAACAGGTTGAGTGAGATGATTACTGAAAACTGGCTACTGAATTTGACCAATGATGACCCTGACATAAGTGCTGCAGTGGAATTAGGAGACTAAGGCCTGATTTGACTGGAATGGGTTCAAGAAAGAGTAAGAGCAGAAGAAATGAAAGACGATACAGACAACTCTTTCAAGTGGTTTTATTCTAAAAAAAAAAAAAGCACTCTCTTAATCACAGACAATTATTTCATATCGCTTGCTCGTTTGCCTGAATAACTGCAAGAGTCTCTTGAGTGGTCCGTCTGCTTCCACATACTCATTCAGTCAATGCTCCTTAGAGTAGTCAAACAGATGGGATTAAAATGAATGTCAGATCACGTGATTGCTCTGCTCAAAATTCTCCAACGGCTTTTCATCTCCTTCAACAGAAAAGCCAAAAACCTTAACCTGTAAGACACTTACCCATCTGAAAACTCTCCACAATCCAGCCCTCCTCTCCCCATCTTTCCCCTTTGACCTCACCTACTACTCTTCCTCTTACTCACTCTACTCTAGCCATACTTGGGCTCCTTGGTGTTCTTCAAACAAAACTTTAGAGCTAAAGGTATGCTTCCCGCCTAAGGAGCTTTCTACCTCTACCAAGTATACTCTTCCCTCAGAACTGAAATGCCTGTTTCTTACATCCTTCAGGTCTTCACTCAAACATCTCATTCCAAAGAGATGTCTTTCATAATAATGCTATTTAAGCCATAAAATCTCCCATCACTCTATGTCCCCTTTTCCCGCTTTATTTTCTTCATAGTATTTATTACCCTATAGAGAAGTAAATGGCAACCCACTCCGGTGTTCTTGCCTGGAGAATCCCAGGGACAGGGGAGCCTGGTGGGCTGCCGTCTATGGGGTCGCACAGAGTCGGACACGACTGAAGTGACTTAGCAGCAGCAGCAGCAGCAGCAGCAGCACACTACATATTTTACTTATTTCTTTTATTTTCTGATACAAATGTACCATAGACAGAGTTGGTTTAATCACAGTTGGGATTTCTCAAGTATGACAGGTATAACAGGTATGACAGAAGGTACTGAAGGTACACACATAGGAATAATTATGATAGCCCATGAAATATTTAGTTGGACAAGGAGAAAAGTAGAGGCATGAGGTGACCAACAATGAAAAGATGATTTAGGAAAAACAAAAATCAACAGACGAGAGGTTACAAAGAGTTTGAACAATTTTTGGAGATGAATGAATGCGAGCTACAGAAACAGAAGATGATGTGAAGGTCAGAGTGTGGTAAGCTCTAAACTAAGATTTTAGAAGTGGAACTATTATTGGTAAAGATGAAATATGCCCAATGAACATGGAAGCAGGAAGCTCAGGTTGATAGCAATTTCCCCCATCAATTATTTACTATATTTTCACTTTATATAGGGTCTTCACTGGTGGCTCAGCTGGTAAAGAATCTGCCTGCAATGTGGGAGACCTGGTTTCTATCCCTGGGTTGGGAAGATCCCCTGGAGAAGCAAATGTCTATCCACTCCAGTATTCTGGCCTGGAGAATTCCATGGACTGTATAGTCCATGGGGTCACAAAGAGTCAGACACAACTGAGCGAATTTGACTTTTACATCACCACTGTATATATGGCTATAGTGCAGAGAAAAGAGTTTGGGAGTTGACAATGAGGTACGACACTAAAACAAAAAGGCGGTTAGCCGTGTCAGACTAACAGTGCATCGTGTATAAGTCCTGACTCCCAGGGACACCTAGTCTCTGCTCTCCCCTAAGGACTTTTTCCTCCACCCCCAGGGCTAGCCCTTGACCCAACAACCTGGTTTTCAAACCTCTTTGGAACCTCAAGTACTGTATATAAGAGAAGAAAAACAACCAATACCTGCTGATAAAAAAGATAATTACCAAGGTACCATGGGGGTTTTACCAAAAAGTACAAAGCTAGGTAACAAATTTAGCAAAGAACCATATAGTAGCTAAGACCAGCAATGAAGGAGGCATAGTGATTGCAGTATGAAGCTGCCTCTGACAGTCCTAATCATAGATCACCATAAATAACTGGGGTGGAAAAAGCTTTCAGGCTGATATTAGGCTAAGAGACATCCAGTAAAACAAAGATGGGAAAAATCTGTAAGCAGATGTATCCTACCCTCATCAGGGAATACTATCCAACCTGCTTCAACCATCCCAGGCACTCTGCTCCCAGGACCTTTGATGAAATCATATCTCCCAAAGGTAATAGGTTTTCAGGGCTGGCCCTTACTTATATTACTTCAGGACAAGATGGGAGGAAAGAGTTAACACTCTATTGAAAACTCATTTTCATTGCAGAGGTCAGACTGGAGTAGGTGCGTGCTAAGTCGCTTCAGTCGTGTCCAGCTCTTTGCAATCCTATGGACAGTGGCCTCCCAGGTTCCTCTGTCCACAGGATTCTCTAAGCAAGAATACTGATACTAGAATGGGTTGCCATGCCCTCCTCAAGGAGATCTTCCTGACCCAGGGATCAAACCCGAGTCTTTTATGTCTCCTCCATTGACAAGCAAGATCTTTATCACTAGTACCCCAATGAAAGGATCCACCTGCAATGCAGAAGACTCAGGTTCGATCTCTGTGTCAGGAAGATCCCCTGGAAAAGGGAATGGTCACCCACTCCAGTATTCTTGCCTGGAGAAGTCCAGGAACAGAGGAGACTAGCGGGTTACAGTCCAGGGCGTCACAAAGAGTTGGACATGACTGAGCAACTAAGCTCACACTTCCATTGAAAACTCAGAGTGAGTACCTGCTCAGTCGCATCTGATATAGCCTGTCAGGCTCCTCTGTCAATGGAATTTCCCAGGCAGGAATACTGGAGTATTCTCACTGAGTATTCTCACTCAGTGGAGTGAGTTGCCATTTCCTTCTCAGGGATCTTCCAAACCCAGGGACCAAACCAGCATCTTGAGTGTTGGCAGGCAGAGTCTTTACTACTGTGCCACTTGTAATGCCCCTGGGAAAACTCAGAAAAATTCTCAAACTCCCATGTCTTAATCACCATGTCCTACACTGTATCCTCCACACAGCTGCCAGAGTAACTGAGGTTAAAAAACAAGTAAGACCATCCTACTCCCCTACTTCACTCTTTTTAAACACTACTAAAGATCTTCTACCATCTAGGCTCTTTTAGGCTCTACACTCATCATCTATGCCTCCAAGTTCAAATTCCAACAATACCAAATCAATTACAGTTCCCTAAGAAATACATGCAGTTTTCCCTCTGTGTATTTTCTGCCCTATGCTTTGGGGCTTCTATGATACCTCAGTTGGTAAAGAATTTGTCTGCAATGCAGGAGACGCCAGTTCAATCCCTGGTTTGGGAAAATCCTCTGGAGAAGGGATAGGCTACCCACTCCAGTATTCTTGGACTTCCCTTGTGGTTCAGCTGGTAAAGAATCTGCCTGCAATGCAGGAGACCTGGGTTTGCTTCATGGGTTTGGAAAATCCCCCAGAGAAAGAAAAGGCTACACACTCCAGTATTCTGGCCTGGAGAAATCCATGGACTATACAGTATACAGTCCATGGGGTCGCAAAGTGTTGGACATGACTGAGCAACTTTCACTTCACTTTAACTATCCAATAACATTACAGTGCCGAATAATGATTTTCATGAAAAAAATTTTGAAAATTCCTTAATGGTGCTGAGAGAATTCTAGAAAGTAAAATTGAACTCCATCTTCTTCCATCTTCAAAAATGTCTCATTTTCTTTACTTACCTATTTCTCTCTTACTACCGTTATTACTCAACTCACCCAAATTCAAAATATTTGAATCATTTCCTGTTCATTCATTCAGTTAGTAAATAATTATTGTGCCTATTGTGACAAAGGCCTTGATTACGTATTATGGTATATAAAATGATGATATAGTTCCCACCCTCAATAATTTACAACTTAAAAGCAGATATGAAATAAAATAAAATGAATACAGAAGGACAGAAGTGCTATTTATGACAGCCCAATCATAGAAAAGCAACTTCACAGAACAGTTTCTGTGGCATGAGTTAGGCCTGGAAGCTTGAGTAGAATTTCAATGGGCAAAGACTGAGAAGAAAGTTTTTCAGATAGATAACTAATTAAACTAAAAATATGAAAGTGCCTAAAGACGAAAAAAATATTTACTGAGTGCCCATCATGTACCAGTTAAAACACTAAAGGCTGGTACAGTGATGATTAAGATAGCCTCTGAGGAGTTTTTTCTCTGATGAGAGACTGACAACCAATTAGGATATTGCTCAGGATACATTTCAAGTGCCAGCACACTTCGATGTTTCTAATAAATATTCGGACTAATAACTATGTTTCAAATACCATACAAGGCCCTCCGTATACAATCCTTATTACCAAATTCAGGCTTAAATTGAAGAAAGTAGGGAAAACCACTAGACCATTCAGGTATGACCNTGTGAGTCTGAGTGAACTCCAGGAGTTGGTGATGGACAGGGAGGCCTGGTGTGCTGCAATTCATAGGGTCGCAAAGAGTCGGACACTACTGAGCGACTGAACTGAACTGAACTGAACTGATACAATAGTAAATGAAAGAGTCTGGGCCCCAAAGAACGTGCTAACAAGAGAGAGAAGCTATTTCAATAATGTATGCTACAATGGATACAAAGCAAAGTATTGGGAACCAAGAGAAGGGGCCTCTGCTGCTGCTGCTGCTGCTGCTAAGTCGCTTCAGTCATGTCCGACTCTGTGCGACCCCATGGACGGCCCACCAGGCTCCCCCGTCCCTGGGATTCTCCAGGCTAGAACACTGGAGTGGGTTGCCATTTCCTTCTCCAATGCATGAAAGTGAAAAGTGAAAAGTGAAAGTGAAGTCTCTCAGTCGTGTCCGACTCTTAGCGACCTCATGGACTGCAACCCACCAGGATCCTCCATCCATGGGATTTTCCAGGCAAGAGTACTGGAGTGGGGTGCCACTGCCTTCTCTGAAGGGGGGCCTCTAACTGATTCTAATAAAAAGTGATGTTTCAAGCAGACCTTGAAAGCCAAGGTCTTCAAACTTTATTCTATGGTATTAAAAAGCTAGTGAAAGTTTCTGAAGATAAAGCAATGACTTGATCATTTAAAAATACTTATTGCAACTCAGGCAAGGAGTTCCAATCTTCTTTATTAGAATACAGAATAAATTAGAGGTTAAAAGGCTAAAAGCAGAGTAAACGCAGTTAAAATATTACAATAACCAAGACAAAAGTTTATAAATGGTGTAAATTAAGGTAATGACAGTGAGCATAAAAATGTGAAAGATATCATGAAGGCAGAATCAGCAGAATCTGGATAAGGGGGTCAAGGGAGAGCGAAAAGACAAAGACCACAGATATAATTTCAAGTTTGAGGACCAGAGAAAGGAAAGACACAGAGAAGCACATTTCAAAAGAGAATAATGGAACCTATCAATATTTCAATGATACAGTAAGCCACTAATCCAGAGATCCAAGTTCTGCATCCTGTTCAGAAATTATTCCTAAATACCAGCATGGTATAACATATAACAGCATTATTCCATGTCAGGAGAAATAAAGAACAAAGTCATTTCTGAAAGGTAGACATCTTGGTGATCAGCTAGGTTTTTACTCCCTGAATGAATGGAATAATCCATCCCACCTCATAACACACAAAACTGAAAATTTTTAAGTTTTCAACAAATAATTTCAAGTCATGGAATTTCAAGACACTATCAAATTATGAAAACCACTAATGTTAAGATCACAAATGCTGAGAGTCTAAGGTGGAAATGTTAAGGCTGCTGCTGCTAAGTCGCTTCAGTCGTGTCCGACTCTGTGCGACCCCATAGATGGCAACCCACCAGGCTCCACCATCCCTGGGATTCTCCAGGCAAGAACATTGGAGTGGGTTACCATTTCCTTCTCTAATGCATGAAAGTGAAAAGTGAAAGTGAAGTCGCTCAGTCATGTCCGACTAGTAGCGACCTCATGGACTGCAGCCCACCAGGCTCCTCTGTCCATGGGATTTTCCAGGCAAGAGTACTGGAGTGGGGTGCCGTTGCCTTCTCCGAATGTTAAGGCTAGAAATGGAAATATAGAGCTAAGAAAAGAGGTCAGGCCTAGAGACCCAGATGACTTTACAAGGAGGCTCTGAAACACAATGTCATGAACAAAGAGAACTACAGACCCTTTGGCTCAGTCGGTAAAGAATGCCTACAATGTGAAGAACTGGGTTTGATTCTTGGTTTGGGAAGATCCCTTGGAGGAGGGCATAGCAACCCACTCCAGTATTCTTGCCCAGAGAATCCCCATGGACAAGGGTCGGACACAACTGAACGACTAAGCACAGCATGTAGACCCTACTCCGTATCCTAAGTACTTGCCATGAATAGGGTAAACCTGTTAAAAAACAAAATACAATTAAGAAAAAAACCTGTGGACTTCCCTGGTGGTCCAGTGGTTAAGAATCCACTTGCTAATGCAAGAGGCATGGATTTGATCCATGGTCAGGGAAAATTCCACGTGCCAAGGGGCAACTAAGCCAGTGTGCCCCAACTACTGAGCCTGCACTCACAACTACTGAGCCTTCACGTCACAACTAATGAAGCCCACATGCTCTGGAGCCCACAAGCTGCAACTACTTAAGCCCATGTACCCTGGAGCCTGTGCTCTGCAACAAAATAAACCACCCCAATAAGAGGCCCATGCTCAGCAACTAGAGGGTAATCCCCACTCCCAGCAACTGGAGAAAAGCCTGAGCAGCAACAAAGACCCAGCACAACCAAAAGTGAATAAATAAATTTAAATAATTTTTAAAACAAAGGATAAAAGAAAAAAGCTGGGAATTCTCTGTTGGTTCAGTGGTTAGGCCTCAAGTGTTTTCACACACCTGGGTTCCCTGGTCAGGAAACTAAGATCCTGTAAGCCTCAGCATGACCAGAAAAAAGAAAAAAGATAAGGACAGAGAGGAAATACATCCTCAAGGAACATACTGGGGACAGCGACAGAACACAGAAAAAGACACCCAAGAAGCAATCAGAGAAACAGGAATAGAAATGACATTATGACAAAAGAGAACATCAAAAGAAACACATGGTCAAGAGTGACCAATAGTTCACAGAGGTCAGAGAAGAGGGAGGTTATCAGATTTAGTCATTTTAAGGTCCCCAGGACTGCTGCAAATCTTTCCATGTAATTCTTTCACAATGAAAACTTTTAACAAATAGCCACACATTATTTTTCAACTTAAAAAAAGGAAGTTTTAGCATCTATCATGGTACATTTACACAATGGAAAACTATACAGCAGTGGAAAAGAACAAGCTTTTTCTAAAAGAAACAACATAGATGAACTTTACAGACATAGCTGAATGAAAGAGTACAGTCATAAAAGAGTTAAGCTGAATGATTTAACTTATATGAAGTTCAGAAGAGGCAACACTAATCCACGGTGATAGAGGCTGGTGAGTGGTTACCTCTAGAGATGGGTAATACCTGGGAGAAAACACAAAGGCACACTCTAGGGTACTGGAAATGTTCTACATCTTTATCTGAGGAGTGGTCACATAAAAATTCTATAAAAATTCATGGGCTGAATGAACCTTTGATTTGCACTCTGTAGTCACATCACAATTAAAAAGTAAATAAACAAACATACAAGTTACTGATTATGTGTAAAAGCCAAATACATGAGGGATGTATACAAGGTGAAGAAGCTGAGACAGTGAACTGTTGTTGGTCAGTCACTCAGTTGTGCCCAGCTCTTTGCAACCCCACAGACTACAGCACACCAGGCTTCTCTGTCCTTCACCATCTCCGGGAGCTTTCTCAGACTCCTGAATATAAATTCATTTTTCAAGAAGGGTGCTGGTTAGCCAAAATGAGATTACAAAGTAGCTTAAGTAGGTTACAAAACTCAGGGAAATCTTGTTGTTTTGTTTTTATTTGAGGTATAAGACAACAGGGCCTACAGAAAATAAGAGGGAATGAAATCAAAAACATAGAGAAATTAGCTTGGAAGAGGATAAGTACTTCCTTCTTTGAGATTTGAAAGGATGAATGAACACAGAAATCCTGAGATAAAGGGGAAGAAATCAAGTAATCTTGAACTCTTCAGTGAAGCACTGGATAAGGTAAATTGGACCAGGTAAATTTGAGTCAGGAAAGGATCTGGGTTTTAAGTACATTTTAAAACATTTTGAATAGGAACTGCAGAGAATATAAAAGACAAGGTTGAGAGAGAAAATTACAGTAAGAAGACAATGCTCAGCAGCCTCAAAGTAAGGGCAAAGATAGCAATAGCACAGTCTACTCAGCACTGGGTGGAGAATACAAGATAAAAAACCAACAGTGGGGGAAAGTCCAAGTGCTAACATGTCCCTCACTGAAACTATATAATAATGATGTCTATGGAAAATACTTATTTAACATATGGGAAAGGTCTCCTGTTAGGCAGAAGATGTAACAGGACCCTTCAAATCTCCAAAGATGAAGTCAGTAGGGTCTTGAATAGTATGTGCAAAAGGGAAGCTGTCACTGGAGTCCATTATTACAGTACATTTTTCTGTGAATCCCACAGAAGGACCATGCACATACTCACTGAACTTCCTGCAGCTACTAATGACAACTTCTCCCTCATAAAACTGACCTTTATCCCCTACTTCTAAATAACCCACACTTGATTAATAAATTAATATATAAACACATCCTGTCCATTCAGAAACTCCACGAACTTTTTGCATTTCTTTCTATCTATGTTTTCCCACTAAGTTATTTTCAGTGGTAAACTATAAGGCAGAGACTAAATCTATAAATTCTCTGCTCACAGTACTTCCTTTGGATTGCACACATGCATCCCCAAAGCACACGTTTTAAAAGGTGCTTTCTCGTGAAATGGATCATTACTGGAGAGAACTTTAACAATGGCTAGGAACATATTCCAACAAGACTATAACGATGGCCAAACCAGAGAATGCTTAGGAATGACATCTTTTTCACAACTGTCAAGGCAACCTCGAGAAAATAAGATAACATTTACTATATCACACTGACTGTCCCTACCTTACACTTTTTGCCCCTCTGGATAATTCCTCCATACCCCTTTAGTAAGCCTATTCTTTGCACTTCATTCACTCCCAGCCCACATTCCGGCGTCCCTTATTCTCCAGAACCCTTTACCTCAAGCGCCCATAGGACCATTTTTTCATACCTACGCTCTCATTTCCCATTCAACCCCAGACTAATACTTCCATTTCTCCACTCCCCATTTTTCTGCCTCTCTAGACCTCCCATTCCTCCTGCCCAACTTCAATTCAATCCCCACCCCTTCAACTCCCCCAGCCCAAATCTTCCCGCCCTAGACAGCCCTCCCCCATCAGTCCCATTGAGTCTCCCCCTCCCCATCCTTTCCCTCCGAGACCCCGGCCAGCCCTACCTGCTCCCTGACTTCGGNTCTCTAGACCTCCCATTCCTCCTGCCCAACTTCAATTCAATCCCCACCCCTTCAACTCCCCCAGCCCAAATCTTCCCGCCCTAGACAGCCCTCCCCCATCAGTCCCATTGAGTCTCCCCCTCCCCATCCTTTCCCTCCGAGACCCCGGCCAGCCCTACCTGCTCCCTGACTTCGGGCCCTGCGGGCCCGGTCCGCTCCTCCAGTCGCTGCCTCCCGGGCGGCGCTCGCCGGCGCGGGGGCAGGGGCTGGGGCTGGGGCAGCTCTGCCGCCCGCTGAGCCCCATCCTCCCGGCCGGCTGCCGGCGGCAGCGGCGGCGGCGGCGGCNGTTCAGTTCAGTTCAGTTCAGTTCAGTCGCTCAGTCGGGTCCGATTCTTTGCGACCCCCATGAATCACAGCACGCCAGGCCTTCCTGTCCATCACCAACTCCCAGAGTTCACTCAGACTCACGCCCATGGAGTCAGTGATGCCATCCAGCCATCTCATTCCCTGTCGTCCCCTTCTCCTCCTGCCCCCAGTCCCTCCAGCTTCTATTATAATTGTTACTCATATTAGCTCCCAATAAAAAAATCAACATATTCATTCCTAAGGTCATTTATTATTCATATGAGTAAATAAATATGTCTTGGTTTATGAAATGTTAAGGAAAGACTAGCACAGACATAGTAAATATTTTAATGCATCTTCTCAAATATTTGAGTTCTGATTAAACTGATTGCTACCGATTATAATATTCATTCTGAGCAATTTGCCTTGTTCTTGATAGTTTTTTTCCTACAGTTCTCCTCCTACATGGGTATCTAGGCACCTAGCCCACTGTCTGAACTCATAGTACTTTCTCAATAAATATTTGATCAATGAATGAAAAGTCAGTTCCCATTGTGATATAACTTTTCTTATTGCATATTTTACATGTGTAAATGTGACCCAAGTTTGTCCCAGCTTTATTTGTCCCTGTCTTATTCATCCTCTGCCCTAATAAAAACTAGCCCTTCTCAAATCAGGTTTTATGCACTAAAATCTTACCAAATCTGGGTCTGGACAATAGCCAAAAAGCAGAACTTTGAGCTCAATGTTACCTGTTCATAACATCTGATAATGCACTCTTACTTCAAGTATCACTGGCCTAGATCCAGATTTAAAGTCACACTGGCAGTCCAGGAGGTGACCTGCATGAAAAATACCCAAAACAGTCTACTCTTTGTTTATAGGGATTCTATAATATATTATTTGTCCACTGTCAGATATGACCTAAGAAAAGTCAATTATGCTATGAGATGTCAATTTATCTTCTGACACCAGCTCTGGAAAGGATATTCTGAGTTGATTTCTAATGAGAAAACAGTAGATAAACAGTTAATCACAACAATCTTCCATAAGTCTTCTACAAGTTTGTTAACAAATAATCCTTGATGTTCCAGTCCATTTACATAGCTCATTGAGCCATACTACATTTTTTTCCCTTTTACACACACACACGTATATATTATTTTATGGGACTCCCCAGGTGGCTCAGGGGTGAACAATTCAACTGCCAATGCAGGAGACACAGGAGACCCAGATTCGATCCCTGGGTCAGGAAGATCCCCTGGAAAAGAAATAGCAACCCACCCCAGTACTCTTGCCTGAGAAATCCCATGGATAAAGAACCTGGCAGGCTACAGTCCATGGCATTGCAAAGAACCAGACACAACTGAGCCACTTAGCAGCAGCAGCATTTTATTTTACATTCAAGTGTAGTTGATTAATAATGTTGTATTAGTTTCAGGTGCAGAACAAAGTGATTCAGTCATACAAACACATCTATCCTGTTTCAAATTCTTTTCAAATTATTTTTGTTATTAGAAAGTGAAAGTTGCTCGGTCATGTCCGACTCTTTGTGACCCTATGGACTGTACAGTCCATGGAATTCTCCAGGCCAGAATACTGGAGCAGGTTGCTTTTCCGTTCTCCAGGGGATCTTTGCAACCCAGGGACTGAACCCAGGTCTCCTGCATTGCAGGCGGGTGCCTTACCAACTGAGCTACCAGGGAAGCCCAAGAATCCTGGAGTGGATAGCCTGTCCCTTCTCCAGTGGCTCTTCCCAACCAAGGAATCAAACAGGGGTCTCCTACAATGCAGGTGCTTTCTTTACCAACTGAGCTATCAGGGAAACCCTAGTTTATTACAAGGTATTAGTAGAATTTTATGTGCTATTAACAGTAGGTCCTTGTTGGTTCTTTATTTTAAATATAGCACTATGTACATGTTACACTTTTAAAGAACGGAAATACAGGACCAAAATTTCTGTTTAGGTAGAGATGGATTTTGAGAAATGAAAAATTCTCTCTGCATAGGCCATTCACTTTTAGCCCTGGAGAAAATAGCCCAGTATAATGTCAGCTTGCTCACTGACCCACAGCAAATCATTTTGGCACTTAACTGCACACTGAATTACTCTCAAACTATTTTTAGGGCAAAAACATTGGATCCTCATCTCACAGATATAACTCGTTATCAGAGTCACCTTCCGAAGAGTTTCATATCCATGAAAAATAATACAGCAGAATACATCATTACAAAATAAAAACAGAATAAAACAAGAAATGCCTTTTTCATATTATATCCAACAAATTATCTAGCAGAAGAGAGGTAAGGATATTTAATTACAAAACTTCACAGGTGGTGCTAGGAGTAAAGAACCCACCTGCCAATGCAGAAGATGTTAAAAGCCAGTTTGATCTCTGGGTTGGGAAAATCTCCTGGAGGAGGGCATAGCAACCCACTTCCAGTATTCTTGCCTGGAGAAGCTCATGACAGAGGAGCCTGGCAGGCTGCAGTCCATAGGGTAGCAAAGAGTTGGACACGATTTAAGTGACTTAGCACGCACGCATGCTGAATTATTACCTGAGTGAAAATCCAAAGAAATGTGAAAACACTGCCTTATCTTCATCTATTTCCTTAGAACCATGTTACTTCTATGTTTACCCATTTTTCCTATTGTTTCACATGAAACTTGTGTTTCTTCCCACAGGAAATTAAAGTCTATACTTTTCCAATAGGCGATACTACAAGTCTCTACATTGGTGGGCAAGTGATAAAATGTATCTTAAATTAGCAGGGAGCTTGAGGCACACGTAGCCAGAACATGAATTGCAGGTGCTCCAAATGTTGACAAAAAATACTTCACGACAGGCAGGGAATATCTGAAAAGCTCCATAGAGGTCAAGGAAAGGTATTTAAAACCAACTCTGCAGGTTATAAAACTGGAAAGGGGCTTGAAGGGAGGTTGAGGAAAGAGAGGCACATTGTAGAAGAGGGGAGAAAGACAGGAAAAAAGGCTGGAAGGGGGTTGTGAAAGGGTCAACTAAAGGAGCCAAGGGACCCAACTCAAAATAAGTTAGGCAGAATGGCATATTGGAAGTGCGTGTAGGACAGAGAAGTGAAACAGCACGTCACTGAGACAAAGAAGAAGGAAGGACGATAACTAAAGGAAAATAAGTAAAAGATACCGAGAGATACAAACGATCATTAAAAAAAAAAAAATAACTATCTGGCATTCCTTTATTGTTTTGCCACAGCAATTATCTGCCAAAGCTGAAATTACAGTATTCCTCTGTGATTCGCCTTAATTGACTCAGCCAGGTGCATTATCTGCAAGCATTTTCATTCAGGAGAAAAATTAGCCAATCGTGAATCTGGATGTGAATTTTAGGGACAAAACTAAGTGAAACCTCTCCAAATGATATTTATGCAGTGGGCCAATCAAAATTGCATAAATTACTGAATTCAATTGCCAGGAAAGGGGGTTAAATTTAATACAGCTAGACAGCTGAGCAGCTGCTTTCATGATTTAAATAAAAACAAGCTGAAACCTTTGCTGTCAACTCAGTGATATATGACTTGTAATGGGATGTTTCCAACCTTCGCTTCCATATGGCCGCCTCCACTTTAGGTAATGCTCCTTGCCTTCAGTGCGACCAACTTTTCAGAAAACATCTGGGTCCCATTCCTGCTCTGTTAGCTGCAACGCTGCCTCCTACAAACATATATGATTCATTGGATAACATCTCTCCACTTGAGGATCAAATTAGGGTGTTTCATTGATAATTTTATCATGTTTACAACCAGAGATACTGCATGCAAACACGGCACACATTCAATCCAGAAAATTTCTTCACATGGTGGGGGTCCATACTAGTGTAGATGGTATATATAAAACGAGAGGTGGGCTTTCGTAGTTGGAATTAGAAAAACAAAGAAAGGCTAGCCCCAACAGAGTAGTCTAGTAGTCTTGCTACTGACCTGCTCTTTTGTACTAGAAACGTCTCTTCATCTATACATCCCCTCCTCCTTCCAAAAAATAAAGGGAAAGGAAGAAAAAAAGACAAACATTCTTCTGAAAGGTGGGTGTAGCACAAAAGAAAGATGAGAATTTTTCCAATTTCACAAAGGTTTCATTCAGGTCAAGGTCAAATCAAAAGGAATTTATCCTAAAATAAGAACAAGAATGCCAGAAATGACAATGGCTATGGACAAATGAAATATTGAGTGCATAAAATATTCATGATTTGAACCAGGACATTTTGTGTCTTGCGAAGTGAGAGTGTTAGTCGCTCAGTTGTGTCCAACTCTTTGCGACCCCATGGACTGTAGCCAGCCAGGCTCCTCTGTCTATGGGGATTCTCCAGGTAATATTGGAGAGGGTTGCCAGGCTCTCCTCCAGGGGGTCTTCCCAACCCAGGGATCAAACCGAGGTCTCCCACATTGTGGGTAGATTCTTTACTGTCTGAACCACCAGGGAAGCCTCTTGCAAAGCAAACCCCAAAGCCCACATTTCTGTGAAGATATTCACGACTGAAATATCCAAAACAAGGTAGATGTTATCCTGAAAAGGGGATTTGAAATAGTCACTTGATACGTTAAGATCGTGCCCCCAATAATTGGCTTGCAAGCTGTCACAATCNATTCTTTACTGTCTGAACCACCAGGGAAGCCTCTTGCAAAGCAAACCCCAAAGCCCACATTTCTGTGAAGATATTCACGACTGAAATATCCAAAACAAGGTAGATGTTATCCTGAAAAGGGGATTTGAAATAGTCACTTGATACGTTAAGATCGTGCCCCCAATAATTGGCTTGCAAGCTGTCACAATCACTAAAAATAAACCCTATGTCCCTCTTTAGTTCATGAAACAAATTAATATAACATTTATATTTATTTATTTATATTCATTTGCATGAATTTCTCATTTTAATACACCAAATGTCTACACGTAGGCACATAAAAAATTTAAATTTTCTAAGACGATTACTTTCCCCATTAAAAGTCAACAAAACGGAGGTAGAGAAGCAGGGGGAGGAGGAGGAAGAGAGGGGAAGAAAAAGCACAGCAGTAGAACCAGTGGCTGACTGGGGCTGACTGCATAAACTGAGAATTTTGTTTCAGGAAAGCCTGGGGTGGGGGGGGGGGAGGGAAGGGAAGCAGTAGCAGTTAAAGAAGAGGGGTTTTGTTTTGTTTTTCTTGCAAAAATATACCAAGTTTCTTACACTTCCTCCCTTATAGTTAGTTACAAGTTTCTTTGCTACTCTGAAGATTTTAAAGGTCAAAAAGAGTTCACCAATGAAGACAACTGGGGAGTCACCTAAGAACCAGCATGTAATTTTCTCGGCCTTACTGCAGGCCTTTCCAAAGACTTTACCTGGCACCCCTCCAGTGGGAAAGCTGCCCTCCGCAGCCAGCCTTGGTGCAGGTGTTGGGGAAGTTGCAGTCCAGGACTCAGCCTTTCCCCTCCCCTCCCTCTTCCCTCCCCAACCCCAGCCCAGGTGGGAAAAGCTCTTTTATATACTGACTTTCAGAGCCCAGGCAACTTCATTCCCAGCTTTCTTGACCCCAGGTCTTGGGCAAAGGTCTTCTTTGGATGCCTCTGCTGAGACCTCCTGGTGGGGAAATGTCAGGGCAGTTTACAAGATTCCCTACTGTCTCAGAACCTTGGATTTTTTTTTTTTCCCCCTACTCTGAGCCCTTTCCCCTTGTTCTCTCTCCAACCCAGGGTGTCAAAAAACTGCCAGAGCATTTTATTGGGAGCTCCGTCAGCACTGAGCTATGATCCACGCTCCAACCTCCATGTCTGTGCTGATCCACTTCACCCTCCACCTGTTCAAGGAGACTTCAGCATGGGGTGTCTGCATCTCCTCTGGTTGTGGACAACTGCTCCTACCATTGTGGTTTTAGAGGCTTAATCAGCAATTCTGACCCCTGGCAGCTCAGCACTCTCTCTTGCAGGTCAGCTGAGCCCCAGACAGGATGCACACAATTCACTCATTTATAATGTAAAGCATCATCAGAAGAGGCTTTTCAGAGCATCACAAAATACAAAGTAATTTCTCATTAGTTCCTGAATATATTAGTTTGATGGTTACAGTAGGGCAAACAGAGGTTACAGGAGAACAGGAATAGATCTTTGCTATCTTCTGTTTGGGCTTCCCACATCGTGCTAGTGGTAAAGAATCCCCCTGCCAATGCAAGAGATGTAAGAGACACTGGTTTGATCCCTGGGTACGGAAGATCCCCTAGAGGAGGGCATGGGAACCTACTCCAGTATTCCTGCCTGGAGAATCCTATGGACAGATGGAGCCTGGCAGGCTACAGTCCACTGGGTCACAAAGAGTCGGACATGACAGAAGCAACTTAGCAGGTATGCACCTTCTGTTACACTGAAAAACTTGCCCGCTTCTACGACACTTTTATGATTTTTGTTTCATAATCAAAACCTATCAGTAAGACACAGTGATGGATGCTTCTGCAATCATCTCTCACTTCCCCAGCAGTGTGAGCCAATCTGTACCTGCTTGGTCTTCCACATTCTCCATCTCAGCATAAAGCATAGATCACATTGTCATCTCTCACCCTTCTTGAGCTTTCTTGAAGTTCTACTTTATATTTAACATAACGTAAAATGTGCCTTGTATTTTATGATGTGATTATGTTTTAAGAGAAAACTCACATGTTCAACATCATGCCCTTTAAGAAATTACATGTTTGTGTTTATTCAATAGCTCTACATAATGTGACTTTAATCAACTGATACACATATTTCATTTTGCAAAGCAAAACCTAGTGGAGCCAGTCAGACCTGGGTTAGACTCCTAGCTCTTCTAGGCATTAGTGAATTATCT
Organism: Neotragus moschatus; assembly: GCA_006410615.1. Taxonomy (NCBI): domain Eukaryota; kingdom Metazoa; phylum Chordata; class Mammalia; order Artiodactyla; family Bovidae; genus Neotragus; species Neotragus moschatus. The sequence continues at coordinate 452,884 of SJYA01000407.1, read as the reverse complement.
ATGGGGATAATATTACCATCTTGCTGGGTTGTATGAGGGTAAAATGAAATAATGTGATATTCAACACCTATTTCTTCTCCTTCTTCTGCACCTCTTTTCATATGTAACTGGTTAAAAAGCTGCTCAACTTTGTGGCCCAGACATAGCGTGGTGTCACAGCCAATGTAACACCAATCTGACAATCAAAAGTAACAGAGAGGTAGTTTATAATTCATTGCAAACTCTCCAAAAAATATCAAAGGGGGATTATGCACAGAAAATAAAAAGCTCAAAATCATTTTCACCATCTTTTCTTCCAAAGGCATATTTGTCATATAAACGTATCTGTTCTCTATCTCTCTCACAAAAATCTCCAAAGTGATTTTTCAATTTTTTTCATCCTCACATCTGCTGAATGTTTTCTTCTCTTTTCCTAAACTATCAAAGTTGACCTCTTCAATGCAAAGCATTCGCTTCTCACCATCACTCCTTTGCTGACTTTGTCCAATGCTAGTCCAAGAATCTGGCTGCTAAGATCTGCTCCTTCCCAGGCGTGGGACGTGGAGCTGTGGAGCATCCACATGCACAGGGGGAAAATGGGACGTGTGAAGCTAAGTCACTTGCACAAGGCCACAAATTTGGTAAATGCAAGATTTCACATCCACTTTTAAAATATTTAAAGAATAATTGCTTTCCAATGTTGTTTTGGTTTCTGCTGTTCAACATGAATCAGACATATGTATCTATATGTCCCCTCCCTCTTGAGATCCCTCCCAGCCATCCCCGCTGACCTCTCTAGATCATCAGAGAGCACCACTGAGCTCCCTGCGCCATACAGCAGCATCCCACTACCCAACTATTTCATACATGGTAGTGTACATAGGACAGGGCTACTCTCTCATTTTATCCCACCCTCTCTTCCCTTCACTGTCTCCTCGTCCTTCCCTCCTTCTCCCCTTGGCTGTCCTAGTTCCAGGCCTTCCTTTTCATAACCCAAACAGCCTTACTCATGCATCAGCATGTCAGAATATGTGAGGCATAAAAACGGGAGTCTTGCACTCTTGCTAACTTGACTGACAACAGGATTGGGGAAGAGCTCAAAGTATTCAGTTAATTAACACCAAAATAGTTTACAAAGAAAGGATTTCTGCCTTAAGAACTTAAAATGTCTGTGCTACACAATTTGAAGAATCTGTACTACGCAGCAGAGATTAAAAAAAAAAANTGCGGATCTAAAATGAATTAGAACTGGTCAACGTCCTCAAGGAAGTAGGTGGAGAAGGACCAGGAGCAGCAAGAAGATAAAGGAGACAGCTAGTGAACAGAACACGAATGCATGCCTTTTTGTTAAGCATCTTCCAACCAACTGTCATCTGATCGTCACATCACACTTTGAGGGCAGGTCTGTTCATTCTCCTGTTACAGATAAGACCGACGAGAAGTGACATGCACCAGGTCACTGAGAAAGCTAGACAGAACTCAAATTCTGGCTTTTCTGACTCTTTCCACGGTTTCCTGCTGCTTCCAAAAAGTAAGACAGGATGTGGAAAGTCCTATAAAGGGGGAAGAAGCAATAGATTCCTTCAAGGGGAAAGGGAAGACAAGCTTCCAGAACATCGCCATGATTCCGCGCTGATAATGAGGTCATTACATTATAGCCCAGTCCAGCCTGGCCACCGCGAGTCCAGCTGTGGCCTGGGCAGCTGAGCCTGCCACTTTCAGTGACTCATCTGTTCAGCAATGTGGCTGTAGCTCAGCCCTGTCTGGCCTCCTCCTGGCTTCTGGTCTGCCACAGCACCATATTTTTCCTCTTTTGACTTGATGGGAATGCTTTCACAGAAGCATTTCCTTAAGGGGTCACCCTTTTTTTCCTGAGCCTCCTCCCTGAACCTTTTTTGAAAGGTAGTAATAACTAACATTATAGCAAAACTACTGGATACCAGACAGTGTGCCTTCAATTCACACATATGTGAACAAGAGGTAAGCTGTATTATTTCCAGTTTACAGTTGAGGAAACTGAGGTTCAAGTTACATAAAATGCTCAATATGACACAGCTAATAAGTGCAGAGCCAGGACTCAGACCAAGGTCTATCAGATATCAGAGCCTATACACACAACCAATGTTTCTGCAGCCAATCGTCAATCTGCTCCTTGTATTCCGTTTCCGTTTCTCACCACAATCCACCCCTCATTGCCTCAACCAGAAACCTAGAAGTCATCCTATACTTCTTTCCTCCCCTTCCTGTCCCCACATCCAATTAATGAACAAGTCTTGCTTCTTCTGTAACCTTTCCATCTCTCCAATCTGGCTCCTCTTTCCATCACACTAGTACTACCTCACTTCAAGTCTTATCTTCTCTCACCTACTTGACTAGGAAAACTCTCTAATTCATCTACATCCAGACCCTTTCTCTTCAAACCCTTCCTCCAATAAGCCTTTACAAGAATCTTCAAAATACATGTTACTTTCTTGCTTAAAACAATTAAATAGGTTTCCATGACCTTCAAGATGAAGTCTACCACTGAACTTAGTATGATTGGCAAGGATATCTGAAATCTGGTCTCTGTCTATGCCACCTTCTCCTATTAATTCTTGTGTGTATGTGTGCTTAATTGCTCAGTCATGTCTGACTCTTTGCAACCCCATGGACTGTAAGCCACCAGACTTCTCTGCCCATGGGATTCTCCAGGCAAGAACACCAGAATGGGTTGCAATTTCTTCCTCCAGGGGATCTTCCTGACCCAGGGATAGAACCCGCATCTCCTACATTGTCAGGCAGATTCTTTATCATTGAGCCACCAGCAATTATTTATAATTATGCAAACTGTTTGGGCTTCCCTTGCAGCTCAGCTGGTAAAGAATCCACTTGCAATGTGGGAGACCTAGGTTTGATCTCTGGTTTGGGAAGATCCCCTGGAGAAGGGAAGATGCCGGGAGCCAACACGAGGAGTCCCACCTGTGGCAAAGGTCATGAGGTTAAGGGGTCTGACAGGCAAAGGCGAGTTGGGCCTTAAGGGAGCCTCGCTGAATTTTCTCGAGCATCCAACCCCGAAAACTAGAGTCTGCCTGCCTTACTGCATTATGCTTTTCGCTTACGCTTCTGACATAACAGGGGGGGCTATTCCCGACCACCTTTCTTTGGAAAAAGTTAACTTAGAGCTCCAATTGACAGTCTCCTGCATATAAAAGGAGTGTTTCAACTCAAACCCCTTTAATGGCTCTCTAACTTGCTTCTGAATGCTCTGCCAAAGGAAAGGCTACCCACTCCAGTATTCTGACCTGGAGAATTCCATGGACTGTAGAGTCCACAGGGTCACAAAGAGTCGGACACGACTGAACAACTTTCACTTTCACTATGCCAACTGTTTATATTTCCCTGCATATACGGAGTCTGACACATTCTTGGTTACAAACAGAAACAAACTCTGATTACCCTAAGGGGGAATTATTAGAAGACTATATAGAGGGGTTCACAGAACAGAGATTGGAGGATCAGGCTTATAAAACTAGCAAGAAACAAGGAACCTCTCCAGAGAACACACTAGAGACAACTTTAGGACAGTGCTGTCCCCAGTGCTCCCATACCACCAGCAGCCAATGTGCTGCTGCCACATACCTGTGCAAAAAGATTCTAACCTTCTATTCTCTCTAGTTGCATCATCATTCCAGATTCACAATCTCTGGCAAGAGAATTCCCTGACTCAGCCTTGGCAATTTAGGGACCAGAGCTCTACTTCAACCGCTTACCTTCCACTATAGGATTAGGGAAAATCAGTGTGGCGCATACACTGTAAGGCTGCCTTCACGATCCACCTCCTCTCCAGTTTAACCCTTTGTGTGATCCCCTTCACTTGAGGTGGGTGGGACCTGTGACTTGCTTTTAAATAGCAAAGATGGTATGATATCACTTTTGTGATTATATTATATTACATTGTATAAGACTCTGGTTGTTTTTTTTTCTATTTTTATATAAGACTCTGTCTTGCTAACAGACCCACTCTCATTTTCATTCTAATGGCTTCAAGAAGCAAGCTACCATGTTCTGAACTGCCTATACAGAAAGTCACGTGGCAGGAAATTGCAGGCAACCTCTAGAAGCTATGGGCAACTCTGGTCAAGAGCCAGAAGAAAAACAAAACAAAGGAACCTACAACCACGAGGACATTAATTCTACCAACAACCTGAGTGAGTTTGAAAGCAAACTTCTCCAGATGACAACATAGCCCAGCCATATCTGGATTCACAATACACAGATATTGTGAGATAAATGTATATTATTTTAAACTGATAAGTTTATGGTAATTTATTACCCAGTAATAGAAAACTAATACACTCAGATACTTAGTTTCTCAGCCTCTTATCTGTCAGAGATGGCCATGTGGCACAGTCTGGCCTGAGTCCACTCATACTCCTATCTTCCCCAGTTTAATAAATGACAAGCCAATATTTTTTTCAGTTTCTCAGGCCAAAACCTCAGAATGATAGTTGAATATTTTCTTTCTCACACATTTCACAACCATTCCACTAGCAAATTCTATGCTAGCCGAATTAAGATAATGCTATAATTATCTGGGAGAGAGGTGATGATGACAAGTACTAAGAAAGTGATAGTCCTGATGAAAGAAAATGAATGAATTTTAGAGACTCAGAAAGCAGAAACAATAGGAACTGTTGATTCATCTAGGTAGAGACAAAGAAAGAATATTTGAAAATAATTTCCAAGATTCTGGCTTGGACAACTGATATAGGGAACAGTAAAAAAAAGTTTGAAGGAGATTATGATTGATCATTTAGATGTATTTGCTGTTAAGTACCAATGAGATATCTATGGAAGGATGTACAGTGAACTGTTGATTAAATTGGTTTAGAGCCCAGAAATGAGAGCTACCAGTATTTAGATGTATAACAAATACAAACTGCTCAATAATTTGGGGGTTATATATGTGATGACATTCTTTTCTGTTTTCTAGTTAGTCACTCAGGTCCCTCATGTCAAGTTATCAGGAAGTCTAGTATCTCCTCCTTAATTATTTAAGAACTCCAAAGTTTCTACATATTCTAAAGGTAAGGATGGTAGTTGTCTATTGCTATATAATAAGCCATCTCAAAATGTGCAACTTAAAACAACAAGCATTTATTTAGCTGACAATTCTGTAGATCAGCTGGATGGTTCTTATGGCCTGGACCAGTTTAGCTGACCACTGCTTGGCTTGCAAGTGTAGTTAGCTGAGGATTGATGGGTGGCTAGATAATCTAGAATGGCCTTTCTCAGACATCTGGCAGTTTTCAGGCTGTTGGCCATAGCAGTGGAGCCAACTAAGTCACATATCTCATCATCCAGCAGACTAACTTGAATTTCTTCACATGGCAGCAGTATAGGGGTCCCAAGAACAGGAAAAAATCAGCAAGCCTCAATGTGTAAGCACTTTTTAAGACTTCCTTGGTGTTGCACTGGCAATTGTGTCATTGCCAAAGCAAGTCATAAATTGCAAAGAAAGTTGTTGCCAAAGCAAGTCAGTGTGGAAAGGGAATAAAGTTACATGGCAAGGGGTAATGGATTCAAAGAGAAGAGTGTAGCTATCTTTGAAATTCTACTCCAGGAAGATCAGTACAGTTTCCACAGTAGCATCATTGTATCCTGGGACTATGTTATGATGTGAATGTCTGTGTCCTCCCAAAATTTGTATGTTAAAGTCCTACCAAAGTGGTTATGTTTGGAGATTGGACCCCTGAGGAAGTAATCAAGGCTAAATGAAGTCATAAGGTTGGGGACTATATCCAACAGGAGTATTATCTGAACTGGGAGGACCTTGTTATGTGGTCTGTATTAGTCTGCCTGGACTGTCATAACAAGGTACCTTATGGAATTCTGTGGTGGTCCAGTGGTTAGGACTCTACACTTCCACTGCCCTGGGCCAGGGTGGATCCCTGGTTGGGGAACTAGGATCCTGTAAGTTACAAGAGGAGACACTAGAGGGTGTTTGCTCACCCCCACCCTGTGCACATATACACAACAGGACATGTGACTGTGTAGCAAAGAGGTGGGTACCTACAAGCCAGGAAGAGAGCTTTCACTAGAGAATCAGTCAGAATCTTGATCTTGGACTTTTAGCCTCCAGAACTGTGAGAAAATAACTTTCTATTGTTTATGCCACCCAGTCTAATGTTTTGTTTTGTTTTGTTTTGTTTCTTTTTGGCTGCTCCTTGGCAACTTACAGGATCCTAGTTCCCCAACCAGGGATCCACCCTGGCCCAGGGGAGTGAAAGTATAGAGTCCTAACCACTGGACCACCACAGAGTTCCATAAGGTACCTCGTTATGACAGCCCAAGCAGACTAATACAGACCACATAACAAGGTCCTCCCAGTTCAGCAAAGTTTTCTGAGAGAGGACAAGCTCATTCCCTTGGTGCCCAGCTCAGCCAAAGATGCCCAGGTCACAGTTCCCACAACTGAAGCTCTTAGTGGTATATGTTTTCTATTTCCATATACAGCACAACCAATTGCCAGGGAAGCAAGCAAGCCCAAGACAAGTTTCCAAAGGAGCCCACATCCTAGGGATCTGCAATTCTTCCTCTGAAACACTCAAAAGAAAGAGTATCTAATTATGCCCCTTTTCCCTAGGCAATGATTGCCTGCCAATCCTCCTAAGGGAGGATACTCTTATGCTTCTAGGGGCCAAAGTATCATGACATACCCTTTTGGAAAAGGCTGTTTTCAGTGTTACTAACATTCTCTACTCTGCTATGAAAGTCTTCCTAGGAGATTCAAAGGGGCCCACATTACTCTTTCTAAGAGTTAACTACAAAGATTCCTTATTACAATTATGGAAAAAGCAGACACTTGTCGCCAACTATCCGTTCTTCCCTTTTCATATTAGTAGACACATGCCACCTAAAATAAAGAAAATTTCCAGCCTTCTTTGTGGCTGAATGTGACCGTGTGACTATGACCAGTGAGCTGTGAGCATGAGCATAGCCTCTGAATTACAGTCTAAAAGGGAAAAGTCATGTCTTTCCTGTCTTCTTTTCTCCTTTTTTCTAGGTTGTTGCTTGGAAAGTGGTCATGGTAATAACCTATCTTGGACCACACGGATAACAAAACATCTAAGGGAAGGCAATGCAACAATGTAGAAAGATCCAAAATAATCTAATGGATCAGACCTGCCAGTCTTGCCCCCTGTAGCATTATGTGAGAGAGACATATACCTCTATCTTAAGTTACTGTAATTTGGGCTGTCTATTACATGTGACTAAATCTCCATCGTCGTCACTTAACATGATGATTTTTAGTACCTGTTTTGCTAGAGCTGATGGACCCAAACGTAACCTCAAGCAAGGCACCAGCAACAAATGGAAACTGAAGCCATATTAAATACATTAGAATATATTCGGCAATAAAGGAAACAGGACTCAGGAAATTTGGAACGGGAACCATCTCTAGGACCCTCAGCAACAGGAATATAGGGCATTTTACTCCATGCTCTGTCATTACCATGACTAAGTTTCTCTCTTGATCTCTGCTTTAATTCATGTGTCTTTTTGCTTTTCCTCCCAGAAGCAACCACCTTATTTATCCTCTGTTATGTATTACTGCTTTATACCATCACTTTTATCTACAAATATTTTCTATTTAGGCAAAATTTTATCTTGATCATGCCTCTTTTGTGCTAACTGGACTCTTTATGCAATTTTTAAAACTTTGTTTATTGCTTCTAATGTCCGATTCATTCCCTGTCTTCTAATTCTTTTGTCTAAGGATGAGAAACCAAGTGGCCAAACTTTACTTGTCAAGTTACTTTAATAGCTGCTGGGTAGCCTACACATTAGTTAGGGGTGTGCTCTGCTAAGTCGCTTCAATTGTGTCCAACTCTGTGACCCTATAGACTGTAGCCCACCAGTCTCCTCTGTCCATGGGATTTCCAGGTAAGAATACTAGAGTGGATTGCCATGCCTTTCTCCAGGGGGTCGTCGTCCCTATCTGCAGGGATCAAACCCATGTCTCTTGTGGGTTACTTACTACTAGTACCACTTGGAAGCCCCAGTTAGAAGTACCTTCCTGGTTTAATTAACAATGTTAAGGAATTGGGAAGATGGTATCATGTGAAACAGAACATGGTTGCTTAGGACTACCCCTTGACAGAGGTGTGAGAGAGAGAATTTTCCATAAAGAGGGATGGTAGACTTGTCAGGAACTATGAGTGACATGTCTTCAATGGGTATATTGAAGGGGAATAAAAGTGGAGACCAGAAACCCCTTAACAGTCTATTCCAAAGGGACAGGTAAAAGTGATCAGGTACTTGTCAGAATTTATAATAGTGGAGCTAGAGAGAAAGGGACAGAGTGAAGAAATTTTAACTTCTGTACAGTTTACAGAGTTTGATGAATAGCCAGAGAGGGAAACTGAGCAAATGGGATGAGTCAGGGATGATATTCAGGATTATGGTTTAAATAACCAGGTGGCCAGCGGTGTCTTTCACTGTCCTAGAGAATACTGAAGAAAGAACAAGTTTCATAATTTTATTTACACATCAATTCACACATTCAACAAATATTTGCTTAATCTTTGATGGAAGAGAAATATCGAACAAATGAATTCATAAACTTTACAAAGAAGTACAGTTTGGAGACATGTTGATTTTGTGGTAACTATGAGATAAACAGGCTTCTCTGGTAGTTCACAGGTAAATAATCCACCTGCAACGCAGGAGATGTGGCAGATGCAGTTTGGATCCCTGAGTCAGGAAAATTCTCTGGAAAATGAAAAGGCAAACCATTCCAGTGTTCTTGCCTGGGCTCAGGAGCCTGCCTGTCCATGGAGTCGCAAAGAGCCGGACACAACTGAGTGACTGAGCGTGCATGCACACATGAGATGAACAAGATGAATTATGGATCTAAAGTTCAAGGAATGCTCTCGGTATAGATATATATATGTATATCATTTTCAGAATGAAAATTATTAACAGGTAAATGCTCACAAAATTCTCTCCCATCTCTGAGTTTTCCCCTGGCCAAGAGAGTTCTTTGGATGCCAGACTGCTTCTTTGGGCTTGGGAATTCAGGATAAGGAGAATGATAAATAGGAAGAATAATTAAAGGGATAAAAGAAGCAGAACTTAGTTCAAGAAGCTGAGTCAATCTACATGGGAAGAAGGGGAGCAAAAGGAAAAAAGTAGAAGGAAGACAAGTAGGGAAGCAGACAGAAGAAAACAAGGCTGTGTGGGTAAGTGGGAGTATTGTGTGTGTAAGGGAAGTGCATAGGAGAGGAAGAGGCGCTGTAATGAGTATTGCTACAAATCCTCTTCCCAGTTTCCAAGCAATGCCTGCAAAGGACTTGCATCATTTTGAAGTTATTTTTGGTTACTGAACTGTGAACTTCTCTAAATACGATTCCATACAAGATTGAACCATGTTACCCTTCCTTATTCATGATCAGGTACTTGTCAGAGTTTTATAGTAGTAAGGCCAAAGAGAAAGGGACCGACTGAAGAAATGTTAATTTTTGTACAATTTTAAAATTACTTAAAGTTATTAAAAATTGCTTAAAAATTTGGGAGCAGTAGATGGAAATTGAAGTTGTGGAGATGCTAAAGCTGAAACTCCAATACTTTGCCCAAATCATGCGAAGAGTTGACTCATTGGAAAAGATCCTGATGCTGGGAGGGATTGAGGGGCAGGAGGAGAAGGGGACGACCGAGGATGAGATGGCTGGATGGCATCACAAACTCAATGGACATAAGTTTGAGTGAACTCCGGGAGTTGGTGATGGACAGGGAGGCCTGGTGTGCTGTGATTCATGGTGTCGCAAAGAGTCAGACATGACTGAGCGACTGAACTGAACTGATATATACATATATATATATATATATGTTCAGAGTATATGATTGAAGAAAAAGATTAAAAGAGTCTAGGATGGAGCCAAATATTTAAGGTTCAGAGAATGAATGAAAAGTTGGTTAACGAAAAGTGAGAAAGCCTACAGGTTTTAAAACATGTTAAACTCCATCATTGCAAAGATATGGCAGTTTCAGACTAACTCTGGGCCTTAAAAATTCAGAGCACAAATATTACAATCTGTGGCAACATGAAATAATATATATTATATATATATATTAAATATATATATATATATATATAATAGGTAAAGAAATTGGATTTCCTCATCTTTTCCCATTAGGAGAGCAAAAGAGTTAGTTTAAAGCTAATAAGAGAGACAGAAGTTTATTTGAAGGTTCTTTAAAGGTATATAGATAATCTTCAGAAGAACTTTTAAAATAATGTTTTTCACTAAAATTACATGTTAAAGGGGAAGGGAAGGAAATGAAAAGTGGAAGAATAGTAATTTTGTCATTGCTGAGAACAGAGAGTTAATAGATAAAGTCTCAAGAAATATAAGAAAATGTTACAATTATAAAGGTAACCACTGGAAGAACTAAAAGCTAACTACAGACTTCCAAGTTAGCAGAAGGTACATGCAACAAAGCAAATATAAATCATATAGTAAAGTTTTTTCTTAAGGTCATTATCTTAAAAAAGTAAAAACATACCTTCCTGAGTCTTCAGAGCAGAAATAACTTACAGATCATCGGGAGCAGAGCTATTCCAAGTGTGGTCCTTAGACCTGAGCCTGTTGGCTAACTGTTATTGGTCTATAAAATGGTAAGTAAAGAAACTGAGAGCAAGCTCTTAAAAAACATTTAGAGCAGTTTGGCTGAGTAACTTTATGTCTGTGAATCTAATAGTAATAAACTGTGTTTGTCTGTGTTATCTCATTTTTAAGCTGTTTTTACTGTATTTCAAAAAATATCAACCTGTGCAATAAAACATAGGAACCACAACAGAGTTCCCAACCTAGGGATCTGGCAAAGGGAATGAGTGAAAGTGAAAGTGAAAGTTGCTCCGTTGTGTCCAACTCTTTGCGACCCCATAATAGTCCATGGATTTCTCCAGGCCAGAATACTGGAGTGGATGGCCTTTCCCTTCTCCAGGGGATCTTCCCAACCCAGGGATCAAACCCAGGTCTCCCACAGTGCAGGCGGATTCTTTACCAGCTGAGCCACCAGGGAAGCCCAAGAATACTGGAGTGAGTAGTCTATTCCTTCTCCAGCAGATCTTCCCAAACCAGGAATCCAACTGGGGTCTCCTGCATTGCAGGTAGATTCCTTACCAACCAGCTATCAGGGAAGCCCCTAGGGAATTTGAATTTGGAGGCCAGTGGGATTTGATTACAAAACTTCCACAGGACTTGGGAAATAGACTCTTGAAGAGCACAAACAAAACCTTGTGTGCACCAGGAGCCAGAAGAAAGGAGAAGTATCCCCACAAGAGACTGAATCAGACTTCCTGTGAGTGTCCAGGAGTCTCTGGTGGAGTCCTGGGTCAACAGTTTAGCCTCAGGCCAAATAACAGGGAGGGAACACAGCCCCACCCATGAACAGAATATTGAATTAAAGATTTCCTGAGCACAGCCCCGCCCATCAGAACAAGACCCAGTTTCCCCTACAGTCAGTCTCTCCCATCAGGAAGCTTCCATAAACTTCTTAGCCTTATTCACCAGAGGGTAGACAGAATGAAAACCAATCACAGAAAACTAACATGGACCACAGCCTTGTCTAACTCAATGAAACTATGAGCCATGCCACACAGAGTCACCCAAGACGGACGGGTCATAGTAAAGACTTCTGACAAAACATGGTCCACGGGAGAAGAGAATGGCAAACCACTTCAGCATTCATGCCTTGAGAACCCCATGAACACTATGAAAAGGCAAAAAGATATGACAGTGAATGATGAACTCTCCAGGTCGATAGGTGCCCAATATGCTACTGGAGATCAGTGGAAAAATAACTCCAGAAAGAATGAAGAGACAGAGCCAAAGCAAAAACAAAACCCAGTTGTGTACGTGACTGGTAATGGAAGTAAAGTCCGATGCTGTAAAGAAAAATATTGCGTAGGAACCTGGAATGTTAGGTGCATGAATCAAGGTAAATTGAAAATGGTCAAACAGGAGACGGCAAGAGTGAACATCAACATTTTAGGAATCAGTGAACTAAAATGGACCTTAATGGGTGAATTTAATTCAGATGACCATTATATCTACTATTGTGGGAAAGAATCCCTCAAAAGAAAAGGAGTAGCCCTCAAAGGCAGCAAAAGAGTCCAAATGCAGTCCTTGGATGAAATCTCAAAAATGACAGAATGGTCTCTGTTCATTTTCAAGGCAAACAATTCAATATCACAGTAATCCAAGTCTATGCCCCAACCACTAATGCTGAAGAAGCTGAAATTGAACGGTTCTATGAAGACCTAAAAGACCATCTAGAACTAACACCAAAAAAAGATGCCCTTTCATCACAGGGGCCTGGAATGCAAAAGTAGAAAGTCAGAGATACCTGGAATAACAGACAAGTTTGGCCTTGGAGTACAAAATGAAGCAGGGCAAAGGCTAACAGTTTTGCCAAGAGAACGCACTGATCATAGCAAATACCCTCTTCCAACAACACTAGAGACAACTCTACACATGGACATCACCAGATGCTCAATACCGAAATCAGATTGATTATATTCTTTGCATCCAAAGATGGACATGCTCTAGACAGTCAGCAAAAACAAGACTGGGAGCTGACTATGCAGAGAAGGCAATGACACCCCACTCCAGTATTCTTGCCTGGGAAATCCCATGGGCGGAGGAGCCTGGTAGGCTGTAGTCCATGGGGTCACTAAGAGTCAGACACGACTGAGCAACTTCACTTTCACTTTTCACTTTCATATACTGGAGAAGGAAATAGCAACCCACTCCACTGTTCTTGCCTGGAGAATCCCAGGGATGGGGGAGCCTGGTTGCCTGCCGTCTATGGGGTCACACAGAGTCGGACTTGACTGAAGCGACTTAGCAGCAGCAGCAACAGCTGACCCGTGGCTCAGATCATGAACTCCTTATTGCAAAGTTCAGACTTAAATTGAAGAAGTAGGGAAAACCACTAGACCATTCAAGCATGACTTAAATCAAATCCCTTTCGATTATGTGGTGGAAGTGACAAATAGATTCAAGGGTTTAGATCTGACAGACAGAGAGCCTGAAGAACTATGGATAGAGGTTCGTGACATTGTACAGGAGGCAGTGATCAAGACCATCCCCAAGGAAAACAAATGCAAAAAGGCAAAATGGTTGCCTGAGGAAGCCTTTTCTTTTCTCAGCCAAATAGCTGAGCAAAGAAGAGAAGCAAAATGCAAAGGAGAAAAGGAAAGATATATTCATCTGAATGCAGAGTTCCAAAGGATAGCAAGGAGAAATAAGAAAGCCTTCCTCAGTGATCAANCATGTATGGATGTGAGAGTTGGACTGTGAAGAAAGCTGAGCACTGAAGAATTGATGTTTTTTAACGGTGGTGCTGGAGAAGACTCTTGAGGGTCCCTTGGACTGCAAGGAGATCCAACCAGTCCATCCTAAAGGAGATCAATCCTGGATGTTCATTGGAAGGATTGATGCTGAAGCTGAAAATCCAACACTTTGGACACCTGATGGGAAGAGCTGACTCATTTGAAAAGATCCTTATGCTGGGAAAGATTGAGGGCAGGAACAGAAGGGGATGACAGAGGAAGAGATTGTCAGACGGCATGGACTCAATGGACGTGGGTTTGGGTGGACTCCAAGAGATGGTGATGGACAGGGAGGCCTGGCGTGCTGCAGTTCATGGGGTCACAAAGAATCGGACACAGTTGAGTGACTGTAGTAAACTGAACTGAACTGAAATTAGCCACTGTTTCTTATCACCAACACAAGGAGACAGTTTGAAGGAATTCTCATTGACCAATTTTGGGATAATTTGAGAAATAAAATGAATAAAAGCTGTGAAACAACAAGGTCCTACTGTATAGCACAGGGAAGTGTATCTTAATAGCATATAATAAACCATAATGGAAAAGAATATGAAAAATATTATATGTAAAACTGAATCACTTTGCTATATAGCAGAAATCAGTACAATTGTAAAGCAATTGTGCACCAATAAAATAATGGATTTTTTTGTTTGTTTGTTTTTACAGCACCACCTGGGCATATGGGATCTTAGTTCCCCAACCAGGGATTGAATCTGTGCCCCCTGCAGTGGAAGCATGGAGTCTTAACCACTGGACCACAAGGGAAGTCCCATTACATTTCTTTTTGAGTGACATTTGGTCTTCCCAGATGGCTCAGAGGTAAAGAATCCACCTGGAATACAGGATAAATGGGTTTGATCCCTAGGTCCAGAAGATCCCCTGGAGAAGGGAATGGCAACCCACTCCAGCATTCTTGCCTGGAGAACTGCTTGGACAGAGGAGCCTGATGGGCTACCATCCATGGGGTCGCAAACAGCTGGACACGACCTAACAACTAACACTTTCACTTTCACTTTTTGGTAGTTAATGCATTTCAAAAAATTTATACATTTCATCTAAGTTATCAAACATTTTGCATAAAGTTGTTCATATTGTCTCCATACAGTGTTATAAGAACTGATTGACGTCTTCTCTCTCATTTCTGATATTGGTGATTTATGTCTTCTCATTTTTTCCTGATCTCTTTCCCTGAAGTAATATTAACGTTATTTACCTTAGATACTCAGTTCTAGTTTTATCAATTTTCTATATTGTTTTTCTCTTTTTTATATCATCGATTTATGCTCTTATTTTAATTATTTCCTTACTTCTGCTTACTTTGGGTTTAATTTGTTTTTCTTTTTCTACTTTCTTAAGCTGAAAGCCTGGGCCATTGAGAGTTTTTCCCTTTTCTAATACAAACATTTAGTGCTATAAACTTACCCATGTTAACTGCTTTACCTGTATCTCACGTATGTTGACATGTGTATTTTCGTTTTCATAAGTCCAAATTGTTTTCTAATTTCCCTTTTGAGTTCTTTAAATCATGTGTTATTAAAATGTGTTAGTTAACAAACAGTAGAGAATTTTCTAGATTATTTCTATTGATTTCTAATTTAATTTTATGGTCAGAGAACATATTCTAAATGATAAGAATCATTTTACATTTACTGAGATTTGTTTTAAAGCCCAGAATATAGTCTATCTTTGTAAATGTTCTCAGTGCACTTGAAAACAATATCTATTCTGCTGATCTATATTCTGTTGAGTATAGAATTTTATAAATGCCAATTAAGTGAAGCATTGATAGTGTTGCTGAAGGTTTCTGCAGGGTACACGTCATCAAGGTAAGAGACAATGAGAAGTGATATGAGTTTCACTGAATTCTTGTAAGCTCCAACTTGTGCTTATGGCCATTATTTTTCCATTCTTTTTTCTCTCTTTACTTCTTTGGCTAGTTTCTATTGCTATATCTTCAGGTCAACTAGTTTGCAATATCAGATATTATTCTTATTTAACGTATTTCCATTTCATTCTGTTTTGGGCTCTAGAAGTTTATTGGGACTTTTTTATATCTTCCATGTTTCTGTTTAACCTGCTCATGCTTTCTTCTACTTTTTTGAACATACGAAATAAAGTGTAGTTATAATAATTTTAATGTCCTTGTCTATTTAATTCTATAATTTGTGTCATTGCTGGATCTGTTGGTTAGTGATTGATTTTTCTCCTTGCTATAAGTTACAGTCTTTGTTACTTTACATGACTGGTAATTTTTGGTTGGATGCCTTACTTCATCAATTATTGACTGCTGGATATTTTTTGTATTCTTTTAAATATTTCTGAGCTTTTTTTGAAGAAATGGTTTGCTCCTTTCAAGGTTTGCTTTTAAGCTTTTTTACTTGGGACCAGAGAAACTTTTACTCCAGGGCTAATATTGCTGCACAAGTGAAGCAATTATCTGAGTACTCTCAGTTCAGTTCAGTTGCACGGCTGTGTCCCACTCTTTGCGACCCTATGGACTGCAGCACGCCAGGCCTCTCTGTCCATTGCCAACTCCTAGAGTTTACTCAAACTCATGGCCATTGAGTCGGTGATGCCATTCAGCCATCTCATCCTCTGCCATCCCCTTCTCCTGCTGTCAATATTTGCAAGCATCAGGGTCTTTTCCAAGGAGTCAGTTTTTCCCATCAGGTGGCCAAAGTATTGGAGTTTCAGCTTTAGCATCANCTAGAGTTTACTCAAACTCATGGCCATTGAGTCGGTGATGCCATTCAGCCATCTCATCCTCTGCCATCCCCTTCTCCTGCTGTCAATATTTGCAAGCATCAGGGTCTTTTCCAAGGAGTCAGTTTTTCCCATCAGGTGGCCAAAGTATTGGAGTTTCAGCTTTAGCATCAGTCCTTCCAATGAACACTGAGGACTAATTTGCTTTAGGATGGATTGGTTGGATCTCCTTGCAGTCCAAGGGACTCTCAAATCTTCTCCAACACCACATTTCAAAAGCCATCAATTCTTCGGCTCTCAAATTTCTTTATAGTCTAACTCTCACATCCATACATGA
>SJYA01000407.1:422577-433542 GCA_006410615.1 Neotragus moschatus | reverse complement strand
GTCTTGCTTGGAGAGTATAGTTCCTTTGCTGGCTTGACAGAAACAAGCTGCCATCCAGAAAGGAACATCTGGCGAAGAGCTTGAGGGTGTTCTCCTGTTGACAGCCAGCTAGAATCAGAGGCCCTCAGTCTAGCAGCTGGCAAGCAACTGAATCAGCCAACAACCACATGAGCTTGGAAGGGAGTCCCTATCCAATTGAGCCTCAGATGAGATGGCAGCCCTGGTAAGCCAGCTGATTATAACTTTGTGAGACTCTGAAACAGAAGATCTAACTAATCCATGCCCCAGATCCTGATTCTTCAAGACTATGAGATGATAAATGTGTGTTGTTTTAAGCCACGAAGTTCATGACATTATTATTACATAGCAATAGATAGCTAATATAGTCAGTTATTTACGTCTTTAGTGTGAATCCTACCAATCAAGACTGAAAGGATTCATAGATTCTATTCCTAATGATCTTTTTAAACTACAATATCCATTAAAATCAAGTATATAAATGAATTACACTTAGAACTAGATCTTCAAGTTACTGTTGCACAAGATAACTAATCAAGATTTTTAAGAAGGATTAAGTCTACTCTCTTTCATTGCTTCCTATAGAAAGAAGTTAGAGTTTTTTAATACCGTTCATAATGAAATTAAAACTTTTAAAAAATTTTGTCATATTTTAGAGACTTCCCTGTCAGTCCAGTATTTAAGATACAGAGTTCCTTGCAAGGGGCACAGGTCCAATTCCTGGACAGGGAACTAAATTCTGCATGCCAAGAAACATGGCCAACAAATAGGGGGGAAATTATAGTTACATCATCTTTTAATTTTATAGTGTTTGCTATCTATAATTTACAAAACAATAAATATACCTATATTTGGAAGGAATTTAAAACATCTTACTGATGGAGTATATAATCAAATGGTTTGGAATATAATGTCCTCTATGCATATCTTTCTTGCCCTATTATCAAAGCTACCTTTTTTTAGCCCAAAATTCCTTAGGTTTTTTACTCTTAGTATGGCAATTCTCAACTCTAGCTGCACATTAGAATCACCTGTGACTTTTTAGAGCTTAAAAAGCCTGTGCCCTACCCGAAACCAATTTAATCAGCATCTCTGGGGGTTAGGCACAGTATTGTTATAAAAACTCTACATGTTATTCTAATGAGCAGACAAAGTTGAGAACTACTGCCTTGAAATAAGCAACTGTCTTTGAAAAGTATTTTGTGAAAAAAGACCCAGTTGGAAAAACATCCTGTTTGAGGTGTGATTCTCTGGCTAAACACAGCTCCTTGGAAGCTCTCAAAGTGACCCTTCGAGGAAATATCCAGATCACAAAATGTTCAGCCAGCATTCATCTTCTGTTCTCATAATCAAAATAAAGCCATGAGTATTAGACAAAGGTCAAAACCAAACATGAATTAGATGGAGAGTAGTCCTCAATTAGGGTATCCCCCAATGGTTCAGCGGTAAAGAATCTGCCTGAAATACAGGAGACACGGGTTAGATCCCTGGGTCGGGAAGATCCCCTGGAGGAGGAAATGGCAATCCCTCTTCAGTATTCTTGCCTAGAAAATCCCATGGAAGAAGAGCCTGGTGGGCTACTGTCCATAGGGTAACAAAGAGTCAGAAACGACTGAAGCAGCTGAGCACAGTCCTCAACTACGGCTTCCCTGGCGGCTCTTCGGTAAAGAATCCGCCTGCCGATGTAGAAGATCTGGGTTTAATCCTTGGGTCGGGAAGATCCCCTGGAGGGGGAAATGGCAACCCATTCCAGTATTCTTGCCTGGGAAATCCCGTGAACAGACTAATCTGGATGGCTACATATAATCCATAGGGTTGCAAAAGAGTCAGATACGACTAAACAACAGACATCCTCAATCAAGATCTAAGACGCTTTAAGTTTTGAGGGAAGTAGAGACACTGGTGGATTGTGAACTTTGAATTCAGTTCTCTCATTTGTAAATAGGCTATTTACCTAACCTTTTATTCTTTATTGATTAGCTTGCCAAATTAGTATATACAGTGACTCTGCAGAATAACTGAACACTTGTGGACTAGGCAACAAAAAGAGGTAGTAGGTACTTCCTATAATTTGCCTCTTCCATAGCCCTCTTCCTGAAGGAACCACTGAGATATTTTCTATCTCCTCTGCATTTCAAGGTTATATATTTCTTTGTCTAATATAAGAAATTCCATTTTGTTTGTC
This sequence comes from Neotragus moschatus, assembly GCA_006410615.1. NCBI lineage: Eukaryota > Metazoa > Chordata > Mammalia > Artiodactyla > Bovidae > Neotragus > Neotragus moschatus. Next base: position 431,339 of record SJYA01000407.1, on the reverse strand, counting down.
TCTGGTAATTCTACAACAAATTTTCTGTTCATACCTAAAGTACTCCTCATTTCCAGCTCAAACTTTTACTTCTCAGGAGAAATGAAAAATAGAAAAACAAACAACATGGAGCTTCTGATTAATAATTTGCAGCCCTATGGACTGCAGCCTGTCAGGCTCCTCTGTTCATAGGATTTTCCAGGCAAGGATGCTGGAGTGGGTTGTCATTCCTTCTCTCTATGTGAAATTGTAAAGTCTCTATTCTCTAGTCTTTAATATAACCATCTGAGGAAAGCAGTGATGTTATGCAAACCATGTACTAACAACTCCATATCTTTTTAAAAATGAGGTATGTTCTAACAGCTTCCCTGGCGGCTTGGTTGGTAAAGAGTCTGCCTGCAATGCAGGAGATCCCAGTTTGATCCCTGGGTTGGGAAGACCCCTGGAGGAGGGTATGGCAACCCAGTCCAGTGTTCTTGCCTGGAGAATCCCATGGACAGAGGAGCATGGCAGGCTAAAGTCCATGGGGTCACAAAGAGTAGGACACGGCTGAGCAACTAAACCTATCTGTGTGCTAACAGTAGCAATTGGCTCCCTCTGATGCCCAGACTGCAGTTTCTAAATACCATTTCTCATTTAAAAACAAACTAGAGGGAATTCCCTGGCCATCCAGTGGTTAGGGCTCTACTCTTTCACTGACTACAGTTTCCAGCCCTTGTCAGGAAACTAGGATCCCACAAGCCATGCAACACAGCCAAAATAAATAAATAAAAAGAAAGGATCTAGAGCCCCTTGGATAAGTTGCTGGTTTCCAGGCCAGATGTGTATAAGAGACAGGGGTATCTTTGAGCTCCCCAGTGTTGGGACCAACCTGTACAGTGGGCTGTCCTGGCCCTCCCAGGCTTAGCGGGGACCCAGGATCAGCCTCCGCTTCCCTGAGCCCACAGTCCCACCCTGCTCCCTGAGTTTTCTAGGGAGAGACACAGTCATCACTGGTGACTCTCAGGATTAGGGAAGAGTGACACAAGGGCTTACCAACCTACTCCAAAGAGTCTTAGTCTGAGGCAGTAATGGGTTCTGGACTATTATTTATAGTTCAAAACCACCAATGGAAAATCATGTTTGAGATAAGGATTTCCAGACCAACTGAGTGANTTAAAAACAAACTAGAGGGAATTCCCTGGCCATCCAGTGGTTAGGGCTCTACTCTTTCACTGACTACAGTTTCCAGCCCTTGTCAGGAAACTAGGATCCCACAAGCCATGCAACACAGCCAAAATAAATAAATAAAAAGAAAGGATCTAGAGCCCCTTGGATAAGTTGCTGGTTTCCAGGCCTCGGACAAGAAATGTTGAGACTGAAATATCTTGCTGTGCCCCAAAGCAAGAAAATTATCAAAAACTACTGGTGGTATGTCAAAATGATTCAGGAGTCAATTAGAAAGGGATTCTAACTAATGGCATCATTTGAGTATTGGCAAGAATAATCACTTCATTGAGTTGAACCAAATCAAATATTTAAAAATCTATGATTTCATAATAATACTAACATATACTATGAAATAAAAGTTTTTTTTTTAATGGCATGACAAGAGAAATTTAAAAACCGAAAAACCTTCTCTGTACTTTGGCCTCCTCTCTCCCTGCGCTGTCCATTGTGTATCTGTGTGCTGCTGCTGCTGCTAAGTCGCTTCAGTCATGTCCGACTCTGTGTGACCCCATAGACGGCAGCCCACCAGGCTCCCTCATCCCTGGGATTCTCCAGGCAAGAACACTGAAGTGGGTTACCATTTCCTTCTCCAATGCATGAAAGCGAAAAGTGAAAGTGAAGCTGCTCAGTCGTATCCGACTCTTGGTGACCCCATGGACTGCAGCCCACCAGGCTCCTCTGTCCATGGGATTTTCCAGGCAAGAGTACTGGAGTGGGGTGCCATCGCCTTCTCCGGTGTATCTGTGTTATGCATCACCAAATCTTCCCCAGTGGTGGGAATACTTGCCCAACCATAAAGAGAAAAATTCTCCTAACATCAACAAGACAATTCCTTAAAAGACAGCATTCCTTCTTGATCTTATAAGGGATAACATGATACATTACAAAGCTGCATAGATCAGATTATGTAAACTATCCATAATATATTATTTGCATGCACATGGTCATTGCTGCTGCTGCTGCTAAGTTGCTTCAGTCGTGTCCGACTCTGTGCGACCCCATAGACGGCAGCCCACCAGGCTTCCCCGTCCCTGGGATTCTCCAGGCAAGAACACTGGAGTGGGTTGCCATTTCCTTCTGCAATGGGTGAAAGTGAAAAGTGAAAGTGAAGTTGCTCAGTTCTGTCCCACTCTTTACGACCCCATGGACTACAGCCTACCAGGCTCCTCCGTCCATGGGATTCTCCAGGCAAGAGTACTGGAGGGAGGTGCCATTGCTGCATATGAAAATCTCATCCCTAATTATTTTCGCTTCCTTAATAGTGTCATTTGACGCACAAAAGTTTTAAATTTGTATGAAGTCCAAGTTATCTATTTTGTCTTTTGTCTCCTGTGCTTTTGATGTTGTATCTAAAATGTTACTACCCAGCCCAAACGTGAAAATGTGTGCCTATGTTCTTTTTTTTTCTTTTTTGGCCAAGTCACTTACAAGGTCTTAGTTTTCCCTCTGGCCAGGGATCAGGGATTGAACCTGGGCCCCCACATTGAAAGCACTGAGTCCTTACCACTGGACCACCAGGGAATTCCCTATTTTTCTTTTAAGATGTTATATTTCAGTCCCTGGTCCGGGAAGATCCCACATGTAGCAGGACAACTAATCCTATGCACCGCAACTACTGAATCCCGAATACCTAGAGCCTGTGCTCCCCAACAAGAGAAGCCACTGCAATGAGAAGCCCTTGCACTGCAACTAGAGAGAGCCCAGTCAGAGCAACAAAGGCCCTGCAGAGCCAAAAATAAATTTTAAAAAATATGAGAGTTGTGGCTCTCATATTTATATCATTGTTTCATTTTGAGCTGAATTTTGTATGTGGTGTGAGGGAAAGGTCCACCTTCATTCTTTTGCACGTAGTAACCAGTTGTCCCAGAATCATTTGTTGAAGAGACTCTTCTCTCCCCTTTGAATTGTCCTGGCATCTCTGTGGAAAAGCAACTGACCATAATATATTTCAATTAAAAATACAATGCATGGGACTTCCCTGGTGGCACCGTGGATAAGAATCCACCTGCCAGCGCAGAGGACATGGTTTGATCCCTGGTCCAGTAAGATTCCACATGCCACAGAGCAACTAAGCCCAAGCACCACAACTACTGAGCCTTGTGTGCCACAAATGCTGAAGCCTGCACCACCCCCTGCCCTACAGCCTGCATGCTGCCACTACTAAAGCCCAAGAATCTAGAGCCTGTGCTCTGAAACAAGAGAAGTCAACAGTGAGAAAGCCACCACAGTGAGAAGCCAGCGCATCCCAACAAAGAGCAGATCCCACTCACTAGAGTTAGAGAAAGCCCACACAAAGCAATGAAGACCTAGTGCAGAAAAAATAAATAAGTAAATTTTTTTATGCATGGACACTGAGAGGAATATGTCAAAATGCTAATAGTGGTTGTCTCTGGGGAAAGGGGATTATAAGTGATTGTTATTTTTTACTTTATGCTTTTATGTATTTCTAATTGTTTGCAGTGAACAGATATTGCTTGTGAAAATAAAAGAAGACAAATGTCATTAAAAATGAAAGTAAAGAAAATCAATTAACTACAGACACTAGCATTTATTTATGAACTCTCAATTTTATTTATTTATCTATATGTCTATCCTATGCCAGTTCCACACTATCTTAGTTACTATAACTTTGTAGCAGGTTTTGAAATTGAAAAATATAAATCCTCCAACATTATTTTGCTTTTTAAAAATTGGTTTGGCTAGTCTGGTCCCTTGAATTCCATATGAATTTTAGGATCAGCTTGTCAATTTCCATAAAGAAACTGGCTTTTTTTTTTTTTTTTTAGTAGAGAGTTCATTGAATCTCAGATCAGTTTGGGGAGTATCGCTATTATAACAAGATTGTTTTTTGATCATGAATACAAGACATCTTTCTATTTATTCAGCTCTCCAGTTTATTTCAATCATGTTTTGTAGTTTGTTACACTCATACTTCTTTTGTTAAATTTACTCCTAAGTATTTTATTATTTTTGATGCTGTTATAAATGGAGTTATTTTATTTTGTTCATTTCTAGTGTATGGAAATATAATTGATTTTTGCACATTGATCTGGTATACAGCAATCTTGCCAATTATTAGTTCTAATAGTGTGTGGGCGGGATTGTATAGGGTTTTATACATAAGATCATGTCATCCGCAAATAAAAACTGTTTACTTCTTTTCCAGTTTGGATGCCTTTTATTTTTCTTTCTTAATTTCCCTGGTTAAACCTCCGGCAGAATGTTGAATAGAAATGATGAGAGCAGACATCTTTGTCTTATTCTTGATCTTAAGAGGAAAATAGTCCTTCACTATTAATGCTGTTAACCATGGGGTTTTTTGTAAATACTCTTTATCAAATAGGTGGAGTTCCCTTCTACTCTTATTTTGTTGTGTGTGGGGGAGATTTTTTTTTTTGTCATGAGAAGCTCCCTTCTATTCTTAGTTTGTTGTGTGTTTTTATCATGAAAACACTTAAAAGATGTTTGAATGGATCATTTTGCTTGCTCTGTAGAGAATAGATTGAAGTTAAGGTCCAAAAGAGGGAGATTGGTTAGGATGCTTTTGTAATAATCCAAGAGATGATAATGGCATGCAGTTTTGCAGGCAAAAAATGATGGGACTTCCCTGGTGGTCCATAGGTTGGGAACCCACCGGCCAGTGCAGAGGATCCAGGTTCAATCCTTAGTCAGGGAAGATTCTCATGCCTCAGAGCAACCAAGCCTGTGTGCCACAACTACTGAGCCTGTGCTCTTCAGCCTGCAAGCCACAACTACTGAATCCTCATGCTATAACTACTGAAACCCATATGCCTAGAGCCTGTGCTTTGCAACAAGAGAAGCCACTGTTACGAGTAGCTCCTTCTCGCTGCAACTAGAGAAAACCCGTGTGCAATAAAAAAGACCCAGCACAGCCAAAAATAAATAATATTTTTAAAATGATGATAGAGCATGGGAACTAAGCCAATAGTAATGAGAATATAACAAGAGATATGAAGGGGATAGGATTGATAGAATCTTGTGACAATTGAACATGATATTGGGCAGAGCTGATAATGTCACAGATCTTTATTAAGCTGGTATAACCATAATGGCTCACATCTGCACTTCTCTTGATAACTGACATTAGCTGTGTCATCCAGAGGGATCTGGAAGGTTTAATGACTTCCATCCCTGTGGAAGCCAAAGACTAATTGGTGTGAAAGTATTAAAGTCTACTCACCATACCAAAAGGGATTCTGTATTACAAAGATTCTGATCCTTGAACTGCCCTGTGGGAGTGAAAAAGCTGTCTCTTTGGCATGATGAATTCAGTTATTAATGGAAGCCATATATTAAGCTGTTGAAACTGACTATGATAATTGGTCCCAGAAGTTCATCAAGCAGTTTGCTGAAGGACTTTAGACATAATGAAAATATTTGTGGTTAGAAAATAAGGAAAAACAAGTCTTTGAAAATTATTTCAGTTTATGGAGTGATGGAAATAATTTTTATCTTGATTGTGGCATGTTGAATGACTTTATAATTGTAATGGACACATGAATGTGCCTCAAAGACTTTCAACAGTAGAGAACTCAGTATATCACCTTCTGTTCCCTTATTTTTCATAGCACTTATTATCCCCTGACATATCATACATTCTTGATTTATTTATTTTCTGCCTCCTCAGCTATAACATAATCCCACAAAAGCAATAACTTTGTTTTGTTCACTGCTTTGTTGCCACGACCCAAAATGCCAGGTACATTGTGGACTCTCATTATGTATTAGTTGAATAAATGAATAAAGTTCACTATCTTGATTAGTTTCTCTTCCTTCCTCAGTTCATCTAGCAAAAATAGAAAGCTACCAAAAGGAAAATCTCAGCAAACAGTAGACCTAGGACTTATCTGAGGGCCTGGAGCATGTTGACATGCTACACTGTACTAGTTTCCTGGGGCTTCTTAGAACGACTGCTCTAGTTCATTCAACCGCTATTTCATTAAAATCCTCAAGGTCCTTGACCCGTTTTCTTTTCATGGTACCTTTACATAAATTCAAATGGTTGATTTCCTGCACCCAGGCAGGCTGTGAAACACTATTGAAGGAAAATTATTCAGTGGGTAGATTGATAGCACTATAAATTCATGGTCCCTCATTTCAACCAACAGAGACAAGATCTGTAAGAAAAATAATAGCTAATGTTTATTCCTGAAAATGGCAAAAATACTTTATATGCATTAACTCATTTGATACTTATAACACCACCATAAGGTAGATAGATATTCAATTCATGTTACTAACGAAGAAACTGAAGCACAGAGAATTAAGTAACAAGCCAAAAGTCACACAACTAGTAAGAGACAGTCAAATTTTTCAACTCAGACATTTGGTTTCAGAGCTTGAGGCTTTAACCATTAGTGCCAAGTAAGTTAATTATGCTTCCCTAGTCAGTTCTATCTCTTTCCTTCTGTGTATTGATCTTATAGACAAAAATTTTTCTTAATTCCCTTATTAATTAAAAAATTATCTATTACAATTTTTGGATTCTTCTGTGTAAACAATAATCTGCAAATAATTTATTTTCTTGTCTGTGGGTCTGTTTTGTAATAGGTTCACTTGTATCATGTTTTTTTAAGTTCCACAAATAAGTGATATTATGTGATATTTGTCTTTCTTTGACTTATTTCACTTTAATATGATAATTTCTAGGTCAATTAATGTTGCTGCAAATGGCATTATTTCACTCTTTTCAGGGCTGAGTAACATCCAATTACAGATATTTGTTATACATTTATATCAGTTCAGTTCAGTCGCTCAGTCATGTCTGAGTCTTTGGGACCCCATGGACTGCAGCACGCCAGACTTCCCTGTCCATCATCAACTACTAGAGAATGCTCAAACTCAAGTCCATCGAGTCAGTGATGTCATGCAACCCTGTCATCCTCTATCATCCCCTTCTTCTTTTGCCTTCAATCTTTCCCACTATCAGGGTCTTTTCCAATGAGTCAGTTCTTAGCATCAGGTGGCCAAAGTATTGAAGCTTCAGCTTCAGCATCAGTCCTTCCAATGAACATTTAGGACGATTTCCTATAGGATGGACTGGTTTGATCTCCCTTCTGTCCAAGGGACTGTCAAGAGTCTTCTCCAACACCACAGTTCAAAAGCATCAATTCTTCGGCACTCAACCTTCTTTACAGTTCAACTATACATCCACGCATGACTAGAGGAAAAATCATAGCTTTGACTAGATAGACTATTATTGGCAAAGTAATGTCTCTGCTTTTTAATATGCCGTCTAGGTTTATCATAGCTTTTCTTCCAAGGAGTAAGCGTCTTTTAATTACATGGCTGCAGTCACCATCTGCAGTGATTTTGGAGCCCAAGAAAATAAAGTCTTTCACTGTTTTAATTGTTTCCCCATCTCTTCGCCATAAAGTGATGGGACCAGAGGCCATGATCTTAGTTTTTTGATTGTTGAGTTTTAAGCCTTTCACTCTCCTCTTTCACTTTCATCAAGAGGCTCCTCAGTTCCTCTTTGCTTTCTGCCATAAGGGTGGTGTCATCTGAATATCTGAGGTTATTGATATTTCTCCTGGAAATCTTGATTCCAGCTTGTGCTTCATCCAGCCTGGCGTTTCTCATGATGTACTCCGCATATAAGCTAAATAAGCAGGGTGACAATATACAACCTTGACATACTCCTTCCTCAATTTGGAACCAGGTCCCTTGTTCCATGTCCAGTTCTAACTGTTGCTTCTTGACCTGCATACAGATTTCTCAGGAGGCAGGTAAAAATTAAATTTAATTGAAGTCTTNTCCAGCCTGGCGTTTCTCATGATGTACTCCGCATATAAGCTAAATAAGCAGGGTGACAATATACAACCTTGACATACTCCTTCCTCAATTTGGAACCAGGTCCCTTGTTCCATGTCCAGTTCTAACTGTTGCTTCTTGACCTGCATACAGATTTCTCAGGAGGCAGGTAAAAATTAAATTTAATTGAAGTCTTAAATGATCTGTTTTAGAATTTTCCACAGTTTATTGTGATCCAAACAGTCAAAGGCTTTGGCATAGTCAGTAAAGCAGAAATAGATGTTTTTCTGGAACTCTCTCATTTTTTGATGATCCAGTGGATGTTGGCAATTTGATCTCTGGTTCCTCTGCCTGTTCTCAATCCAGCTTGAACATTTGGGAGTTCACGGTTCACATACTTTTGAAGTCTGGCTTAGAGAATTTTGAGAATTACTTTGCTAGCGTGTGAGATGGGTGCAGTTGTTCGGTAGTTTGACCATTCTTTGGCATTGCCTTTCTTTGGGATTCGAATGAAAACTGACCTTTTCCAGTCCTGTGGCCACTGCTGAGTTTTCCAAATTTGCTGGTATATTGAGTGCAACACTTTCACAGCATCATCTTTTAGGATTTGAAATAGTTCAACTGGAATTCCATCACCTCCACTAACTTTGTTCGTAGTGATGCTTCCTAAGGCCCACTTGGCTTTGTTTTCAGGATGTTTGGCACTAGGTGAGAGATCACACCATAGTGATTATCTAGGTCATTAAAATCTCTTTTGTACAGTTCCTCTGTATATTCTTGCCACCTCTTCTTAATATTTT
>SJYA01000407.1:353399-422338 GCA_006410615.1 Neotragus moschatus | reverse complement strand
TTTCACTCTCCTCTTTCACTTTCATCAAGAGGCTCCTCAGTTCCTCTTTGCTTTCTGCCATAAGGGTGGTGTCATCTGAATATCTGAGGTTATTGATATTTCTCCTGGAAATCTTGATTCCAGCTTGTGCTTCATCCAGCCTGGCGTTTCTCATGATGTACTCCGCATATAAGCTAAATAAGCAGGGTGACAATATACAACCTTGACATACTCCTTCCTCAATTTGGAACCAGGTCCCTTGTTCCATGTCCAGTTCTAACTGTTGCTTCTTGACCTGCATACAGATTTCTCAGGAGGCAGGTAAAAATTAAATTTAATTGAAGTCTTAAATGATCTGTTTTAGAATTTTCCACAGTTTATTGTGATCCAAACAGTCAAAGGCTTTGGCATAGTCAGTAAAGCAGAAATAGATGTTTTTCTGGAACTCTCTCATTTTTTGATGATCCAGTGGATGTTGGCAATTTGATCTCTGGTTCCTCTGCCTGTTCTCAATCCAGCTTGAACATTTGGGAGTTCACGGTTCACATACTTTTGAAGTCTGGCTTAGAGAATTTTGAGAATTACTTTGCTAGCGTGTGAGATGGGTGCAGTTGTTCGGTAGTTTGACCATTCTTTGGCATTGCCTTTCTTTGGGATTCGAATGAAAACTGACCTTTTCCAGTCCTGTGGCCACTGCTGAGTTTTCCAAATTTGCTGGTATATTGAGTGCAACACTTTCACAGCATCATCTTTTAGGATTTGAAATAGTTCAACTGGAATTCCATCACCTCCACTAACTTTGTTCGTAGTGATGCTTCCTAAGGCCCACTTGGCTTTGTTTTCAGGATGTTTGGCACTAGGTGAGAGATCACACCATAGTGATTATCTAGGTCATTAAAATCTCTTTTGTACAGTTCCTCTGTATATTCTTGCCACCTCTTCTTAATATTTTCTGCTTCTGTTAGGTCCATACCATTTCTTTCCTTATTATGCCCATCTTTGCATGAAGTGTTCCCTTGGTATCTCTAATTTTCTTGAAGAGACCTCTAGTCTTTCCCATTCTATTGTTTTCCTCTATTTCTTTGCACTGATCACTGAGGAAGGCTCTCCTTTCAATTCTTTGGAACTCTGCATTCAATTGGGTATGTCTTTCCTTTTCTCCTTTGCCTTTCACTTCTCTCCTTTTCTCAGCTATTTGTAAGGCCTCCTGAGACAACCATTTTGCCTTTTTGCATTTCTTCTTCTTGGGGATGGTCTTGATCCNACTGATCACTGAGGAAGGCTCTCCTTTCAATTCTTTGGAACTCTGCATTCAATTGGGTATGTCTTTCCTTTTCTCCTTTGCCTTTCACTTCTCTCCTTTTCTCAGCTATTTGTAAGGCCTCCTGAGACAACCATTTTGCCTTTTTGCATTTCTTCTTCTTGGGGATGGTCTTGATCCCTGCCTCCTGTACAATGTCATGAACCTCTGTCCACAGTTCTTCAGGCACTCTGTCTATCAGATCTAATCCCTTGAACCTATTTCTTACTTCCACTGTATAATTGTAAGGGATTTGATTTAGGTCATACCTGAATGGTCTAGTGGTTTTCCCTACTTTCTTCAATTTAAGTCTGAATTTGGCAATAAGGAGTTCATGATCTGAGCCACAGTCAGCTCCTGGTCTTGTTTTTGCGGACTTTATAGAGTTTCTTCATCTTTGGCTGCAAAGAATACAATCAATCTGCTTTTGGTATTGACCATCTGGTGATGTCCATGTGTAGAGTTGCCTCTTGTGTTGTTGGAAGAGGGTGTTTGCTATGACCAGTGTGTTCTCTTGGCAAAAATTTGTTAGCCTTTCCCCTGCTTCATTTTGTACTCCAAGGCCAAACTTTTCTGTTACCCCAAGTGTCTCTTGACTTCCTACTTTTGCATTTCAGTCCTCTAAGATGAAAAGAACATATTTTTGGGGTGTTAGTTCTAGGAAATTTTATAGGTCTTCATAGAACCATTGAACTTCAGCTTCTTCAGCATGAGCGCTTGGGGTATAGACTTGGGTTACTGTGATATTGAATGATTTGCCGTTGAAATGAACTGAGACCATCCTGTTGTTTTTGAGGTTGGACCCAAGTACTCCATTTGGACTCTTTTGTTGACTATGAGGGCTCCTTCATTTCTTTTGAGAGATTCTTGCCCACAGTAGTAGATATAATGGTCATCTGAATTAAATTCGCCCATTCTGGTCCATTTTAGTTCACTGATTCCTAAAATGTTGATGTTCACTCTTGCATCTCCTGTTTGACCACTTCCAATTTACCTTGATTCGTGGACCTAACATTCCAGGTTCCTATGCAATATTGTTCTTTACAGCATCGGACTTTACTCCCATCACCAGTCACATCCACAAGTGGGCGTTGTTTTCACTTTGGCTCCGTCTCTTCATTGTTTCTGGAGCTATTTTCCACTCTTCTTCAGTAGCATATTGGGCACCTATCAACCTGGGGAGTTCATCTTTCACTGTCATACTTTTTGCCTTTTCATACTGTTCATGGGGTTCTCAAGGCAAGAATATTGAAGTAGTTTGCCATTCCCTTCTCCCGTAGACCATGTTTTGTCAGAACTCTCCACCATGACCCGTCCATCTTGTGTGGCCCTACACGACATGGCTCATAGTTTCTTTGAGTTAGACAAGACTGTGATCCATTTCATCAGCTGGTTAATTTTCTGTGATTGTGGTTTTCATTGTGTCTGCCTTCTGATGAATAAGGATAAGAGGCTTATTGATGCTTCCTGATGGGAAAGACTGACTGTGGGAGAAACTGGGTCTTGTTCTGATGGCCGGGGCCATGCTCAGTAAATCTTTAATCTAATTTTATGTTGATGGGCAGGGTTGTGTTCTCTTCCTGTTGTTATGCCTCAGGCCAAACTATGGTAGGGGTAATGATGGTGTGTATATATATACACACACACACACACACACACATATATTTACTATATAATATAAATTATATAAAATATAAATAATTTTATATTATTTTATATAAAATATAAATATTAAATATATATATATATAACTATGTGTATATAAAGAGCTTCCCTGGGCTTAGATAAAGGTAAAGCCTTATCTGAGGTTAAAGCCTCTGCAGGCAGAGGTAAAGCCACTGCCTGCAACGCAGGAGACCCAGGTTTGATCCCTGGGTTGGGAAGATCCCGTGGAGAAGGAAATGAAAACCCACTCCAGTAATCTTGCCTGGAAAATCCTATGGACAGAGATGCCTAGTAGGCTACAGTCCATGGGGTCCCAAAGAGTAGGACACAACTAAGCAACTTCACTTTCATGTATATATGTACATAGTTATGGCTCCTTTTCTAAGTTTTAATACTATTTATTTATGGCATCCTCCTTTTTTCTTGATAAATCTTGCCACACATATATGAATCTTTTTATTTTAAAAGACCTAACTTTTGGTTTGGTTTATCCTCTTCACTAGGGCCTCCCTTAGTGGCTCAGTTGGTAAAGAATCTGCCTACAATGTAGGAGACGCAGGTTTAAGCCCTGGGTTGGGAAGATCCCCTGGAGAAGGAAATGGCAACCCACTCCAGTACTCTTGCTTGGAGAATTCCATGGACAGAGGAGCTGGGTAGGCTACAGTGCATGGGATAGCAAAGAGTCGGACATAAACTGTGTGAATTTCACATCCTCTTCACTAGATCTTTGTTTCCTATTGCACCAATTTTTAAAATTTTTATTATTTCTTTTTTTAAGCTTTCATTGAATTTATTCTATTTTCTTTTTTTATCAATTTCTTAAGTTTTTCAGTTGCTTCATTCTTGACTTTTTTCTTTTAAAATATAGGTTAAAAGCTATAAATTTCTAAGTATGGCTTATAATGTAAACATGCATGGTACCCCTGGGAGTTAGGCAATGAAGTAGCCTAATTTGTAGATGGGAGAGAAATCTGAGTTAGTCCCATAACCTGTGTTCCATAACAAGAGAAGTCACAGCAATGAGAAGCCTGAGCACTGCAACTAAGAGTTGCTCCCACTTGCCACAACTAGAGAAAGCCCACTCACAGCAATAAGACCCAGCCAAGCCAAAAGTAACTAACTAACTAAATAAAAAATTTTTAAAAGAGTTTGCATACTGCAACTTTAAAGATCAAATGTCCCCTATGCCAACTAAGATCCAGCAAAGCTACATAAATAGATAAATATTTTCTAGAAACATATAATTTACAGTAGTACAAAGAAAAAGTACTCAGGAGTAAATTCAATAAGACATATAAGATCCTTTTCAATAAAATTACAAAACTATAAATTTTTATAAAATTTAATTTTATAAATGGATAAAAATATAAAATATTATAAAGATGTTAATTCTCTCCAAATTGTCCTATCAGTTCAGTTTAGTTCAGTCGTTCAGTTGTGTCTGACTCTTTGCGACCCCGTGAATCACAGCACGCCAGGCCTCCCTGTCCATCACCAACTCCCGGAGTTCACTCAGACTCATGCCCATCGAGTCAGTGATGCCATCCAGCCATCTCATCCTCGGTCGTCCCCTTCTCCTCCTGCTCCCAATCCCTCCCAGCATCAGAGTCTTTTCCAACGAGTCAACTCTTCGCATGAGGTGGCCAAAGTACTAGAGCTTCAGCTTTAGCATCATTCCTTCCAAAGAAATCCCAGGGCCAATCTCCTTCAGAATGGACTGGTTGGATCTCCTTGCAGTCCAAGGGACTCTCAAGAGTCTTCTCCAACACTACAGCTCAAAAGCATCAATTCTTTGGTGCTCAAAATTGTCCTATAGGCTTATTGAAATACTGATAAGATCTCTCCTCCCCCCATTGTATGTGTGTGTGGTGAAACTTGACAGGCTGGTTCTAAAATCTATTTGGAAGAACCAGGAATAGCCAAGACACCACTGAAGAAGAACAAGATGGGAAAACTTTTTCTACCAGAAATCAAGACTTACAAAACTATAGTAATTAAAGCAGTAGGGCATACATGAATAGACCAATGGAACTGAATAGAGAATTGATTCCAGCCCCAAGGGAAACGTAATATGGTAGAGAACTAGCATTTAAGATTAGTGAGGAAATATGAAATATTCAAAAAATAATGTGATAATTGGTTATACATATGGGGAAAAAATTGGGTCCTTATCCCAATCCTGCACGGGTGCAGGAGGGCCTAGAGGAGCTATATACCATGTTGGAGATCAGGAAGGGCGGTGGTGTGGAGATACCCCTCATCCAAGGTAAAGAGCAGCAGCTGCGCTTTGCTGGAGCAGCCGTGAAGAGATAACCCACGCCCAAGGTAAGAGAGACCCAAGTAAGATGGTAGGTATTGCAAGAGGGCATCAGAGGCAGACACACTGAAAACATACTCACAGAAAACTAGGCAATCTAACCACACAAGGACCACAGCCTTGTCTAACTCAATGAAACTAAGCCATGCCCATGGGGCAACCCAAGACAGGCGGTCATGGTGGAGAGGTCTGATAGAATGTGGTCCACTGGAAAAGGGAATAGCAAACCACTTCAATATTCTTACCTTGAGAACCCCACGAACAGTATGTAAAGGCAAAATGATAGGATACTGAAACAGGAACTCCCCAGGTCAGTAGGTGCCCAATATGCTACTGGAGNCACTAAATGTGGTCCACTGGAGAAGGGAATGGCAAGCCACTTCAGTATTCTTGCCTTGAGAACCACATGAACAGTGTGAAAAGGCAAAATTATAGGATGCTGAAAGAGGAATTCCCCAGGTCAGTAGGTGCCCAACACGCTACTGGAGATCAGTGGAGAAATAACTCCATAAAGAATGAAGGGATGGAGCCAAAGCAAAAACAATACCCAGCTGTGGATGTGACTGGTGATAGAAGCAAGGTCCAATGCTGTAAAGAGCAATATTGCATAGGAACCTGGAATGTCAGGTCCATGAATCAAGGCAAATTGGAAGTGGTCAAACAGGAGATGGCAAGAGTGAACATCAACATTCTAGGAATCAGCGAACTAAAATGGACTGGAATGGGTGAATTTAGCTCAGATGACCATTATATCTACTACTGCAGGGCAGGAATCCCTCAGAAGAAATGGATTAGCCATCATGGTCAACAAAAGATTCCTAAATGCAATACTTGGATGCAATCTCAAAACTGACAGAATGATCTCTGTTTGTTTCCAAGGCAAACCATTCAGTATCACAGTTATCCAAGTCAATGACCCAACCAGTAATGCTGAAGAAGCTGAAGTTGAATGGTTCTATGAAGACCTACAAGATCTTTTAGNCCAAAGTACTGGAGCTTCAGCTTTAGCATCATTCCTTCCAAAGAAATCCCAGGGCCAATCTCCTTCAGAATGGACTGGTTGGATCTCCTTGCAGTCCAAGAGTCTTCTCCAACACCACAGTTCAAAAGCATCGATTCTTCAGGACTCAGCCTTCTTCACAGTCCAACTCACATCCATACATGACTACTGGAAAAACCATAGCCTTGACACTGGCACTCAATATCCAGCTCAGGTTCCATTTCTGCTGTGAGGCGTTGTCCAGTTATTTTAGACCACATTATTCATTCCCTTCTCTGAAACCCTGTTAGGAAAGGAATAGCACCACACAATCTAGTCCTTACTAGTTTCATGTGTTTTTATGTCCTTAAATAGATCTTAATTTCCTTGAGGATACAGAATGTTTCATATGCATATGAATAGAAGACATGCTAAACACAAAAATTTGTTGGTTGGTCTCTTTCTTTTTTTCAGGGTAGGACCAGATTATGGGCAACAGTCCTTTTAATTGATCTGTCATCATCATGGCTAATGAGGGCTGTGTCAAGGCTGGTGATAGTCATTTTTCATTAGATAAACATGCTCAACTCATCTTGGCTCAGATCAATAAAATGAGGAATGGAGAGCATTTCTGTGATGTGGAGCTGCAAGTTGGGAAGGAAACCTTTAAAGTTCATCGGCTGGTTTTGGCTGCCAGTAGTCCTTACTTTGCAGCTTTGTTCACTGGAGGAATGAAAGAATCCTCAAAAGATGCTGTACAGATTCTAGGAATTGAAGCTGGAATCTTTCAGATACTTTTAGATTTCATTTACACAGGTATGTAAGTATTATATTGTTGTTTAGTTGCTAAGTTGTGTCTGACTTTTGCAACCCTGTGGACTGTAGCCTGCCAGGCTCCTCTGTCCAATGGATTTCCCAGGCAAGAATACTGGAGTGGGTTGCCATTTCCTTCTCCAGGGGATCTTCCTGACCCAGGGATTGAACCCGTGACTCCTGTATTGGCAGGCAGAGTCTTTACCACCAAGCCACCAGGGAAGCCCATGTAAGTATTATGTTTAGTATAGATATATATGGAAAAATAGATTTGAAAGAGATACACTAAAGTGTTAATATAGGGAATTCCTAGGCATCAGGGGTTAAGGCTCCATTCTGCTGGCAAATCAGAAAAAAATAGTGTATGTCTGTGTATGGGAAAACGTTTGATTTTCATTTTTATACTTTTCTGCCTTACACCTTTTCATGTGCCTGTTGGCCATCTGTATGTCTTCTTTGGAGAAATATCTGTTTAGGTCTTCTGACCATTTTTTGATTATTTTGTTTTTTTGTTGTTGTTGCTGTAAAAGTGCTTTTAATAACCTGTAAAGACTTATTAAGTTATAGGGCATTCTCTTTGTTACTTTTAAGTAATCCTTGGCTTCATCCAATACCATTCCTTCAGTTACCTTCCATCACAACCCATGATAATCTTCTCCAAATTTGTAATGAACTCTCATTTCATTCAATTAAGTCTTAGATTTCTCTGCAGCCACTTCTGTTTATTCCCATGGTGAATTCCATGTCTTATACTTTTGGAAAATTCCCTATTTGCATTTAACAAGCCATATTCTCCCTCTCACCATAGTGTCTTTGGCCATTCATTCAGATATAATGAATTTTGGGGGCACCTAGTGTTTGGAAATACAGAAAGGGCAAGCTTTTTCTTAACAGACTTTATAAATCTAATTGAGAATACAAACATGCAGTTTAGTTGAATGTTTTAAAAGGGGTAAAGGGAAATTATGAGATTGAATGGAGGGACTTCCCTGGTGGTTCATTGGTTAATAATCCAGTCAACCAATGCAGGGGCCCAGTTTCAATCCCTGGTCAAGGAACTAGATCCTGCACACAGCAAGAAAGATTCCCTGTGCTGCAACTAAGACCCAGCTAGGTCAAAAAAAAAAAAAAAAGATTGAGTGGAGAGTTTATCCTTATTAGGTAGGATATCCTTTTCTTTCTAAATATAATTGAATATTTGATCTCTTCCCAAAGTCATCATATAAATATATGAAAGTGAAGCCCTCTGGAAGGTGATTGGTATACATAGTTATTTAAATGTTAAGTGTTTAAAATTTCTCATATGTTATGGACTCTTGGTTATACCTCACATTAAAAATTAACATCTATATGGCACTTTATTGTAATGAAGAATATGGCCCATGTCTTACTCACTCCTGGGCCTCAGTCAAATGTTTGTTAGATGCATATAGCCTTATGTTAAAAGCATGGACTTTGATGTCCCTCCCTACATTGCATCTCACTTAACTGTGTGACATAGGGTTGAGTTACTTTAACTTTCCAATTCTGTTTTCTTAATATAAATACAAAGGGGAAATCCTACTATATAGGGTTATATGGAGGGTTAAGTGAATGTATAGAGCAATTAATGCTATGCCTGGTTCATTGTTAAGTGCTCCATGCATGTGCAGTACTATTATCATTTAGATTTTGCACCTTTCTACAAATTCTTTGTTGCCTTTTACTAAGTAGTCATCTACTCCCACAAAGCCTGAGCTATCAGTGGAATCAAATATAATGCTTTTTGAAAGTAAGTCAAATGTTTGTTTTATTTTATTGGTTATTTTGTCTCCCTGCTTCTCTAGGTATAGTGAACATAGGTGTGAATAATGTCCAGGAGTTGATTGTTGCAGCAGACATGCTACAGTTGACTGAAGTCGTTAATCTTTGCTGTGAATTTCTGAAAGGACAAATTGATCCACTGAACTGCATTGGGATCTTTCAGTTCTCTGAGCAGATTGCCTGCCATGATCTTCTGGAATTTACAGAAAACTACATTCATGTCCATTTCTTGGAGGTGCATAGTGGGGAAGAGTTCCTGGCACTTACAAAAGATCAGCTGATCAAAATTTTACGAAGTGAAGAGCTTAGCATCGAGGATGAATACCAGGTCTTCTTAGCTGCAATGCAGTGGATACTGAAAGATCTGGGAAAGAGAAGAAAACATGTGGTGGAAGTGCTAGACCCAGTTCGATTCCCTTTATTACCTCCTCAAAGACTTTTAAAGTACATAGAAGGTAATTTTTTTGTTCCATGTTAAATTAGTCAGTTTTATCCAATGACCTTTCCTCTGTTTGAAATGTGATAGTGTTTTCAGTTTTCACTTCAATAGCAAACATTTATTGAATGGTTATTATATGTAAGATACAACTTTTGTATTTTGTAGGTACAGTAGTATTTCAGTATTTCTACCCATTATTTTAATCAGATCTTTATCTTGAAGTTAACTACCAAGGGAGATAATTGACAGAGCTAAAATATTCTTTCTATTTTTGGTAGTAGTACTAATTATTTTAGCATAAGATTTCTTCTTGCCACTTTGAAAAATTCAGCAAAACCTAAACATTTAAGGAAAACTATATATGCTGAACACAAAACCAAAACTCAATAAATCCTATAAGTCCTCTCATTATAAAATTAATTGAATATTGATATAATAATACAGCTTCTATGTAGCCTTTGAATATATTTAAGTTCTAAACTTTGAAAACACTTTTCACCATAGTATAAAATAAATTTTATCTTTATATTAAAAAATAATATTTAAATTTATTTTTAAAAACTACTTTGGACCAGTTTCAAGATTTGAAGCTTTAACTCTTGTCATTTAGGATTACAAATATTTTATTATGAATTAATTATAATATTAGCATTAAATTTGTAATTATATGATATATTTAATGTGGATTTTTAGGTTTTTCCACTCTTAATAGTGTCAACAGAAATTTGTAATTTTTTCCTCAGTGATATCTTGTATTAATGTATATATCAATAATTCTCATTATTCATATATGTAGTCATTACTCACTGACGACTACTACTACTACTAATAGTTAGTTCTCACTAACTTCTACTATTTGTGGTAGTTATCCTCTATAAATTTACCAAGAACAGTGATCAGCAAATACTGAGCCATTGTTCCTAAGAAAAGCATGAGGTAAGTTCTTACAAGCCTCTGGTCACAAAATTTTTGTCACCTGATGAATACATAAACTTGTTTTTGTGTGTGTGTCTGTCAAAACCCCCTCATTTAATATATACTGTTGATTCATTAAACTCATGCCCAACAAAAGTATAACTCAAGGCTGAGTGAAGCCTAACACATGCTTCTGTAAGACACATCACAGCCTTCTTGCACTTACAAACACTAGACTTTCATACTTTCGCAGTGTGCTTAGGGACTATTTTAAACAGTGAAAAGGTCAACAGAAAATACAAAGTGAAAACCATGATGCTAAATAGAATGTGAAGAGGATGCTTGTTTATAGTGAGAACTGAAATAAGATGGCAGAATGTCACCTCTTTCGGTCTCACCTGGAAGCATGGATGTTAGGTGATTCAGATTTTTTGCCACTGTATGGCATGTCTGTGAACCACCAGGAAAGTGCTGTGAGTGTTGATTTGGGTTGAAAATTCATGTTAGTGAGTAGATGTATTGATAAGTAAAGAATCCACTAAAAATGAAGATTGACTATATTTAAATGCTAAAGCAAGAGAAAAATTATGCAGACATGTTTTTTGTGCATATCATGTGAGAAGTTAGGAGTGGGACAAAGGCTTTCACGGTTGAGTTGACTTTTGCAAAGTGCTGCAGTACAAAGTACTGAAGGGAAGTTCCCTGGAATTGGGGCATGTTTTCTATGGCTTTTTAGTGTCATAATATTAAAGTTTTGTACTGCCCAGTTCAGTTCAGTTCAGTCGCTCAGTCGTGTCCGACTCTTTGCGACCCCATGAATTGCAGCACGCCAGGCCTCCCTGTCCATTACCAACTAACGGAGTTCACTCAGACTCACGCCCATCAAGTCAGTGATGCCACCCAGCCATCTTATTCTCTGTCATCCCCTTCTCCTCCTGCCCACAATCCCTCCCAGCATCAAAGTCTTTTCCAGTGAGTCAATTCTTCGCATGAGGTGGCCAAAGTACTGGAGCTTCAGCCTTAGCATCATTCCTTCCAAAGAAATCCCAGGGCTGATCTCCTTCAGAATGGACTGGTTGGATTTCCTTGCAGTCCAAGGGACTCTCAAGAGTCTTCTCCAACACCATAGTTCAAAAGTATCAATTCTTCGGCGCTCAGCCTTCTTCACAGTCCAGCTCTCACATCCATACATGACCACTGGAAAAACCATAGCTTTGACTAGATGGACCTTTGTTGGCAAAGTTTCATTTTGTGTTTCAATTTTAAAGTTTAGATTCTCTGCTATGAAAAATGAGGTAATTAGTATTGTTATTTTTCTCCTTACCTGCCTCAAGGTCTACATAGCCCTTATATAGATAATTTTCAAATCCTCCTAGCTCTGTGCTTTTATTCTATATTTAAGTGGTTTTAATGCTCTGTACCAGTTTTTTAACTGTAGTCTTTTTGTTCTTGAACTTTCTTTTATTTTCGGGCCCTGCAGCACTGCTTGCAGGATCTTCCTCCACAAGGGATTGAACCCAGGTCATCACAGTGAAAGCACCGAATCCTAACTACTAGACTGCCAGGGAGTTCCCTGAGCTTTCTTTTTTGATTTGGTTGGTTAAATTTCCTTACCAAGATTTTTTTTTTTAAGAAAGGTTCATGATTACTGTATTTGCTGAGTTTTTTTCTCATATCTGAGAATTTCTGTTACCTTTTAAATTTAACAGATATTTGTGTGGGCATAATATGGTTAATTTACGAGCATTCCCCCCACCTCCACCTCCACCCTAAGTTTGTAAGGAGTGTTTTTTTTCTTTTCCAGTGACTTGCTTTCTGCTTAGATGGCTAAANCTGAGAATTTCTGTTACCTTTTAAATTTAACAGATATTTGTGTGGGCATAATATGGTTAATTTACGAGCATTCCCCCCACCTCCACCTCCACCCTAAGTTTGTAAGGAGTGTTTTTTTTCTTTTCCAGTGACTTGCTTTCTGCTTAGATGGCTAAAGAATTCTCTTTCATTATTCTTGATTTGTGTTCAAGTGTGCCATTTTTCCTTAGACTATATCCCCTTTTCCTTTTTTTTTGGTTATGCCCTGTGGTGTGCAGCAATTTTTCCTTCATTTTGGAAAATTTTTCCTCTGAAATTCCTGAATATTTCTAATGTTTCCTTTGGTGGTCTTCATCCTTGTATTGGAAACCTTTTTGTCTTTCATATTTATCATCTTATAATGTAGGAAATCAGTCCTGAATATTCACTGGAAAGACTGATGTTGAAGCTGAAACTCCAATACTTTTGCCACCTAATGTGAAAAACTGACTCATTGGAAAAGACCCTGATGCTGGGGAAAGATGAAGGTGGGAGGAGAAGGGGACGACAGAGGATGAGATGGTTGGCTGGCATCACTGACTCAATGGACATGAGTTTTTGAGTAAACCCCCGGAGTTGGTGATAGACAGGGAGGTCTGGCATGGTGCAGTTCATGGGGTTGCAAAAAGTCAGACACGACTGAGCAACTGAACTGAATGTTAAAATATTTTGTCTTTTGCTCTATGCTCACATTTGTTTTCTTAAGTCTTTACTCCAAATTGCCAATTTGATTATTGTCTAATGAGTTTTTTCCTTCTAATTTATTGTCTGCACTGCTGTCACTTTATTTCCTTAGCAATGCATCTTGTTTTGTCTTTGAGCCTTTTTTTTTCCATATAGGATCTTTATTCTTAAAAATAAATCTATCTGTGTATAGAGAATCTGTTTCTGTTATGTGGCTAATGTTTTCTTCCAAACTGAATTCTTCAGTCACTTTCTCTTTTTTTTTTTTCCTGAGGTATATTTAAATAGTTGTATTGCTATTTCTTGATATACTGCTCATGCTTAACTTGGCAACTCTGTTCAAATCTGCTTGTTCTGATAATTCTCCATGACACACTTTCTATCTTGGTATTTGTTGTTGTTGCTGAGTTGTGTTCAACTCTTTGAGACCCCATGGACTGCAGCACGCCAGGCTTCCCTGTCATTCAGCATCTCCCAGAGCTTACTCAAACTCATGTCCATTGAGCTGGTGATAGTTGGTGATGCCATCCAACCATCTTGTTCCTCTGTTGTCCCCTTCTTCTCCAGCCTTTAATCTTTCCTAGCATCAGGGTCTTTTCCAGTGAGTCAGTTCTTCACATCAGGTAGGCAAAGTATTGGAGTGTCAGCCACAGCATCAGTCCCTCCAATGATATTTACAATTGATTTCCTTTAGGATTGACTGGTTTAATCTTCTTGCTGTCCAAGGGATTCTTAAGAGTCTTCTCCAACACCACAGTTCAAAAGCTTCAATTCTTCCGTGCTCAGCCTTCAATCTCACATCCGTACATGACTACTGGAAAAACCATAGCTTTGACTGTACAGACCTTTGTCAGCAAAATAATGTCTCTACTTTTTAATATGCTGTCTAGGTTTATCATAGCTTTCCCTCCAAGGAGCAAGCGTCTTTTAATTTCATGGCTGCAGTCACCATCTGCAGCGATTTTGGAGCCCAAGAAAATAAAGTCTGTCACTGTTTCCCCTGTTTCCCCATCTATTTGCCATGAAGTGATAGGACTGGATGCCATGATCTTAGTTTTCTGAATGTTGAGTTTTAAGCCAGCTTTTTCACTCTCCTCTTTCACCTTATCTAGAGGCTCTTTAGTTCCTCTTTGCTTTCTGCTAGAAGGGTAGTGTCATCTGCATATCTGGGGGCTTCCCAACTAGTGGTAAAGAATCTGGCTGCCAATTACAAAGGCGATATAAGAGATACTGGTTCAATCCCTGGGTCGGGAAGATCCCCTGGAGGAGGGCATGGCAATCCACTCCAGTATTCTTGCCTGGAGAATCCCCTGGACAGAGGAGTTTGGTGGGCTACTTTCCATAAAGTTGCAGAGTTGACATGACTGAAGCCACTTAGCACGCACACATGCACATCTGCATATCTGAGGTTACTGATATTTCTCCTGGCAATCTTGATACTACTACTCTGTTTCTCCCACCTAAAATTTGATTGCTATGTGTTATGTTCTCACCACTTCTTTCTAGCTTGAGGCATGAGGGTGGTGAAAGAATAGATATCTGCTCAGGCTAAGGTCCTTGTCTGTGGGCCTGGACTCTGACCTCTCTCTCTTGGTGAGATCCAATTATTGATCTGATATCAAGACCTACTTACCTAGCCAAGGATATATCTCACTACTGCAGATTTTGGCTACCACTGAGAAACACTGGGCTGAAAGAAGCACAAGCTGGAATCAAGATTGGCGGGACAAATACCAGTAACCTCAGATATGCAGATGACACCACCCTTATGGCAGAAAGTGAAGCCTCTTGATGAAAGTGAAAGAGGAGAGTGAAAAAGTTGGCTTAGAGCTCAACATTCAGAAAACAAAGATCATGGTATCCAGTCCCATCACTTCATGGGAAATAGATGGGGAAACAGTGGAAACAGTCTCAGACTTTATTTTTCTGGGCTCCAAAATCACTGTAGATGGTGATTGCAGCCGTGAAATTAAAAGACCCTTACTCCTTGGAAGAAAAATTATGACCAACCTAGATAGCATATTCAAAAGCAGAGACATTACTTTGCTAAAAAGGTCAATCTAGTCAAGGCTATGATTTTTCCAGTGGTCATGTATGGATGTGAGAGTTGGGACTGTGAAGAAAGCTGAGTGCTGAAGAATTGATGCTTTTGAACTGTGGTGTTGGAGAAGACTCTTGAGAGTCCCTTGGACTGCAAGGAGATCCAACCAGTCCATCCTAAAGGAGATTTGGAAGGACTGATGCTGAAGCTGAAACTCCAATACCCCAATGCTGTAAAAAAATATTTGGTATTGTAGGAAACAAACTCCAATGTTTGATGACGAGCTTTCATTGATTGTTAAATGTGTTTCATTTTCATGGAAATATGTCTTTTCAATATTGTTTAAAAGTTGATTAAAACATCTTTTCAACATTGCTTTAGGAATATCCGATTTTAATCTTCGTGTTGCATTGCAAACACTTTTGAAAGAGTACTGTGAGGTGTGCAAATCTCCCAAGGAGAACAAATTTTGTAGTTTTCTGCAGACATCTAAGGTTCGACCTCGGAAGAAAGCAAGAAAGTACCTGTATGCAGTAGGTGAGAACCTTTTAAAAAGTAATATAAATTTATCTTTATTTTCAGGATCAAAACCTTTAAAATGTTTGTTGTTATTAAACATGTGAGAATATGCAAGTATGTCAAATAGGCATATTTAATTTCACATATAGGCTGCAGATTTAGAAATTGCATTTATATAGTATAGTGGACACATCTAAGAATAAAGATATTTATTTGATGTCTATTATTTGGTGATTTAAATCTTTGAGTTCTTAGATTCCCAATTATTATCAAATAACTGCCTAAGATATACTGCTTTAAAAATTAATATTTGAATTCTAGTGAGAAATAGAAAAATAAATCTCAAACGTATAACTATTCACAGTGTCTGAAATGGTCTGTAGGGATAACAGGAACTAGTGGTCTCCAAAGTGTGGAGATGTAGGATAATCCAAAGGAATATTGTATGGACATTTTATATTTTATTGTAGTGTAGTGTAGTTTTTTGGCCATGTTGTACAGCTTGAGGAATCTTAGTTCTCTGACCAGGAATTTAACCTGGGCCACCTCAATGAAAGCACAGTCTGAACCACTGGACTGCCAGGGACTTTCCTGTATTAAAAAAAATATTTAAAATAGAATTTAAAATATTGATATCTATCAACAAATTGTCCAGATTTCTATACATAATATAATGTATATATAAGAACTTTATGTATAACATAATTTATAGTATGTATGTCATTGCATGTATAATTTTATATATACTGTAACATATAAATGATAATTTTTGAGTGCTCATTAAGCTTTTTTATAATGAGATATTCAGTTAAACAAGGCTTTCAACCCTCACTATTTTTTAATTGAAAAAGATTTTAATAGGGACTTCCCTGGGGGTCCGGTGGTTAAGAATCCACCTTGCAGTACAGGGAAAACAGGTTCGGTCTCTGGGTGGGGAAGTAAGATCCCATATGATACAGAGCAACTAAGTCTGCACACTGCAACTGTTTGGCCCACAAGCTCCAGAGCTCATGTGCCACAACCACTGAGCTCTCAAGCTGCAAATACTGAGCCCAGGCTCTACAACTAGGGTCTGTGTGTCGCAATGAAAGATCTCTTATGACACAACCAAGACTCAGTGCATGAATAGAAATCACAATGAAACTTCCTAACTAGACAGATAACAAGTTCTTAGATTTACATTTTATCTAACATTTAGTTATGACCAGGACCAGGTGGTAGAATATAGTGGTTGAACTCATTGCATTTAAGCCATCATCTTTTAGGAATTGATACATTTAAGAATGATAGATGTGCATGTGACAGACTCTAAAGTATCTATTCCTTACTATGCAGTAGTTATATTGAAAATCTAGGTTTAGAGGGCTAGGTTTTTCTTGTTACTATCATTTCCATATTTAGCAGTAAGGGATTTGCTGTGTACCTGCTTTCCTTTCTTTATTCAGGTGGATATACTCGATTGCAGGGGGGTCGTTGGAGTGATAGTAGAGCCCTCAGTTGTGTAGAACGTTTTGACACCTTTAGCCAGTACTGGACCACTGTGTCTTCACTTCATCAGGCTCGATGTGGACTGGGAGTAGCAGTTCTGGGAGGAATGGTCTATGCAATTGGAGGTAATAATGAAAATGTCTTATTTCCATTTTTAGACTGTAACTCTTAAGTTGACTACATTCTTTAAATGCTTTATATATTTTGCTGGATACTCTGGAGTATATATAGATATAGTTGTGCTTATGCGGTAAGAGCAATATTGCATAGGAACCTGGAATGTTAGGTCCATGAATCAAGGCAAATTGGAAGCGATCAAAGAGGAAATGGCAAGAGTGAATGTCGACATTTTAGGAATCAGTGAACTAGGATGTACTGGAATGGGTGAATTTAACTCATTATAATCTAATACTGACCATTATATCTACTACTGTGGGCAAGAATCCCTTAGAAGAAATGGAGTAGCCGTCATAGTCAACAAGAGTCTGAAATGCAGTACTTGGATGCAGTCTCAAAAACGACAGAATGATCTCTGTTAGTTTCCAAAGCAAACCATTCAGTTTCATGGTAATCCAAGTCTATGCCCTGACCAGAAATGCTGAAGAAGCTGTAGTTGAATGGTTCCATGAAGACCTATAAGATCTTCTAGAACTAACACCCAAAAAAGATGTCCTTTTCATTGAAGGGGACTGGAATGCAAAAGTAAGAAGCCAAGAAACACCTGGAGTAAAGGGAAATTTGGCTCTGGACTACAGGATGAAGCAGGGCAAAGGCTGATAGAGTTTTGCCAAGAAAATGCACTGGTCATAGCAAACACCCTCTTCCNCCAAGCCAGGCTTCAGCAATACCTGAAGCATGAAATTCCAGATGTTCAAGCTGATTTTAGAAAAGGCAGAGGAACCAGAGATCAAATTGCCAACATCTGCTGGATCATCAAAAAAGCAAAAGAGTTCCAGAAAAACATCTATTTCTGCTTTATTGACTATTCCAAAGCCTTCGACTGTGTGAATCACGACAAACTGTGGAAAATTCTCAAAGAGATGGGAATACCAGACCACCTGCCTCTTGAGAAATCTGTATGCAGGTCAGAAAGCAACAGTTAGAACTGGACATGGACTGGTTCCAGATTGGGAAAGGAGTACATCAAGGCTGTATATTGTCACCCTGCTTATTTAACTTATATTCAGAGTACATCATGAGAAATGCCAAGCTGGATGAAGCACAAGCTGGAATCAGGGTTGCTTGAAGAAATATCAATAACCTCAGATATACAGATGACACCACCCTCATGGCAGAAAGGGAAGAAGAACTAAAGAGCCTCTTGATGAAAGAAGAGAGTGAAAAAGTTGGCTTAAAGCTAAACATTCAGAAAACTAAGATCACGGTATCTGGTCCCGTCACTTCATGGCAAATAGATGGGGAAACAGTGGAAACAGTGGCTGAGTTTATTTTGGGGGGCTCCAAAATCACTGCAGATGGTGACTGCAGCCATGAAATTAAAAGACGCTTACTCCTTGGAAGGAAAGTTATGATCAACCTAGACAGCATGTTAAAAAGCAAAGTCGTTACTTTGTCAACAAAGGTCCATCTAGTCAAGGCTGTGATTTTTCCAGTGGTCATGTATGGATGTGAGAGTTGGACTAAAGAAAGCTGAGCACTGAAGAATTGATGCTTTTGAATTGTGGTGTTGGAGAAGACTCTTGAGAGTCCTTGGACTGCAAGGAGATCAGTCCTGGGTATTCATTGGAAGGACTGATGTTGAAGCTGAAATGCCAGTACTTTAGTCACCTGATGGGATGAGCTGACTCATTTGAAAAGACCCTGATGCTGGGAAAGAGTGATGGCAGGAGGAGAAGGGGACAACAGAGGATGAAATGGTTGGATGGCATCACCGACTCAATGGACATGAGTTTGAGTAAACTTTCAGAGTTGGTGATGGACAGGGAGGCCTGGTGTTCTGTGGTCCATGGGGTTGCAAAGAGTTGGACACTACTTAGCTGAATTGAATTGAGTAAACATTTGTTAAATAAAGGAATGAAAGAAAAAGGAAACAGGACTTGCCTGGTAGTCCAGTGAATCTGCCCGTTAATTCAGGAGACATCAGTTCAATCCCTGGTCTGGGAAGATCCCACATGCTGCAGAGCAACTAAGCCCATGCACCACAACTGCTGAGCCAGCAACAAAGATCAGTTGCAGCCATATATAAATAAAATTTAAAGAAGAAAAAGGAAACATATGATATTGAATATTTCATACCAGAGGGAAGCTGTGATTTGTTACCAGGCAAAAGACTTAGGTTTGGTTTTATGAAAAAATATTCATAAAGTGTAGCATCAAAATTTAGATCAATGTTCATGATAAAAAAAATTTTAATTCTGAAAGCTGAATTACAAATCTTTTTTTTTTGGCTGTACTCCATGGCATGTGGAACCTTAGTTCCCTGACCAGGGGTTGAACCAGCACCCCCTGCATTGCAAGGCAGATTCTTAATCACTTTATTGCCAGGGAAGTCCCCTTATGAATCATTTTTAATTAAGCAATTTTCTGGACAGTGGCATGTGTAAAAACCATGTCAGCTAGACACTGGGACTTATTTCTTAATTGAAATCACTGTGTTTCTAAAACTGTTATGAATTCTAAAATGATTAATGAATAAAATTAAATAAAAGGGAATTTGAATGTGGGAGAAAAACAATTATCAGAGAAGGATCTTAAGAGAAATAAATGCTAACACTTGATATTAAGATTTATTTTCAGGTAATTTGTCTTTATAGCAAGCATCTTTTTAGATCATCTCTAACTCTTACAGCCAGTTTTCCTCTTTATTTCTATGGGTCATTCTCAAATACTGAAAGTTGTATATAAAAAATCTTACTATTATTTTCTAACTATGACATTGTCAGTTTAAAATGAGAGATATTAAATAATATTTGATTATTTTTTAGAGAAAGCAATCATCAATCAAAAACTGTTTATTAAACTGTTTATTAAATCAATAAATGTCATGGTGCATCTGAAAATTCTAACAAAGAAATTAGAGTTTTGAGCAATAACCTCTTGTCAGTATAAAGACTATAAGTCTGTATAATCTTTGGCTGAAACTCTGATGGTTTTTTAATGTACATTTTGGCAGTTGCGTTGCATGAACTCTTTTGTGTTTAATGTAGGGTCATAGTATCCTGTGTGACACTTCCATATATATGTATCCCTTTCCTGATACCACAGAAGCATAAATGGCAGCCTTTCAAAACTGCCATGACTTTATAGGTTATTATTACTGTCAATAATATTGTCTTAACATATTACTTAAAATATAATTTTCAAATAATTTTTTGTTATCAAATTAATTCATGTTTGCTATAGAAAACTTTGCTGAAACTGAGGCATATGAAAAAGAAAATAAAAATCACCCGTAGTATAATCATACCACCAAGAGATAATCACAGTTAACAGTTTATTTCCTTCTAGATATGTATGTATCTGGGTTACTATTCTAAGTATTATATTTTAAAATTAAGATATAATCACATATCATAAAATTCACCATTGAGAGTGTTAAGTTCAGTGGTTTTGGTATATTCACAAAATAGTGCAACCATCACCACTAAATTTCAGGACATTTTCACCACTGCAAAAGCCACTGTTTTATCAATTAAGGAAAATCTTATATGCGTATAGGGAACTGTTTACTAGCCATTTTCCCAGACTCTAGGTCAATGTTGTAAGCAAGTGTTTCTAAGAATAGGCAGTTTTAGGCCTGCTCTGTTAACTGTTTTCTATACAGTAAGTTTTGTATACATTCAAGATTCTAGGCCCTCATAAAATTATATGAGCTGAAAATACCTTTTTCTACTCTTCTGCTTCATCTTTTACTCTCTTTATGATATCTTTTGGTAAGTGAATGTTTTTAATTTTAATGTAGCCAACTCTATAATAATTTTCTCTTTATGGTTAGTATTTCTTATATCTCTTTAAATAAATCCTTGTCTACTTGAAAGTAATGAAATATATCTTTATTAATTTTTTAAAATTTTATACTTTTTCCATTTACATTTAGATCTGTAATTCACTTGTAACTGAATTTTATAGATCATGTTAGTAAGGAACTAGTTTCATTTTCCCCATATACATATATAAAAACAATTCCCAGCATTTTTGTTTACCTATTGCTCTGTTGTGCAGACTATCTATCTCATATACCTAGTAATCGTATACACATGGATCTGATTCTAGAATTTCGTTTCTATTCTATTGATCTTTCTGTCTATTCCGGTCTTGTTATAGCTGTACTTTAAGTCTGATAGGCTTATTTAATAGAGAATTTTCTCTCTCCTTAGTATTCTCTTTGGGATATTGGCTTGGCTATTCTACCTCTTTTATACTTCCATATAAAATTCAGAATTAGTTCATCAAATCTATTTTTTAAAATAATACTGTATGATTCTACTTATATGAGATACTTGGAGTAATCAGAATCAGTAAAACAGAAAGTACAATGTGTTTGCCAGGGGCTAGGGGAGAAGAGAATGGGGAGTTACTGTTTAGTAGCTATAGAGTTCAGTTTTATAAGATGAAAAGAAGTATGGGGATGGCTGGTGGGGATGGCTGTATATCAATGTGAATGTGTTTAACATCACTGAACTATATTCTTAAAAATGGTTAAGATGATAAATTTTATGTTATGTGTATTTTAATACAATAAAAAGAAACAGGTTTCTTAAAAATCGGAATTTCTTTAAATCTGTAAATTATTTTGGGAATAATCATCGTTTGACACTTATAATTCATCAACATGATACATCTCTTCATTTATTTATATATTCCTTAATTTTAAAATTTATCTAAAATTTATAAGTTATATCCATAAAGGTCTTATATTGGGTTGGCCAAAAGTTCATTTGGATTTTTCCATAACATCTTACAGAAAAAGCTGAACAAACTTTTGGGCCAAGCCAAATACAATCTTTGATTGCATTAACTTCTTCTAGGTATATTATATTCTAAAATTTTATTTTTAAGTGCTATTAAAAATTTTTTTTCATTTTCTGTTTGTTGTTAGATAAGCATTGCATTAAAACTCAAATTGTAGCAGAGCCTGCTATCTAAACTATGAAAATATAGAATTTCAAAATGCAAACTTTATCCTCCAAAATTACATGGATTGTTTGGATGGTAGAATTAGAAATAGGTAATAGTCTACTTTGCTTAATTAAGTGGACATTATTAAATGACAGTGCTATGATTCAAAATAACACATGGTGGGCAAATAAATTTTAATGAAGAGTATAAAATCAGACATAATAGTTGAATTCTGACAACACAGAATGCCACTGAATATTGTGTTATGGTTTTAGGCTATTAACATTATTAATTCTTCTCATATGTGTCTCTTATTTGACTCAGGTGAAAAGGATTCAATGATTTTTGACTGTACTGAATGTTATGATCCAGTTACTAAACAGTGGACTACTGTAGCTTCAATGAATCACCCCCGCTGTGGCTTGGGAGTGTGTGTATGTTATGGGGCTATCTATGCTTTGGGTAATTATTCTCTCCAATTTAAAGATATCTAATATTATTTAAATTCTTAGTCAAATTCTGCTTACTTTAGAAATTTTCCTTCCTTACCATAAGAAACTTGTGTCTCATCAGTTTTAAAATTTCTTATTCTAAAAATTATATTATTTGGGAAATACTGTCAAGCATGGAACTCTTAGAAGGAGATAAGGATAAAATACAGATGAGATATCTGGAGGAGCATTTTAGCTGACTTGTTAAATGTCATTAGGATGACTGTTCTGAATATGCAGATACTATTTTAAAAATTAGTTTTGCAAAATACTGTATTTCCTATCCAATAGATTGAAGTTTGGGGGTTGTTTTGTTTGTTAAAATCGCTTGTGAAATATCGGCAGAGAATTGAAAGATCTAAGTTCTATTTACAATCAAATTATACCTTTTCTTGTAATCTTGGACAAATAACCTCTCTGGTCCATATGATAATCATCCATAATATAAAGTTGTCAGATTAGAAGTTTTCTAAGGTGCTTTTCATAAATAAGTTTCCTTTATTCTGGAAATAAGATTTTTTATTTGGTTCTAGGTGGTTGGGTTGGAGCTGAGATAGGAAACACTGTTGAACGATTTGATCCTGATGAAAATAAATGGGAAGTAGTTGGCAACATGGCTGTGTCACGGTACTACTTTGGGTGTTGTGAAATGCAAGGTAATTGCTTGAGAAAATCTTTTTCCTGAAAATGTATTTTTTAAATAACTGTTTGAGCTTGAGGCTTTTATTTTCACAAAAGTGTATTTTGTGCCTGTTCAGTTCAGGCACTCAATCATGTCCGACTGTTTGCGACCCCGTGTACTGCAGCACACCAGGCTTCCCTGTCCGTCACCAACTCCTGGGGCTTGCTGAAACTCTTGCCTGTTAGTTTTGAATAATTGACACTAACAGTGTGGAGGTTCTGCTTTTAATCTCTTATATTTTTAAACCTCATATCTTTATTTCTGTATTACCAAAATAAAACCTTTTTTTCCAAAATAAAGCTAAAATTAAAAATTCCAGATGGGCAAAGATACCTAACTAGCAAAATAAGCATTTGAACTGTTATCCATTATTGTCATTTTTCTCTCCCTTTTAGGCCTTAGGGCTTCCTTGATGGCTCAATTGGTAAGGAATCTGCCTGCAATGCAGGAGACCTGGGTTCGATCCCTGGGTCAGGAAGATCCCCTGGAAAAGGGCATGGCAACCCACTCCAGTATATTGCCTGGAGCATACCATGGACAGAGGAGCCTGGCATGGGGTTGCAAAGAGTTGGACACGACTGAGCAACTAACATTTTAACCTTCAAGTATTTCTAAGTAGGGAGAGATTATCAAAAACAATCTTCATAGTGTCATAGGCTTCTTCAGTGTTTTTCTAAATAGGGTACATTGTAATTCAGTATACACACAGTGCTATCACAGATTTGAAAAATTACTACATATTAAAATGGTAAACAGACACTTATTAATTGTCTACTATACACTGATAGGTAATTAATAAGCACTCTCAAATAAAACCTGATTCTTTGTTCAGAGATGGGGAACACATTTATATGTACCTATAGGCTTCCCCAATGGCTCAGGCAGGTAAAGAATCTGCCTGCAATGCAGGAGACACAGATTCAATCCCTAGGGTGGAAAGACCCTTTGGAAAAGGAAATTGCAACCCACTCCCGTATTCTTGCCTGAAAACCCCCATGGACAGAGGAGCCTGGTGGGCTACAGTCCAAAGGGTTGCAAAGAGTCAGATATGACTGAGTGAATAAGCAAGCAAGCAGTACACTGAGAGGTACTTAATAAGCACTCTAGAATAAACCCTAATTCCCTGTCCAGATTTGGGGAACACATATATATGTAGCTGTAAAGTAGGAAGCAGTCTGCCATTACGTGACAACTCAGGTGCTCCATTCCTAGCTCAAGTTCTTTCTGCCTTCTGAGTAGCTTCTCAGATTTCTGCTGGCATCTAAATGCTCGAATTACATGGTTTAGACTGTGTTCTATTGTTTGATATTATAGTGTTCTCTAGTTTTATATTTATTTTTATCTTCTCATCTGAAACTATAGAACTGGAGAGGCATCTTGAATATTGTCTATTTCAACCCCTTTATTTTTAGATGAGGAAGCTGAAGATCAGGAGGCTGTGAGCTGTCTTTTTTCCTAGTTGGTTTCTAGTAAAGTTGGAGCTTGAACCCAAGTTTACTAACATTTAGCTTATGTTTCTTAAAATTCTATTCTGTAAAACTTACAACTTTAGAACTCAGTGAACTCAGTTTAGGAACAACAGTAAGCACTCAAAAAGTAATTGTTGATTATCAGAATCTTTAGTTGCAAATCAAATTTAATAAGAAACTCTGAATTATAGTCTGCTGTACTGTATCTAACACCTTAATCTAGCCATGAACTATTCTGATTTAAATTTAATTCTCTATTTTATGTGCATTTTAGCAAAAGTTAGGTTGTCACCAAGCAGAGTTATGTCATTCCCAGTTTAAGTGTATGACTGTTTTTAAGAGGGCGAAATCCCTCTCTTCCTTTTTTACTTATACACGATAGCAGTGGATCTGGAACTTGAGATCATTAAGCGAACAATAAGATTGGAAATCCTTGTCTGACAGATTGTTTTGTTATAGCATCATTAAGTTTTTTGAAAATTCAGTGACACTTTAAATTTGTACCGCTAATTCTTTGTAACATGCTTAAATGAGCTGTGATAAACTGGACAGAAGTCAATTCTCTCTCTTGAAGCCCTGCATTAAGTAAAGTATCAGATGACAAACTTGAATCACAGTTACCACATTTTATAATTATTTGTATCCTATTTTCTATAGCATCTGAGCAAAAATATTCCATTTTCAGGTTTAATTTATGTGGTTGGGGGCATCAGCAATGAAGGAATAGAACTTCGTTCTTTTGAAGTGTATGATCCACTTTCCAAGCGATGGTCTCCACTTCCTCCAATGGGAACAAGAAGAGCATATCTTGGGGTGGCTGCACTCAATGATTGCATCTATGCTATTGGAGGGTGGAATGAGACACAAGATGCCCTTCATACTGTAGAAAAATATTCCTTTGAAGAGGTAGGTTGGATGATTTCAATTGTTTGCTGTCCTGTTATTCATGTCTGTAAGATCTGTGGGCCTCCTTTGTGGCTCAGATGGTAAAGAATCCACCTGAAATGGAGGAGACCTGGGTTCAATCCCTGGGTTGAGAAGATCCTTTGGAGAAGGTAACTCATTCCAGTATTCTTGCCTGGAGAATCCCATGGACAGAAGAGCCTAGGGTCACAAAGTGTTGAACATGAGTGAGTGACTTAGCACAAGATCTGTGTTGTTGTTCAGTTGCTAAATCATGCCTGACTTTTTGGGACCCCATTAGACTGTAATACGCCAGGCTTCCCCATCTTTCACCATTTAAACCAGGAGTTTACTCAAACTCATATCCATTGAGTTGCTGATGCCATCCAACCATCTCATCCTCTTTTGCCCCCTTCTCCTCCTGCCCACAGTAACTCCCAACGTCAGGGTTTTTTCCAGTGACTCGGCTCTTCACATCAGGTGGCCAAAGTATTAGAGCTTCAACTTCAACATCAGTCCTCCCAATTAATATTCAGGATTGATTTCCTTTAGGATTGACTGGTTTGATCTCCTGCTGTCCAGACTCTCAAGAGTCTTCTCCAGCACCACAATTCAAAAGCATCAACTCTTCAGTGCTCAGCCTTCCTTATGGTCCAGTGCACACATCTGTATATTACTGCTGAAAAAAACAGCTTTGACTAGACAGACCTTTGCTGGCAAAATAATGTCTCTGCTTTTTAATACACTGTCTAAGTTTGTCACAGCTTTTCTTCCAAGGAACAAGTGACTTTTAATCTCTATGGATTTATCTGTTCTCCTTCCCTTCCTGTCAGATTTTGCTTCTCATATTTTTAATCTCTGTTATTAAGTGTGTATACATTTATTATTACATTTTCTTGCTGAATTAATCTTTTTATAGCCTTGAAATGTTTTTCTTTCTCTATGATAATATCCTTTCCTTGAAGTTTACTTTGTCTTCATACTAATGTAGCCAAGCTATCTTTTGATTAGTATGTGCATTGTATATCTTTTTTTCCTTCTACTTTAAATCTGTGTCTTTAAAAACTACATGTTTTGTAAAATAGCTGTGGTCTGTTTTTCTGTACAATTTGAAATTCTCTGACTTCTAAGTAGGGTCTTTAAAATTTTTACTATTTATATATAATGTAATTATATATGTGGGGTTGGTTTTTAGACTCTTACTTTGCTGTTTTTCTGTTTGTGCAATCCACCCTTCTTTTCTCTCTTTTCTGTCTTTATGTTGATTATTTTAGTATTCCATTTTATCTCTTTAGTCCAATTAACTATATGTCTTCACTTTTTTTGTTAATTGTTGCTTTTGGATTTTCATTATATATAATAGCCATTTTAATGTATTACATCTACATTAAAATAATATCATGCCAGTTCACTTTTAATGTAAGAAACAGAGAAACATATTTTCCTCTTCCATCCTTTGTGCTATTGATGTATTGATTTTACTTCTGTGTATGTAATAAACTCCACAGTATGTTGTTGTTATATTTATTTAAAGGGTTAATTATATTTAAGATATATTTTAATGAGAAAATATTTCATAATTATACATTCATAACTATAATTTCTAGTTCTGTTCATTGTATAGAATTAAGTTTCTATCTTATAGCATTTTCTCTTATCCTGAAGACTTCCTTTAGTGTTTATTTTTGTGCTGGTCTGTTGGCAATGATTCTCTAAGCTTTCATTTTACAAAATTTTTTCACCATATTTTTTAAAGTTATTGATTTATTTATTGGCTGCATGGGGTCTTTGTTGCTGTGTAGACTTTCCTCCAATTACAGCGAGTGACAGTGACTTTCCAGTTGCAGTGCTGGGCTTCTCATTCAGGTTGTTTCTCTGGTTGAGGAGCACGGGCTCTAAGGCCAGGGCTTCAGTAAGTTGTGGTTCTGGGCTCTAGAAGCTATTAATATGTGCTCAGTTGCTCAGTCTTGTCTAACTATTTACATCCCCATGGACTGTAGCCTGTCAGGCTTGTCTGTCCATGGGATTTTCCAGGCAAGAATACTGGAACAGGTTGCCATTTATTCCTCCAGGGGTCTTCCTGTCTACCATCATTTTTGAGAGATATTTTGCTGAGTGTAGAATTTTAGGTTGTTCCTCCCCTCACTCTCATCATTTGATATTGTTGTTTACTTATCTTCTTGCATTGTTTTTTTGTTTTAAATTTTCATTGGCATATAGTTGATTTACAGTGCTGTGTTAGTTCTTGCATTGTTTCTAATGGGAGGTCGATAGTCAATCTTGTTCTCCCATATATGTAACATCTCTTTGACAGTTTTTTAAGATTTTTTCTCTTTCTTATGGATTGCCAGTAATTTGATATATCTTATGGGGTTTTGGTGTTTAACCTGCTTGAAATTCATTGAACTTCTTGAATCTGTAGAATTATAGCTTCCATCAAATTGAAATCAGCCTTATTTCTTCAAGTATTCTCCTGCTCTCTTTCTGGGATTTAAGTAATGTCCATGTAAAACCATTTGATATTGTCCCATAGGTCACTGAGGTGTGTTAATTTTTCCCATCCTTTTTCTCTCAGTATTTCAGTTTGTTTTTCTTGATTTTCATTTTCCAGATTTTTCAGTTTAATTTGCAAACAGTGTACGATTTTTTTAAGGTGTATCATATCTTTTGCTATATGTATACTTGTGAAATGATTACCACAATCCAGGTAATTAACATACTCATCAACTCGCATAGATCCCTTTTCCTTTTCTGTGTCTGTATGTGATGGGAGCTCTTAAGATCTGCCTTCTTGGGGACTTCCCTGGCAGTCCAGTGGTTAAAACTCCATGTTCCCAATGCAGGAGGCACAGGGTCAATGCCTTTTTAGTAAATTTCAAGTATACAGTATACTATTATTAACTATATTCACCATGGTATATACATTAGATTGCTAGAACTTATTCATCCTGCATAATTGAAATTTTATTCTCTGTGGTTCAGTATTGATAGTTTTTCTTGCTGTGTCTTCAAGTCAACGTTAACTTTCTACCATGTCTAAACTTTTAAATTGCAGTATCTAATTCTATTTAGGAAAATTTTCACTTCAGGTATTGTATTTTTTAGCTCCATGAGATGTTTTGGTTATTTTTTAAAGTGTCTTCCATTTCTCTCCTCGTCTTTTTTCATGTTTTCTTTTATATTCTCGAATGTATTTATAATGTCTGTGTTAAAGTACTTATCTGCTAATTCTATTAATTTGACATTTTTGAACCTGTATCGGTTGAAATTTTTCTTCCTGGTTTCAGTCACATTTTTTTTTTCTTTTTTCTTTTTTTTTGCTTTTCCACATTTCTAGTAACTGATCGCGAAGAAGGCAATGGCAGCTCACTCCAGTACTCTTGCCTGGAAAATCCCATGGATGGAGGAGCCTGGTAGGCTGCAGTCCATGGGGTTGCGAAGAGTCGGACACGACTGAGTGACTTCACTTTCACTTTTCCCTTTCATGCATTGGAGAAGGAAATGGCAACCCACTCCAGTGTTCTTGCCTGGAGAATCCCAGGGACGAGGGAGCCTGGTGGGCTGCCGTCTACGGGGTTGCACAGAGTCGGACACTACTGAAGTGACTTAGCAGCAGCAGTAACTGATCAAATGTTGGACATTGTAGATGTTACATAGTTGAGTATTTGGATTTTGTTTTCTTCCCATAAGTGTTGTGTTTAGTTTTGATTGGCAGTTATTTGCAAATCAGATTGATATTTTGAACTTGTTTTTAAGCTTTGTAGGGAAGGTCTAGAAGGTCTAGGTCCTTTAGGAATAGTCTGTCCCTACCACTGAAGCATGGCTCTTCTTGACTCTCTCCTGTTTGTCCTAGCTGTCCAAAAGTTTTCTTCATATTGTCTGGTCAAAGCTAGAATATCATCCAGCCTTGTGTGAGCTCTGAGAATTGTTAAGCTTAAAGGAGTTCCTATAAAGGAAAGCTGTCTCTTTTCTTTTTACACCAAACATGGGTTTTCCACACCAAATTCTTCTCTGATTCTCTGGACACCAACTGGCATCCTAAAGTCAATTCAGTTCTGACACTAACTATCCCACAGGTTATAGACTCAGTACCACAGGACTGCCCTCACTTTAGACACCAGTCTCAAGTAGTCTGTCCTCATATTAACCACTGACTTGGTTACAAATTGAGGGTTCCTGTGATCCCT
Source organism: Neotragus moschatus (assembly GCA_006410615.1). Taxonomy (NCBI): domain Eukaryota; kingdom Metazoa; phylum Chordata; class Mammalia; order Artiodactyla; family Bovidae; genus Neotragus; species Neotragus moschatus. The sequence goes on along the minus strand of SJYA01000407.1, from coordinate 392,734 downwards.
TCCTCAGGTTCAATAATTTGCTATAATGGCTCACAGAACTCTGGGAAGCACCTTACTTAACTGTTTTCCAGTTTATTATAAAGGATATTCTATGTTACTATAAGTATAGAACAGAATATAATGCTTATATTCTGTATTATTATAAAGGATATAAATGAATAACCAGATGAAGACGTATAGAGCAAGATCCAGGAGGGTCTTACAGGTTTCTGCCCCAGTGGGATTTGGGGGTATCACTTACCTGGCATGTGGATATGGTCATCAAACCAGAAGTGCTCCAAACCTCACTGTTTAGGGATTTTTATGGAGTCTTCATCACATAGGCATCCAGTCCTTCTCTATTCCCTGGATGACAGGGTATGGGACTAAATTCCAAGCTTCTAATCTCAGCCTGATCTTTCTAGTAAGAGGCCCGTATATTGATATTATACAGGATCCTACAGAAGTTGCCTTTTTAGAGAGGAAGACATTCCTGTCACCAAGGAAATCCCAAGGTACTTAGGAGCTCTGTGTTAAGAACTGCAGTCAGAGACCAAATATATGTCTCATTATGTCACATATTCCCATTTGTTGTTGCTTGATTATTCTTATGGAGTCTCATTTAAAATTTTTCTTTCCCCTTTCTTTTCTTCTCTTTTAAAACTTTTTTATTTTTACTTTTTTGTTATTTTCTTTTATTTTCTTTCATAGTCTCATTTTATGCATGCAAAGATTAGGAGTATTCAGCCAGACTCAAGGGAACCTCTGTCCTCTGGCACTCTTCCTTACAAATCTCAACTGCATCAGCCTCTCTCAACTCTGATTTCTGTCTCAGAAATCAGCTGACTGTCATGCTCTGCTTGGATTCCCTTCTCTGTACTGCTGTTCAGGTAGCCCTCCAGGCAAAAAGCCTGGACAGCTATGGAGCTCACCTTGTTTCTTTCTTTTTCTGAATCACAATTTTTAATTGCCTGTTGTCCATCATCTGAGAACTTTATTTCATAGTCTGTCAAGTTTTCTAATTCTTTATGGTAGGAGGGCATGTTTGGTAACAGTTACTCTATCATGACTGAAATTAGAGGTCCCTTCTGATCCTGTCCTTTTGAGCATTTCTTTACTATCTTGCATACTAAAATATTTCAAGTATAAGAAAGATTATACTTCTCTGATCCTGGAATCAGTCATTTCTCCAAGAACCTTTAGTTTTTCTTAGTGAAGAACAGTATTTGGAAACCAAGATTAGCTCTCAGACTCTTCATTGCTCCTGGAGTATTGCTGCTTCTAGGCATTCTCAGTCAACAGCTAAACATAAACAGTAAATGCATATGTGTGTATGTATTCACACAAATACTCATTTATAAGTATTTCCATATCTGTGCATATGTGTTATAAAACCATGAGTTCATAATGTTGGCACCAATTTCAGTATACTTCAGATTCTTTCCATGAAAGAAAGGGGCCTTCCCCTTTCCATGATTGTAAATACCTTCTCTAATCAGTTAAAAGGGCTTCCCAGGGAGTGCAGTGGTAAAGAAGGAGATGCAAGAGACATGGGTTTGATCCCTGGGTCGGGAAGATCCCCTGGAGAAGGAAATGGCAACCTACTCCAGTATTCTTGCCTGGAAAATTCCATGGACAGAAGAGACTGGTAGACTACAGTCCATCGGGTTGCAGAGTTGGACATGACTGAGCCCACAAACATATCACATCATAATCACATCAGTTAAAAATTTGGCTCCTGTTATTCTCAATATATTTACTTATTTGTTCAGTGAAACAAGTCTCCCTACCATACCAACTGTCTTCTCCACTTGTACCTCTGTACATTACCTATCCTATTACTGACTATATGAGCACTCCAATGTTCTCTCATGCCTTCAGTTACTTGCTTGATGTAATTATGCTACAAAGGGAAAAGAAGAGAAAGTAGATAAGAGTAAGTTGTGAATCACTGTTCTATCATGTGTTTGTTCTTTAGTCCATTTATTCATTTACAAATATGTAAAGACCTGGGGAAGCAAAGGCTACCTGAATATATATAATACCCCAGCTCTCAAGAAACCAACATTCTAGTGGGAAATATAAAAAATAGACAATTGCATTACAATTTGTTAAATGCTGGAATAATGTAAGCACAATGTGTGTTATATCGTAGAAAACGATATAACAGGTTAGAAAATTTTTTCCAAGTTTATTTCCGTGGAATACTATTTTTTTGCCCTTTTTTTTTTTGGCCACTGCCACCTGGGATGCAGGATCCTTAGTTCCTCCACCAGGGTTCAAACCTGTGCCCCATGCAGTGGAAGAATGGAGTCAACAACTTGACCACCAGGGAAATCCCTGTGTTGATAATAGGAAGTAGATAGCATAAGTTTCCCTGGTCAACTATACTTAGGAAAAGTTGGATTAAATAAAGTTAAATACATTTCTTTATTATAGGACTTATTTACACAGTTTATTAAAATAAGATATTTCATGAATCTTTATGCTAAATCTGTCACATTTAAGTGACCACACAGCCCTTACTTTTGTTTGTGAAACATCTTGGGGGGAAAAGTGTTTCAGGGAACATATTTTGTGAAATATGGATTTATTTTTCAGTTGCTCATTCATGTCTGACTCATCAAGTTGCCTCAAGAAGTTCGCTATCTAGCATTGATGAATAATCTCATTTTTTATGATGTTATAATGTTTTAATCATCATTTTTTATGATGTTATAAATTTTGTTCATTATATGCTTTATTTTCAAATTATTATTATTATTTTTTAATCTGGAAACATTTTCTTTTCTCTCGATTATTTCTCAGGACCTTTTTTTAGCTTTCCTGTTTTCTGGGTATAGACATTTTCCCTGGAGTTGGACTTTGTCGTTTTGTCTATAGCAGCTTACTGAAATTGCTTCGATGAATAATACATGCCAAGAATTAGCAAACTTTCTGTTCAAAGACTGGATAGTAAATGTTTTAGGCCTTGGGGGCTACATGCAATCTCTTCTTTTGGCATATGTATATATTTTTAATAACCTTTTAGTGTAGAAAGATCATTCTTAGTTTGTAGGCTTAAAAAAATAGGCCCTAGTTTCCAATCCCTGATCTATACTATCTTTCTGAAAATATCTTTTACATTTTACTAGCTGTACTAGATGTCCTGGAAAAAAAGATTCTATGTTAAAATAAGTTTGGCCAGTGTTGTTTCTCGTTCTCTTGGAGATTTATGAGGCCTATTATATTAAAGATGCTAAAAAGCCCTTTTGTAAGCTTTCTTCTCCTTTGAACTTTGTGAGTTTGTGTGGTGTGTATTTGAATTACATACTTGTGTTTCATAGAACTAGTTTCTCTGAATTCTTGCTTATGTAGAATTTCTAGATTATCTCTTGGTGATTATAATTTATAATTAATCACAGATACATTTTTCATTATTTTCCTCTAAATTTACTACTTTGTCTACACCTACTAAAAATTTCTATTTAAAATATTGTATATACTTATATGACTAGGTTGTAAGTTTGAAATTTAAACATGTAAAAAGAACCAGAGTATCTGATTTCTCAGCACTTTTCTGTGTTACCGTGTTATAACACTGCAAACTTCTTTTTTCTTTTATCCAGGAAAGGTGGGTTGAAGTTGCCTCGATGAAGGTGCCTAGAGCAGGCCTGTGTGTTGTGGCAGTCAATGGGCTTCTGTATGTTTCTGGAGGTCGATCTTCCAGCCACGATTTCTTGGCTCCAGGTACCTTGGACTCAGTTGAAGTTTATAACCCTCATTCAGATACATGGACAGAAATTGGCAATATGATTACCAGTCGTTGTGAAGGAGGTGTTGCTGTACTATAAAATAGAAAGCATTAAGACAGCAAAAGAAACATTTTGAAAATGCAGAATCTCACCTTTTGCAAATCACACTTGTATTTGGTGTTAGAACCCTTTCTGTTTTCTGTGAATTTGGTAGAAAAATGACTAAAGATTTTTTTTTTTAAAGAATTTGAGTGAGAAGTGATAGTGGAATATATCCTAAATTAATAAAGAGTTCTCACAAATTTGCCAAGCTGACCAACAGATGCTGTTTATGCTCTAGAATTGTCCAGTTAGGAGTAGAGTCCTATTTGTAAAAAGAATTTGCCAGAAGCTTCTTGGCAAATAGTTCCTTTAGCAGCTTCTCTAGTTCAGTTTAAGCTATAAAATGACGATTGTGTGATGTAAGAATATCAAACGAGACAGTTTTAAAATGTCTGTACATTCATGATTCAGCTCAAAGCATAATATTCCATGGCCATAGTTTAAAGAGAAAAGCCAGTGAGACAACTTCCTCCTTCTGTTTTATTCCTAACTTTTCACTAACCCCAAACTTTTTATTGGCAGCAGGTATACTGGGAGGGACATGTTGGAAATATCTAGCTGTTTATATAAATTTTCACTTGTTGATAACAGCATAAAAAAAGCTCTTGTTCATTTATGTTTTTGTTTTGATGCTGGAATGCAAGTGAGAAATTAATAGGTTCTTAGTGACAGTCCTTTATTGCAATAGGATGATGTATGGATGATAGAGGCCAGCTGGTTATATGCACCTTTTTCCAAAAATATGTTTAGCTTTGGGAAGAGGGAATTTATTAGATTACCAAGCTTTATGAAGCATACTCATACTTGGGCAAGCCTAAGTATGAACTTAGCACAAAGCCACGACCTGGCTTGGAGAAGATGGAATTGTAGATCCCTGTACAACTTTTTATATACACTAACTCATACATGTAAAAGCTTCTGATCCAAAACTGCTTCTCAAAACTTAACTTTCTCAAAGAAGCATTCTAAAGAAGTGTTCTCTGAGACAAAGATTTTGTGTACATGATCATCACTTTTATTTCTACTAGTCAGTCAGAGCCATATACATTAAAGGTCTTATACATTTAAGTTTACCTAGCTGTTCCAGGATTTGATTTCTATATCCCTGATTTCCCCTTTTCTATATGAAAGTCCTTTAGTATATTATAGGCATCAGTGGCTTATTCAGATAGAAAACCTTTGGTAAGCATTAAAGACTCAGGTCCGAAATATTTGGATTGATCCACAAGGATACTTTCCTTCACAACTTAACCATATGCATATTTTAAGAAAAGCTGTGCGGACAGAAAGCTCTGTGTCCCATTCTGTCAGGTATCCTGAAAGTCTGAAGGGTCACAGATGGCTGGCTGGGATGTGTAAAATGTCAAGGAGTGAAGTATCAAGATAATGTATAAACTAAGCTATAACTCATGTGCCTTTAATATTTCTAGTTGAGAATGTGTTCAAAACAGATTTACAAATTTTCCTATCATTTAATTTTCATTATTGCCTGGTGCCAGCCTAAAATGGCAGTATGAAGGGAGGCATTTTGTACTGCTATGATGGAAATGTAGTCAAGACAATCAGTGTTTGGGCTTAAATAGATTCAGACGATGCCTGAAAATAAGTAATTGTAAATATGCTTATTTCCTAGAAAATAACAGATTGTTTTAAAAAGAATGTAATAATAAAGTGTCTTGAATTTTTTGTTTTTTGCTTTTCCTTATATTACTCATCAACTTAGTTTATTAGCATCATTCTTGGATTACAAGGATTGCCCACAAATTTTAGTATTTTAGCTTTAGGGATTTGCACATTTAACTTTACATTTAATTGTTTTCTGAACAACTATTAAAATGATAAGTCTGAATTTGGCAATAAGGAATTCATGATCTGAGCCACAGTCAGCTGCTGGTCTTGTTTTTGCTGACTATATAGAGCTTCTCCATCTTTGGCTGCAAAGAATATAATCAGTCTGATTTTGGTGTTGGCCATCTGGTGATGTCCATGTGTAGAGTCTTCTCTTGAGTTGTTGGAAGAGGGTGTTTGCTATGACCAGTGCATTCTCTTGGCAAAACTCTATTAGCCTTTGCCCTGCTTCATTCTGTACTCCAAAGCCAAATTTGCCTGTTTCTCCAGGTATTTCTTGACTTCCCACTTTTGCATTCCAGCCCCCTATAATAATAAGGAAATCTTTTATGGGTGTTAATTCCAAAAGGTCTTGTAAGTCTTCATAGAACCGTTCAACTTCAGCTTCTTCAGCATTACTGGTTGGGGCATAGACTTGGATTACTGTGATATTGAATGGCTTGCCTTGGAAATGAACAGAGATCATTCTGTCGTTTTTGAGATTGCATCCAAGTACAGCATTTCAGACTCTTTTGTTAACTGTGATGGCTACTCCATTTCTTATAAGGGATTCCTGCCCACGGGAGTAGATATAATGGTCATCTGAGTTAAATTCAGCCATTCCAGTCCATTTTAGTTCGCTGATTCCTAGAATGTCAACGTTCACTCTTGCCATCTCCTGTTTGACCACTTCCAATTTGCCTTGACTCATGGACCTAACATTCCAGGTCCCTATGCAATCTTGTTCTTTATAGCATTGGACCTTGCTTTACCACCAGTCACATCCACAACTGGGTATTGTTTTTGTTTTGGCTCTATCCCTTCACTCTTTCTGGAGTTATTTCTCCACTGATCTCCAGTAGCATATTGGGCACATGCCAACCTGGGGNTGACCACTTCCAATTTGCCTTGACTCATGGACCTAACATTCCAGGTCCCTATGCAATCTTGTTCTTTATAGCATTGGACCTTGCTTTACCACCAGTCACATCCACAACTGGGTATTGTTTTTGTTTTGGCTCTATCCCTTCACTCTTTCTGGAGTTATTTCTCCACTGATCTCCAGTAGCATATTGGGCACATGCCAACCTGGGGAGTTCATCTTTCAGTGTCCTATCTTCTTGCCTTTTCATACTGTTCATGGGGTTCTCAAGGCAAGAATACTGAAGTGGTTTGCCATTCCCTTCTCCAGTGGACTACATTCTGTCAGATCTCTCCATCATGACCTGTCTGTCTTGGGTGGCCCTACATGGCATGGCTTAGTTTCACTGACTTAGACAAGGCTGTGGTCCATGTGATCCGATTGACTAGTTGTCTGTGATTGTGGTTTCAGTCTAGTAGTCTAGTGGTTTCAGTCAACCACTAGACCATTCAGGTATGACCTAAATCAAATCCCTTATGATGATACAGTGGAAGTGAGAAACAGATTTAAGGGACTAGATCTGATAGAGTGCCTGATGAACTATGGATGGAGGTTCATGACATTGTACAGAAGACACGGATCAAGACCATCCCCAAGAAAAAGAGGAGGCCTTACAAATAGCTGTTAAAAGAAGAGAAGCAAAAAGCAAAGGATAATAGGAGAGATATAAGCATCTGAATGCAGAGTTCCAAAGAATAGCAAGGAGAGATAACAAAGCCTTCCTCAACGATCAATGCAAAGAAATAGAGGAAAACAATAGAATGGGAAAGACTAGAGATCTCTTCAAGAAAATTAGAGATACCAAGGGAACATTTCATGCAAAGATGGGCTCAATAAAGGACAGAAATGGTAGGGACCTAACAGAACAGAAGATATTAAGTGGCAAGAATACACAGAAGAACTGTACAAAAAAGATCTTCACAACCCAGATAGTCATGATGGTGTGATCACTCACCTAGAGCCAGACATCCTGGAATGTGAAGTCAAGTGGGCCTTAGGAAGCATCACTATGAACAAAGCTAGTGGAGGTGATGGAATTCCAGTTGAGCTATTTCAGATCCTGAAAGATGATGCTGTGAAAGTGATGCACTCAATATGCCAGCACATTTGGAAAACTCAGCAGTGGCCACAGGACTGGAAAATGTCAGTTTTCATTCCAATCCCAAAGAAAGCCAATGCCAAAGAATGCTTATACTACCACACAGTTGTACTCATCTCACACACTAGTAAAATAATGCTCAAAATTCTCCAAGCCAGGCTTCAGTAATACATGAACCGTGAACTTCCAGATGTTCAAACTGGTTTTAGAAAAGGCAGAGGAACCAGAGATCAAATTGCCAACATCTGCTGGATCATCAAAAAAGCAAAGGAGTTTCAGAAAAACATCTATATCTGCTTTATTGACTATGCCAAAGCCTTTGACTGCATGGATTACAATAAATTGTGGAAAATTCTGAAAGAGATGGGAATACCAGACCACCTGACCTGCCTCTTGAAAAACTTGTATGCAGGTCAGGAAGCAACAGTTAGAACTGGACATGGAACAACAGACTGGTTCCAATATTGTCACCCTGCTTATTTAACTTATATGCAGAGTACATCATGAGAAACGCTGGGCTGGATGAAGCACAAGCTGGAATCAAGATTGCTGGGAGAAATATCAATAACCTCAGATATGCAGGTGACACCACCCTTATGGCAGAAAGTGAAGAAGAACTAAAGAACCTCTTGATGAAACTGAAAGAGGAGAGTGAAAAAGCTGGCTGAAAGCTCAACATTCAGAAAACTAAGATCATGGCATCCAGTCCCATCACTTCATGGCAAACAGATGGGGAAGCAGTGGAAACAGTGGCTGACTTTATTTTTCTGGGCTCCAAAATCACTGCAGATGGTGATTGCAGCCATGAAATTAAAAGACACTTACTCCTTGAAAGGAAAGTTATGATCACCCTAGACAGCACATTAAAAAGCAGAGATATTACTTTGTCAACACAGGTCCGTCTAGTCAAGGCTATGGTTTTTCCAGTGATCATGTATGGATGTGAGAGTTGGGACTATAAAGAAAGCTGAGTGCTGTAGAATTGATTCTTTTGAACTGTGGTGTTGGAAAAGACTCTTGAGAGTCCCTTAGACTGAAAGGAGATCCAACCAGTCCATCCTAAAGATCAGTCTTGGGTATTCATTAGAAGGAATGATGTTGAACCTGCAACTCCAATATTTTGGCCACCTGATGGGAAGAGCTGACTCATTTGAAAAGACTCTGATGCTAGGCAAGATTGAAGGTGGGAGGAGAAAGGGACGACAGGATAAGATGGTTGGATGACATTGCCGACTCAGTGGACATGGGTTTGGGTTAACTCTGGGAGTTGGTGATGGACAGGGAGGCCTGGTGTGTGTGGCTCATGGGGTTGCAAAGAGTCAGACACGACTGAGCGACTGAACTGATCTGATTAACATGATCTTCCTCCAAAATATTTAACAATTCAGTATACTTCTAAGTATTTGTCCAGTGTACTTAAAAATCATACACACTGCAGAGAAATCCCTCATGGTCCAGTGGTTAGGACTCCACACTTCCACTGCAGGGGGCATGGGTTTGATCCTTGGCTGAGAGCTAAGATCCTGCATGCAGTTGGTGGGGCTGAAAAAAAAATAACAGGTCAGTTAGCTTGAACATCTGACTTGCCCATATTATGAGAGACTGAGATCAGAAAAAAGTCCTAAGTCTGTGTAGTACTCGTGCAGTTATAGAAGCAAAGAAGTAATTTTCCTCACTAAAACAATCTGAGTAGAATCTGAAAAGGATCTACTGAAGAGTATGAGCTTTCATTCTTTCAGTATCAGGCTGTTGTAAACTTTTCTCTACATTAATAAAGAAAGATCGTTTGGTGATTTTAGCCACAGGCTTTAACTGGTATATGTCCCAATGATCAGAACAAGCTCTAGCACCATAGTATTATATGTGTTTGCTAGGACTGTTTCATTTAATAAAGTACTGCAGAAACGTATTGTCTCAGTTTTGAATGCCCAAAATCTGAAGTCAAGCTGTTGGTGGAGTTACTTCCTTCTGAGGGCTAAGAAGGAGATCTCTTCAAGGCTTCTTCTTGGCAAGTAGATCTTCACGTTCATTGGTATTCTGTCTAAATACATGTTTATCTCTAAATTTTCTCTTGTTATAAGAACACCAGTAATATAACATTACAATCTACCCTTATAATCTCACTTTAACCTTATACCTCTGTAAAGACCCCTGTCTTCAAGTAAGGTCAGATTCTGAGATGTGGATTGGGACTTGAACACTCAAAAAAGTAAACAAGTTACTACTCTAGATTATGATCTTTCCACAGCAAGAATCACTGAAGTGGAAATTATATGTATATAATTTACTTTGAAATTTCTTACCTAATATTTGAATACTTATACAATGGTAGGCAACCCACTCCAGTATTCTTGCCTAGAGAATCCCATGGACAGAGCCTGGCAGGCTTCAGTCCATACAGTCCATGGGGTCGCTAAGAGTTGGACACGACTGAGTGACTAACAGAGAGAGATACAAAGGTTATATATATCACATCCATTTCCTAATTTATATTCTTACATTTTAAATGATTTTTTCTTTTTATGAGACTATGCATCTGAAAAGACTAGGTTTTCAAGTTAGAATCCAAAGTATTGTTTTCACTGTTTTAAAAAGCTTTTGTATGAGTTGACCTGTAAAACTAGATAGAACATTATAAAAATGACTCCAGATTGACTTTTCCTAGTTTGTACATGTGTGCATGCTAAGTCATGTCAGTAGTGTCTGACTCTTTGTGACCCACTGGACTCTAACCCACCAGGCTCCTGTCTATGGGATTTTCCAGGCAAGAATACTGGAGTGGGTTGCCATGCCCTTCTCCGGCGGATCTTACTAGTCGCTTTATTCTTTTAAGTATTTTTTTTTACCAGTTGGTGTTATGTTTGGAGATAAGTTGTATCTACTTGTTGTTCAGTTTCTAGCTTATTTCCCACTCTTTGCAACCCCATGGACTGCAGCAAGCTAGGCTCCTCTGTCCTCCACCATCTCCTGGAGTTTGCTCAAATTCATGTCCATTGAGTCGGTGATGCTATCTAATTATCTCATCCTCTTTTGCCTCTTCTCCTTTTGCCTTCAGTCTTTCCCAGCATCAGGGTCTTTTCCAGTGAGTCAGCTCTTCGCAGCAGGTGACCAAAATATTGGAGTTTCAGCATCAGTCCTTCCAATGAATTTTCAAGGTTGATTTCCTTTATGATTGATGGTTTGATCTCCTTACAGTCCAAGGGACTCTCAAGATCCTTCTCCAGCATCATAATTCAAAAGCATCAGTTCTTTGGTGCTCAGCCTTCTTTATGATTCAACTCACATCTGAGCTTCCCTGTAGCTCAGCAAGTAAAAAATCCACCTGCAATGTGGGAGACCTGGGTTTGCTTGCAGTCACTGTCCACAGTGATTTTGGAGCCCAAGAAAATAAAATTTTTCACTGCTACTTTTTTCCCTTCTATTTGTCATGAAGTTGTAGGACTGGATGTCATGATCTTAGTTTTTTTTAATGTTGAAAGTTTCAAGGCAGCTTTTTCACTCTCCTCTTTGACCCACATATAGAGGCTCTTCAGGTCCTCTTCATTTCCTGTCATTAAGAGTGGTATCATCTGCATACCTTAGGTTGATGATATTTTTTTATTCCAGTATGTGATTCATCCAGCCTAACATTTTGCATGATATACTCTGCATGTAAGTTAAATAAGGAGGGTGACAGTATACAGCCTTGTCATACTCCTTTCCCAGTTTTGAACCAGTCAGTTGTTCCATGTCCAGTTCTAACTGTTACATCTTGACTCACAGGTTTCTCAGGAGACAGGTAAGGTGGGTCTGGTACTTAACCCCGTGAACAGTATGAAAAAGCAAAAAGATATGACACTGGAAGATGAGTCTCTCAGGTAGGAAGGTGTCCAATATGCTACTGGGGAAGAGCAGAAGGCAAATTGTTAATAGCTCCAGAAAGTATGAAGCATCAGGGCCAAAGTGGAAACAACTCAGCTATGGATGTCTGTGGTGGTGAAAGTAAAATCTGATGCTATAAAGAACAATATTACATAGGAATCTGGAATGTTAGGTCCATAAATCAAGTTCTGTCTATACTCTGCCAAATATCCGGATAAAACCAGAAAATATGTCCAGCTTTTCTTTCAACACAGCTTTCCCTTGTGACAGTGCTTCCTACTGACTTTTAAAGCCATATATCCTTTCAGTTCAAATAACTAGGTTATGCCAGGTAAAATGAACTTGGAAATGCAATTTCCAGGGGCTACTGCAATGAAAACCCCACACTAGAGCCACCTATCATTTTCAGACACTCATGAAGTTTTCCTCTTGAGAGTTTATGTGTGTGTTTTCAATGACCGTAAAGCTCTAGCACAGTGTTTTTCATCTTTTTTTTATTTACATTTTTCAAAACAAAACATTGAAAAATTTAAGTGGATGACTATAACTCATAAAAAGACTAAATGAGAATTTTACTTCAGGGTTTTCAAGCTGCTTCTCAGTGATTTCTGTAAGATAAAGATTTCTACAAATGAAAAACAGTTTGTAAAGAAAATATTACCTTTCCTGGGAAAAAGCTAAACAGGAGAGGTAGAAAAAGATGACTGTAAAACACAAGGCTTCTAACCAACATGCTAACATTATCTATAGAGTAGTTTTATGTTTATTTTACTTGCCCAAGTCTCTCGGGTCCTTTCTCTGGATAAAAATCTTTCACTAGTAAAGTGATTACAAATGAAAAAAAGGCTATTAAAGTGACTACTATCCTCAGGGCTTTGAACCAATTGGGATAATGGGGCAAGAGAAAAAGTTCAGTGTGTAACGCTATCCCCAAACCTATTATTACTGTGACTATAGCTTCACTGAGTCTTTCAGAAATAAAGAAAGCAAACCATGAAAACACAACAGGAGCTATACTGTTAGCTAAATTGAGGAAGTCTGGTTTGGCTGGACTACCTTCTGGCAGAGCAAAACCCCATCTGATTCCTCCCAAGAAAGAAAGGAAACTGGCTCCATAAGCCATCTGAGTAAAAGCTAACATGGGAATATAAGTCTTTGTCATCAACATGACCAGTGGTGGAGCAACAAAGGGGATTAGTCCTGCCAGAGTTATGTATAATGCTGGCTTTGGGCTGTCAGGCAGGAAACTGATTGTTCGTGGTGGCCTGGCTGGAAGCACTGCTTGTTCTTGCTTCTTCTTAAAACTGCATAGGGAAGTATGATAATACTGTGTCTTGCTCACACATGCTGGAAAGGATGAGAAAAGCCAAAGTCTCGGAAACAAAGGGGAAAAGTTCTGCTGAAGACATGTCTTGTGAGAAAGTGTTTCTATTCTCCTGCTGGCTCCTGGTCTGACTGTGGAAGTGTACTTCAGCATCTATAGGGAAAACAGAACCAGAAGACCACAAAACATACTTAAAAAAGAAAATCACCAAATGTTTTAGTCACAATATGAAACAATATAAAAACAAACCATGTGCTGCATGTCAAACATAAAGGTTGGCGTATAGGGTGATGTTATTGCTGCAAAGACTATTAAATAGCTATACAACATGCAAAAGAAGCTACTACGGAATAGAAACCATGGTATGTTTTGGCCTACCACAATATTATCCCATGAAAGAGAGATCTGGAGGAACAAGTAAAGACTAGGTCTTTAGCTTTTGGCATTCTAAACTGCCTCTTCTATTTATAAATTGAAAAAGAAGCTGCACTAATTACTATGGCAGTTCTGTTTTATGTAAAGAAAATTAAGCTTTAGACACTGCCAACTTTTCATAGCTTCATGCCTTTCTACAAGTCTCTGCTGAGAATTTTAGATTACTATTTTTCTCTCTAGAGAACTTACCTTTCAAAATTCAGCTGTAAGCTTTCTCCAATGTGGTTTAATTCTGCTGTAAGTAAGTACCCTATGCACACTCCTATCATAACTCTCACAGTGAATTAAAATCACATGTTCACTTGTCTCAGTAGACCTGAGGGCTTGGACCATATGTGTTTTTGTCCTTTGCCTTAAAAAAAAATCCCTAGTGCCATTCATGGCATATGGCCAAAGCAATAACCTCTTCTGCTGATTCTGTTCTTTAGTGAGTAGATTCCATACTTCAGTAGTTATACAGATCAACTGTAACTCAGAAAATATGGATTAAAGAAAACAAAAGAGCTATTTAAAGAATCTTGGTAGTTACTCAAAATTGCTAGGAATGAGTCCCATCTTGAGAACTGTTTTTTCTTTTTGTCTAGAATATTCTTCCCTGAGGTATCTGCATCGCTCATTGCCTCACTCTGACCACCCTATTTATAAATGCACCCTATTTTACTACTATTATCCAGTGAAGCAGTGCTTAGAAAGTAGTGCTCAAATATTTGCTGAATAAACCAACCTTTGAAGATGCTTGAGAAAACTTCCGGATGAAGTGAAGCATACTGGGTCCCATTGAAAGTCTTGCTTAGGAAGATGCCACACAGTTCTGATTAACGTATTTTTACAGTTAAGTGGAAGGTCTGAATCAGAAGCATGCTGCTGTGACAAAATAAGATGTCATTTAACGTTCTTCATACATAATTTTTTAAAATAGGAGTTTGGGGGAATTTCTTCCATATAACAGTTTCCTTTGGAAACAGTTATTAACGTTTTAAAAAATCAGTAACGTAGTAAATAGATCCTTTTCTTTGAGCCATTATTTTAGCTTTTGCTGTTAGGTGTAAAGAATAGTAATGCAGAGACAATGTATGCTGCTGCTGCTAAGTCACTTCAGTTGTGTCCGACTCTGTGCGACCTCATAGACGGCAGCCCACCAGGCTCCTCCGTCCCTGGGATTCTCCAGACAAGAGTACTGGAGTTGGGTGCCACTGCCTTTTCTGGACAATGTATCTAGATTTTTACAAATGCCTTTATCATTTCCCAACTATGTGACCTTGGGTAAATTGCTTCCTTGAAGTTCCAGCTTTCTTATCTTTAACACTGAAAGTCATAGCTTGTCTGCTTTCTTTTTTCTCCTTAGTTATTTATTTTGAGGGTTAGGAGTTTATAGCCTAAAAGTAATGATAATAGCAATCAATACAACTAGCTGTGAACCAGGCATTATAACTATGTGTTTTATATGCATGAACTTATTTAATACATTCACCTCATCAACTTGGTGCTGAGTGATATTAATAATCTGTTAAGTTAGAGTGCAGATTTTGGAGTCAAATGACCTGGGCTGGAATTCTGGCTCTACCATGTATTAGTTATGTGATTTTAGACAAATTATTTAACCTGATTATAGTGCAGTTCACTCACCTAAGGCTTATAATAACTACATAGTTCAGTTCAGTTCAGTTCAGTCACTTAGTCGTGTCTGACTCTTTGCGACCCCATGAATTGCAGCACGCCAGGCCTCCATGTCCAACACCAACTCCCGGAGTTCACTCAGACTCACACCCATCGAGTCAGTGATGCCATCCAGTCATCTCATTCTCTGTCGTCCCCTTCTCCTCCTGCCCCCAATCCCTCCCAGCATCAGAGTCTTTTCCAATGAGTCAACTCTTCGCATGAGGTGGCCAAAGTACTGGAGTTTCAGCTTTAGCATCATTCCTTCCAAAGAAATCCCATGGCTGATCTCCTTCAGAATGGACTGGTTGGCTATCCTTGCAGTCCTAGGGACTCTCAAGAGTCCTCTCACACCACAGTTCAAAAGCATCAATTCTTCGGCGCTCAGCTAGGGTCGCTATAAAAATTAAATAAGCTAAGCTAATAGATGAAAAAGCTGAGCACTGTCCCTAACACAAAGCAGGCACTAAAAAAAAAAAAAACTATTATTCCCACCTTACAAAATGTAAGCAACCAGTAAGTGGCTGAATGAGAATACTATGTACCCAGATCTGTCATGTTTACATGAGTCCCAGTATTAACCAGAAAAACAGAAGTGTCTAATATCCAAAACCCACAGTTGCTTCTTAATTTAAAAACTTGGGGACTTCCCTGGTGGTCCAGTGGTTGAGAGTCTGCAGTCTCCCATTGCAGGGGATGTGGTTTGAGCCCTGAGGAAGAACTAAGATCCCACATGCAAAAGCAACTAAGCTCTCCAGCCACAAGGAGTCACATCTAAGATCTAACACAGATTTTAAAAAAAACTTGGCAGAGCCCCCTTGCTCCCAAAAGATTCCTTTACTAATAAATTTACTTCTCGCCTATTGGGGAAAAAACAAACAAACAGTGAACTAATTTCTTGATCACAGATATTAGGGCTGGGTCAAGAAATTCTGTATACCAGACTGTCAATGGCTCTCTCTCTATATATGGAAGCAAGTAGGGAGTTAAGTTATCCCAGGTCAATTAGATAATATGGGCTACCCTGGTGGCTCAGATGGTAAAGAATCTGCCTTCAATGCAGGAAACCCAGGTTTGATTCCTAGATCAGGAAGATCCCCTGGGGAAGGGAATGGCAGCCCACTCCAGTATTCTTGCCTGGAGAATTCCATGGACAGAGGAAACTGGCAGCCTACAGCGCATGGGATCACAAAGAGTCGTACACAACTGAGTGACTACACACACACACACACACACACANCTGAGCCATAGTCAGCTCCTAGTCTTGTTTTTGCTGACTGTATAGAGCTTCCCCATCTTTGGCTGCAAAAAATATAACTGATCTGCTTTTGGTATTGACCATCTGGTGATGTCCATGTGTAGAGTCATCTCTTGTGTTGTTGGAAGAGGGTGTTTGCTATGATCAGTGCGTTTTCTTGGCAAAATTCTTTTAGTCTTTGCCCTGCTTCATTTTGTACTCGAAGGCCAAATTTGTCTGTTATTCAAGGTGTTTCTTGACTTCCTAGTTTTGTATTCTAGTCCCCTGTGATAAAAAGGACATCTTTATTTGGTGTTAGTTTTAGAAGATCTTGTAGGTCTTTATAGAACCGTTCAACTTCAGCTTCTTCAACAGTAGTGGTTGGGGCATAGACTTGGATTACTGTGATATTGAATGATCTGCCTTGGAAGTGAACAGAGATCATTCTGTCGTTTTTGAGATTGTACCCAAGTACTCCATTTTGGACTCTCTTTTTGACTATGAGGGCTACTCCATTTCTTATAAGGGATTCTTGCCCACAGTAGTAGATATAATGGTCATCTGAGTTAAATTCGGCCAGTCTGGTCCATTTTAGTTCATTGATTCCTACAGTGTCCACTTTTCATCTGTTTGACTACATCTAGTTTACCTTGATTCATGGACCTAACATTCCAGGTTCCTATGGAATATTGTTCTTTATGGCATCACACTTGACTTCCATCACAAGTCACATCCACAACTGGGTGTTGTTTTCGCTTTGGCTCTGTCTCTTCTTTCTGGAGTTATTTCTCTACTTACCAGTAGCATAATGTGTACCTGCCTGCCTGGGGAGTTCATGTTTCAGTGTGGTATCTTTTGCTTTTTCATACTGTTGATGTGGTTCTCATGGCAAGAATACTAGAGTGGTTTGCCATTCCCGTCTCCAGTGGACCGTTTTTTGTCAGAACTGTGACACAACTTGGAATGTTGTTAAGCCCAGAGCTTGGTTAACCAGCCTTCCTCCAGGGACTCAACAATCTTAAGATTCATCTGGTATCTTATCTATTGCTGCTACAAGGCTTGCACTCAGACCACAGTAAGAACAGTGTCTAGGCCGGTTAGAAGCAAGGTTAGAGGCCTGCTCTTCTTTGGCTCTGAAGCCTAAACAAGGCTATTTAACTTCCCTAATATGGTGACTCAGACGGTAAAGGGTCTGCCTGCAATGCGGGAGACCCGGGTTTGATTCCTGGGTTGGGAAGATCCCTTGGAGAAGGAAATGGCAATTCATTCCAGCACTCTTGCCTGGAAAATCCCATGGACAGAGAGGAGCCTGATAGGCTACAGTCATGGGGTCGCAAAGTTGGACACGACTGAGCGACTTCACTATTCCACTGTTCACTAATATGGTGCAGCAGTTAAGAATCTGCCTGCCAGTGCAGGGGCTATACAGGTTTGGTCTCTGGTCTGAGAAGATCTCACCTGCTGCAAGGCAGCTAAGCCCATGCGCCACAGCTTCTGGAGCCTGTGTGCCCTAGAGCCCCTGCTCCCTGACACCGCAGTAAGAAGCCCACATGCTGCAAGTTGAGTGCGCCCCCACTCATCACACCTAGAGAATGCCTTTGTGTATCAGGGAAGACTCAGCAGAGCAAAAATAAAAATAAGTAAAAAATTTAAAGATAAAGTATACCTATTACTTTTTTATTTAAAAGCAGTTTTTATGGAGCCAAAATTAAAACAAGATTGGCTAAAAGTTAGACAATGCATATTTTAAAGTTTTCTCGCAGATTATTAAAAGAAAAAAACAAACCTCAGTGGTATTGTAGAGGTAAGTTTGGAGTTGTCGTATATAATATAGATAGAATAGAAATTTCATTTTGTGGTTGATGGTTATGCTTTCATTAAATGAATTTAAATGACAGCGTCTAAGGGGGAAATTATTTAAATTGAAAGTTTTTTTGTTTTTACTTTCTGGTTTTTGTTTGCTGTTTATAAGTTTAAGCCATTATGTCCTAGATTGCATTTTGGGAATATTTGTAATACCTAACATATAGATGTAGTTTTTAATCAATTCATTTTGCTAGGAACTTTTTTTAAGCAGTGAAACTCTTTTTAAGAGTCTTTGTAAATTATTAGTCTGTGATGGTGGTGGTTTAGTCACTAAGTTGTGTCTGCCTCTTTGTGACCGCATGTCATAACTCACCAGGTTCCTCTGACCATGGGATTTCCCAGGCAAGAATACTGGAATGAGTTGCCATTTCCTTCCCCAGGGTATCTTCCCAACCCAGAGATCAAACTCATGTCTCCTGCATTGGCAGATGGATTCTTTACTGTTGAGCCAAGAGGAAAGCCCAAGTGTGTGGTAGGAATGAGTAAATGTGCAGTGATAGCGCATAAATGAATTTGGATTTATAGTATCAAATCGTTCAGCAAAAGTCAGTTAAAATGTTTCTTCATGTCCTGAGTAGCTGTTCAACAAAATGGACTGCAAATCCCCAACATATGTCTGGTATGTTCCCTTTTCATGTTTTCAAACTTTGTAAGTTCTTTTATTCAGATATGTAATTTTTATCTCTTAAAAGGAAATTTTTAGGATCTTTTCACCCTCGACAACTTGGAATCATGCAAAGCATGTAACTGGGACACATTTTATTTATTTTTTAATATAAATTTATTTATTTTAATTAGAGGCTAATTACTTTTCAATATTGTATTGGTTTTGCCATACATCAACATGAATCCGCCATGGGTGTATGTGTTCCCCATCCTGAAACCCCCTGCCACCTCCCTCCCTGTACCATCCCTCTGGGTTATCCCAGTGTACCAGCCCCAAGCATCCTGTATTCTGCATCAAACCTGGACTGGCGATTCATTTCTTATATGATATTATACATGTTTCAATGCCATTCTCTCAAATCATCCCACCCTCTCCCTCTCCCACAGAGTCCAAAAGACTGTTCTATACATCTGTGTCTCTTTTGCTGTCTCGTATACAGGGTTATCGTTACTATCTTTCTAAATTTCATATATATGTGTTAGTGTACTGTATTGGTGTTTTTCTTTCTGGCTTACTTCACTCTGTATAATAGGCTCCAGTTTCATCCACCTCATTGGAACTGATTCAAATGTATTCTTTTTAATGGCTAAGTAATACTCCATTGTGTATGGGACACATTTTAATGCAGCTAGGACACAGTCTTAGACACAAGTAAATGAGTCCTTGCTGAGCTTCTCAGTAGATTGATGCTTCCCAAAATTCAGGAGCATTGCTATGATTCTTTCACCTAAGTGAAATAATGCTTTATGCCTTTCCCATATCCTCTGTGCTCTCATCATACTTGCTTATAGTATCATTCTTTGATACGAGTAAGGGGACCAAAAAGTGACATTAAACAAAAATTGTTATCACACTTGTCACCACATTCTACAATGAGAACTCTCCAACATGAATCAAAAGACTTTCTTCTTAATCCACTTGGAATAGCACACCATAGTAAGATGGGTAAGGAGAAGGGCACTTGTGAAACATTCCTAGGAAAGAAGATGGGAAAGAAGAATTAACATGATGTCTTGACCACAGATGCCTTTTTTTTTTTTCTTTTTATTTATTTACTTTTGTCTGTGCCAGGCCTTCACTGCTGTGTGGGCTTTTCTCTAGTTATGGAGAGCAGGGGCTACTCTGTAGTTGTGGTGCACGGGGCTTCTCATTGCGTTGACTTCTCTTGTTCTGGAGCACAGACTCTAGCATGTGTGGGCTTCAGTAGTTGCGGTTCCCAGGCTCTAAAGGACAGGCTCAGTAGTTGTGGCCCATGGGCTTAGTCGTTCTTCAGCATGTGGGATATTCCTGAATCAGGGGTTGAACCTGTGTCTCCTGCACTGGCAGATTCTTCACCATTGAGCCACCAAGGAAGCCCCACACAGGTGCTTCCTTATATGGAAACTTTATATGCAGTTTCAGAGAAGTGAACATATAGAAGTTGAAGGTAGAGAAGTTCCTTTTGAACTCTGTGTCCGATTATCCCTTTTAGCCAAGATCAGTTGGTATAAGCCTGATAACATTTTGTAGAAAGAACCCCGTGTGGCTTCTTTGCATTCTTTCCCTTAGCTAGCTGTGGATATGATAGGTCCTTGGAACTTCATGGCTCAGCAGTACATGTTCTGAATCATTTTTGCCTGTGATGGAGTTGGATATATGGGTCGTGTTCTTTTAAGGTGTTGGCATGGCTAAATACATGAGATTGCAGTTTTATTCAGATCAGGACCATGGGACTTCCCTGGTGGTCCACTGGTTGAGAACTTGCCTGCCATTGCAGGAAATGTGGTTCAGTCCCTGGTCTGGGAAGATTCCACGTGCCTTGGGATAAATAAGCTGAGGCCCTCGTGAGCCATGACTACTGAGCCTGCGCACTGCAACTAAAGACCCTCGAGCCCATGTTCCACAAGAAGAGAAGCCCACACACCACAACTAGAGAGTAGCCTCTGCTTACTACAACTAAAGAAAGCCTGCACGCAGCAGCGAAGACCCCATGCAACCATAAATAAATAAATAAAATTTATTTTTTAAAAAGGATCAGGAACCATGTACTTTAAAGCCACATTTTTTTTATGTGCTTCTTTTTTCTTAGCACCAAAAGGTTTAATTTTTCGTCTTTCAGATTTGCCTGGAAGCCAGCCACTCTTGACTAACCAAGATAAGTAAAAGAGAAATACAGAAAGAAAGGCCAAAAGAAAGTGTGTGTAAATTAACATCCCTCTTTAGATTTTTGCTCCATAGGATTTTAAGGAATTTGTTCTGTTTTTCTAAGTATCAGAATTATTTCATGACTGGAAACAATCACAGTGTGTATAATTCAGAAAGCAGTGAAAATTAGAAAAATAGTGTACCAGACCTGACCCAGTCACTTATTAGATGTGTTATCTTGGTTAAGTCTCTTAACATTTTAGAGCTTGCATTGTTTTTTTCTTGTTGTTAATCTCTGAGTGGATGGCTAACCTGGTGTCAGGAAGGAAGGAAGAATAAAGTATATGGTAGGTGTTGCACAGATAAATGTTTTAATTAAAAATTCTCCCAGAATATGACTACATAAACCATCTGGCTTTGTATTTCCTTTCACCCACTCTTTGATTGTGTCCTCAGTCGTGTCCGACTCTTTGCGACCCCATGGACTGTAGCCTGCCAGGCTCCTCTGTCCATGGGATTCTCCAGGCAAGAATACTGGAGTGGGTTGCTATGCCCTCCTCCAGGGGATCTTCCTGAGCCAGGGATCAAACTCAAGTCTCTTACGTCTCCTGTGTTGGCAGGCAGGTTCTTTACTAGTGCCACCTGGGAAGCCCTTTGATTAAGAGTTGATAAAAAAGTAATGTGCTGTTTTTATATATTTGTTGGTTTATTAACCTTCAACATGTGAAAAGTGCAGCTTTCATTTTAGTGGTAAAGAAACTCGGAGATACTCTTCAAATTTTGGAATTAAAAGGACAGATGAGTGTTCATTGGAGTTGTGGGAAGAAATTAAATTTGCAATGGATTGAGAAATAAATGGGGAGTGAGAAAATGGAGATACTGACAGTACACTGCTCTTTATGGAAGTTTTGTTAAGACTGAAGGGAAATGAACCGAAATACCTAGAGGGATATTGGACTGTGGAGAAGATGAGAATCAGTGAGGTCATGAACACATGTGGAATGATAATGGAAGCTTAACTTACAGGAGATTGAGATAAGGTCCCTGGCAGAGACATCCTCTCTAGCAACTTATTACAAGGTATAAAATTAGATCATGTTATGAAGTATCTTGTGGAGAAGGCAATGGCATCCCACTCCAATACTCTTGCTTGGAAAATCCTATGGATGGAGGAGCCTGGTAGGCTGCAGTCCATGGGGTCGCCAAGAGTCAGATACGACTGAGCGACTTCTCTTTCGCTTCTCACTTTCATGCACTGGAGAAGGAAATGGCAACCCACTCCAGTGTTCTTGCCTGGAGAATCCCAGGGACGGGGGAGCCTGGTGGGCTGCCGTCTATGGGGTCACACAGAGTCGGACACGACTGAAGTGACTTAGCAGCAGCAGCAGCATGAAGTATCTTGTAGATTGCTGGGCATATGGGGAAGTAGCCAGGAAGTCAGCGGATGTATAAAGCTAAAATATTTGACAAATGTCTGTGAGTGAATGGTTGGATCAAGTATTCAAATAGGCAGTTCTGATATGCATGTGCAGGAAAAGAGCATTTTATCTAAAAATTATTTAGATAAAAACTGAAAAGAATGATGTAGTGCATGGTTTATATTTAATATTATGGTTTCTATTGACTTAACAACTGCACTGTAATACTATTTTTTTAAATTGTGGCAAAATACATAAAGGATTCACTGTTGTAACCATTTTAAAGTGTACAGTTTGATGGCAGCAAGTACACTCACAGTGTTTTCCAACTATCATCACTGTCAGGTTCCAGAGCTTTTTCATTATCCCAAACATAAACTTCAAATGCATTAAGGAGTTACATCCCCTCCTCCAACCCCTGGTAACCACTAATTGTTCTCTGTCTCTCTGGATTGGATATTTCATACAAATGGAATCACGTAATATGTGTTTTGCATATTTGGCTCTTTCATTTAGCATAATGCTTTCAGAGTTCATCCTTGGAACATGTATCAGTACTTCATTCCTTTTCATAGCTGAATAAAATTCTATTGTATGAATATACCACATTTTGCTTATCCATCTATTGATGAGCATTTGAGTTTCTTCTTGTATCTTTTGTGAGTAAAACTGCGGTGAACATTCACTTACAAGTTTTTGTGTGGACACGTGTTTTCATTTCTCATCCCTGTATATGTAGGAATAGAAACGGTAGATTGTATGCTAACTCTGTGTTTAACTTTGAAGAACCACCAACTGTTTCCCACACCAGCTGCACTATTGTATATTTCTACCAGCAATGTATGAGGGCTCCAATGTCTCTGCATTCTTGCTTTGTCATAATCTGTAAAAATTAGTTTATTAAACCTTTGAATCCTTACTGCATGCAGGGTACCATGCTAGATGCTGTTTCAAAGAAGGGCTGGACAAGACTTTCTAGAAGCAACAGTTTTTTGGCCTTCTGGGAGTTAGAGTCAACATTTATAACTGAACTGGAAGGAGGAAGTGTTGAGTGCCCTAGAAGGCACAATTAACTTACCTTGAAGATTTTAGACGGAGTTTACTTATGGGGAAAGGCTTATTTCTTTTCTCCTTCTTTTAAAAATATTTATTTATTTATTTATTTATTTTTGGCTATACTAGTCTTTTGTTGCTTTGCTCAGATTTTCTCTAGTTGCTAGTGAGCCAGGGCTACTCTTTCTTGCAGTACATAGGCATCTTCTCATTGTAGTGGCTTCTTTTGTTGCGGAGCACAGGCTTATAAGCCTGAGGGCTTTAGTAATTGCAGTGTGCAGGCTTCAGTGCTTGTGGCTAGGGGGCTTAGTTGCTCCACAGCATGTGGAATCTTACCAGACCGGGGATGGAACCTGTGTCCCCTGCATTGGCGGGGAGATTCTTATCCATTGTGCCACCAGGGAAGTCCTGAAAGGCTTATTTGTCGACTGTCAGATCAGGGAATTTAAACCCTATTGTGTAGTTGATAGGAAGCCAGAAAACTTGAACAGGGTAGTAATATAATTTGAACCTGGACTTTGGAAGAGAAATCTAGCAGCCAAGAGTAGAGGCTGGGGTAGAGGGCTGAAGAGTCTAGTAGTGCCTGGGAAACCAGTTTTTTTGTTTGTTTGTTTGTTTTGGCTGTGCTATGGGACATACAACCAGGAATCAATCCCATGCCCCCTGCATTGGAATGTGGAGTCTTAACCACTGGACTGCCAAAGGAAGTCCCTGAAACCAGGTTTTTAATTGAACAGTAGCTGGAACCTAGAGTGACAAACAGAAATGGAAACTAAGGAGTGGAATAGATAGGGCTTGGAGACTCTTATATAAATCTTTATAGTCTCCTTAGATCTCATCTCTCCTTTTGATTTTAAACATCATCTACCAAACACTACCAAACATTCTCTCTCCAGAACAAACCTCTCTGAGATCCAGACTTCATACTTGACATCTCATATTTAAATTTTTTAAGTCTTGTTAACCACCCCAGAAGTTTTGAGTGATGTATTTTTCCTTCTAAGAATTTTTCAGTAGTTAAGCTAAAGTTGCTTATAGTTGTTATAAAAATAGCCACAGCCCCAGAAGGCACAACCAGAGTAAAGACATTTCATTACAAGAACATTTTACTACAAAAGTGAAACAAAATGCTTGTAGTTACACCATCCTATTAAAACCATTATTGACATTTTAGTCTTCTGCTTCTAAAAAGAAAAGGAATTCTTTTTTCCTTTTTCTGTCCTCTTTCTTCATTTCCCACTTGTCATTCATCTCCTCACCACCACATGCTGTTACATGTACATGGACAGACCACACTTTGATAGCTTGACGGCCTAGTAGGTTGGAGATAGTCAGTAAGTAGTTATGGGATATATAACAAATTTAGAACTTTCACACCAGTAGCAAAGCATCACCAGTTAATATTCCCTCTACAGTCACTGCCTCAGCTGAAACTCTGCTTGGGTAATTTGGGGTTGAATACTGACTGAAAAAATAATGTGTGTCAATTAGAATGTGCCTAGTGTGCTTTGTTAAAGGGAAATGTTTGTGTTTAAAACTGAAGCCTTTTCCTTCGTTTCTATCAATTTTATAACCTAATAGATGGTCCATCTTCCTGCCTTGAATTTCTGGTTCTCTGTGGTTGAAGCGAAAATTCTTAAAACAGAAAGGGTGCAACAAATAGTTGATTATGTTATTTTAGATGGAAACTTGATTTGATATTTTTCCGTAAGAAACTGTTATAGGGACATTGTCATCATGTATTAGGTATTATAGGTATTGTTATTGTTTAGTCACTAAATCATATCTTTGTAACCCCGTGGCCTGCAGCACACCAGGCTTCCCTGTCCATCACTGTCTCCTGGAGTTTGTTCAGATTCATGTCCATTGAGTTAGTGATGCCATCCAACTATCTCATCCTCTGTCACCCTCTTCTGCTCTTGCCCTCAATCTTTCTTAGCATCAGGGTTTTTTCCAGTGAGTCAGCTTTTCGCATCAGGTGGTCAAAGTATTGGAGCTTCAGCTTCAGCATCAGTCCTTCCAATGAATATTCAAGACTGATTTCCTTTAGGATGGACTGGTTGGATCTCCTTGCTGTCCAAGTGTCTCCAGCACTGCAGTTCAAAAGCATCAGTTCTTTGGCACTCAGCCTTCTGTATGCTCCAGCTCTCACATCCATACATGACTACTGGAAAACCATAGCAATGATTATATGGATCTTTGTCAGCAAAGTGGTATTTCTGTTTTTTTAAAACACTGTCTAGGTTTGTTGTAGGATTGTTTCACTGCAGGTATAGACCTAAGTAAAAACAATCCTGAGGCTTTTCTGGTTGTCCCGTGCTAAAGAATCCGCCTGTCAGTATAGGAGACATGGGTTCAATCCCTGGTCCAAGAAGATCCCACATGCTGCGGGGCAACTAAGTCCATGCACCTGGATCCTGTGCTCTACAAGAGAAGCCTATGCACTGCAACTAGAGAATAGCCTCAGCTAACCACAAATAGAGAAAGCCTGTGCACAGCAGCAAAGACTTAGTGCAGTCAAAAATAAATTTATTTTTTTAAAAAGCACCTGAATTATACTGGAGGAACAGTAGCCAATTAGCTTTTACTCCCTGTATCAGTCAGTGATGTGGTAGTTATTTATGAAGTTACCCTAGCTAGAAATCAGAGTATGAACTTTTATTTCTCTTTTACTCCCGCATCCCATCAATTATGTAGTTCAGTTTATTTTACTTCTTCCTAAGTATTTTATGACTTGGCTTTTAATTTGTTTATATTAAAAACTGGTTTTCCCCCCCCCAAAAAAAAAATCAAGTTTTCTCTAGGTTGTGAGTTGCAGTCAGTTCTGATTTTCAAAATGTCTAGGCTGGACCACAGAACCAATATCAAGAGATTATCCTTGAACTAACTATTCCTTGTCCTCTGTCATGGGCTTTTCCGGGCAAGAATACTGGAGTGTGTCTGTGGTGCGGGCTTAGTGCTTCTCAGCTCCCAGAGTTTTAGTTCCCCAGCCAAGGATCGAATTCACATGCCCTACAGTGCAGAGTGGACTCTTAACCACTAGACCAACAGGAAAGTCCCTACTCAGGATATTGATTTATCTGTTGCGTTTATTTCCTCTTTTTCATTCTGTCTTTAAAAATTATTAATTATTAATCTGTTTCAAAAGAATTATTGTTTTAAAAAATCATTCCGATTTTTTCTGACCTTGTCTTTCTGTGTTTCTTTAGATTTTTTTTTTTTTATTGCTCGTTTCCCATCATGGAAAAAAAAAAAAGAGCAGTAAAGTTCAGTTTGATTTAATCTTCTTAAAAAAAATAAGTTTTTAATGCTTATTTTTTATTAAGTATTGCTCTAGGTGTTATAGTGCAAATTTATTCATAGTGGTTTTTCTTCTACTTAAAGATTTTGAAAGTTTCTTTATCATTGTATCACTTCTCTCACAGTAAGAATCTGACTCCCATTTTTCCCTAATATTTTTTACTTTTTGATCAAATCCTGGTATGTAACCAACCTGCATTTATCACCTCCTCCCGTATATGTATTTGTCCCTAATCACGTCAGAGTTGTAACAACTGTGGAAGGCACATTGCTGCATGGAAGCCTGCAACCCACTTGGCCATGTCCCTTTGCCAGGAAATCCTCGTTATTCCTCTTGAGGTTCCCATAATCTGCATTGGACTATACTGGGACACTCATCTAATGAGGTCCAACAACCTGTGCAGGACTGCTGCCGTATGCATATTACAGTATCCTTCCACCCTCTGTGGACACCCTCACATCCTGATTATGCCCCAGTACCTTGCTCTGGCCTCTGGAGCCTCCCCCTTTGCTGCTTTTACTTTGCCTGACCGCTCCTACTGGCTTTATACAGTATTTCTTCAGGAAGGGGAAGGAGAGTGGGAACTGAAGAGGAAATTGTTTCCTGATTTTAACATAGTAAGAGAACATAGACTTTTATTCTTTGGAACTTATTGAGACTTCTTTTACATATTAATAAGGTCACTTTTAAAAATTATTACATGTGTGTACAGTGGTTGATGTTATGCATATATGTATTATAAAGATATAAAAAGTGTAGAGAACAAGTGAGTACCCATCATTCAATTTAAGAATGAATTACAGAAAAAAAAATGAATTATGATACAGATGAAGCAACCCAGAACCTTTTCTTGATTCCTTTCCCATTGTTCCCCCACAGCAGTATTTACTGTTCTGAATTTAGTATTTCTTTAAACGGGAATTGATTATATGAGAAATATTCTATAAACTAGTATTTACCAGTGTAGACCAGAATTGCCCATAGATGCAAGCATTCTCTTATATCAGAAAATATTCTAGCCCTTGGAAGTATGTTAGGAATTTGCCAAAGAAATATTTGTGTCATCTCTTAACTGCATATCTTACGTCAGAGAATAAGCACTTAAGTCTCTTAATTGATAAGTAGGTATCTAAAAATACGTAAATACATGAGGAATGCTATGACAGATGTCTTGTTTTTAAGCATCTAGCCGTGGTTAGCACTAAATAATTAAATAGTTGATGACTGTAATAAACCAGTTAGTTATGCCTCTGACCACTTATAGCAAGCTGTTCCAAGTATGAGGGAAAGTCTAAATCTAATGGACTCTAATTTGCATTTCTAAATTACATTTGATAGCTAATTGGAGAAATGGTTATTTTAAAGGCAGATTTTTTTTCACCTCACTTTTCTAAAATCCTTAAAAAAATTTTAGCCAGTTATGTTGTTGTTATAGGTGGTGGTCCATTAAATTAATGTTTGAATTGGACTTGAGTTTTGTCTCCTAGACCTTTATCTCCTAGGTCCATCATTGGATCATGTCTCATTTTAGCAATTATATATAGTAGTTTTGCCTCTTGTGATAACGTTATTTTGTTTTTTTGTTTATACTGATAGATTCCTGTGGCCTTTTAAATGATTGAATAACAATGAAAATGGATCCAAAGTGACTTCTCTACTGAAGCAGAAGATTGTTATTACCTTCCACTAACTCAGTTTAGTTTAGTCTCTGGAAACGGGCAGAACGAGTGAAATACAGAAAACTGAAGAGAACAAAACCTCACTTTGGAGCTTTCTCCATGACTGTTCTTAAGCCCTGCCTTTCTACTTGTTTTAGTTTTGCTGTGAATTTATAAATAGTGAAGACCAAAGAAATAGAAGAAACATTTGAGAGCTTTATACCAAGAAATTTGCCTTGAAAGCTGCTATTCTTGGAGGGAAAAGCATATCAAGTTCCTGGTTTTTGTTTTGTTTTGTTTTTAACAAGCTTTCTTATGTCCTTAGATTTTGAAGGATAAGACAAATATAAAACTCATACCTACAGACTATTTTTACCAGCTGTGTAAGAATAATGAAATATAAATTAAGGGCTTTGTAATGTGGATTTTTTGCTACTAAAGTTGACTACTCTGAAGATCTTTTATAGCTCGTCAGTGTTTTATTTTTGATCTATCACTTCAATGACATTATTTGACCAAACAAAAGTCATTCTGTCTTTCTAAGCTATGACCTTGTTATGAACAGTATTTGCATTCACTGTGCAAATGTCCATGTATTATCTATTTAAGCAACATCATAGTGCCATCACTCAAGGAAGTTGAATGAGGTGAACATTGATATAACTCTTTCCCCTTCCCCCCATTTTTTAAATGTAACAAATACTTTTTATGTTCCCCTCCCCCTTCCCCTTTCCCCTTCCCCTTTGGGAAACGTGTCAGGAACTAGATAGTTTAAGATGAGCAATTGAGGGGACTGAGAGATTGATCCACACAGAGCCTGGATTCTTTTTGCTTCATCATAAGGCTTTCTGCTGGCCAGCCTAATTAAGTACCCTTTTAACAAGAGAANTTTTTTTTTTTTAACAAGCTTTCTTATGTCCTTAGATTTTGAAGGATAAGACAAATAGAAACTCATACCTACAGACTGTTTTTACCAGCTGTGTAATGAGAGATAAATTAAGGGCTTTGTAATGGGGATGTTTTGCTACTAGAGTTGACTACTCTGAAGATCTTTTATAGCTCATTAGTGTTTTGTTTTTGATCTATCACTTCAATGACATTATTTGACCAAACAAAAGTCATTCTGCCTTTCTAAGCTATGACCTTGTTATGAACAGTATTTGCATTCACTGTGCAAATGTCCATGTATTATCTATTTAAGCAACATCACAGTGCCATCACTCAAGGAAGTTGAATGAGGTGAACATTGATATAGCTCTTTCCCCTTCCCCCCATTTTTTAAATGTAACAAATACTTTTTATGTTCCCCTCCCCCTTCCCCTTTCCCCTTCCCCTTTGGGAAACGTGTCAGGAACTAGATAGTTTAAGACAAGCAATTGAGGGAGACTGAAAGATTGATCCACACAGAGCCTGGATTCTTTTTGCTTCATCGTAAGGCTTTCTGCTGGCCAGCCTAATTAAGTACCCTTTTAACAAGAGAACCTTGTGGAAATCCAGCTGGCAACTCAAGAAGTTCAGGAAGCAGGACCACAGAGGTTATACTCTGGGATCCTGGCCATGAGGTTGGATGCCTCACCTTGTTGAAAAGAGACACTGGACCTAAATGGTGCAACATGACTTTGTTCCTGCTTGGCTAAATTTCTCAACACCACAGTCAGCTAAGTCANGAAGTTCAGGAAGCAGGACCACAGAGGTTATACTCTGGGATCCTGGCCATGAGGTTGGATGCCTCACCTTGTTGAAAAGAGACACTGGACCTAAATGGCGCAACATGACTTTGTTCCTGCTTGGCTAAATTTCTCAACACCACAGTCAGCTAAGTCACCTACAGCAACTTTCAAAAAACATGGAGAGCACCTACCCAAAGGAGATGGTAGATTTGGAGTAAGTCGTCATAGACATAATTCCTCTGATGGCTTTTTCAACAATGGACCTCTTCGAACAACAGGAGATTCATGGTACCAGCCTTCCTTGTTCCGCCATGATTCTGTGGACTCTGNGAACCTTGTGGAAATCCAGCTGGCAACTCAAGAAGTTCAGGAAGCAGGACCACAGAGGTTATACTCTGGGGTAAGTATCCTCCTATGTCTAACTTTGGAAGACGACTGTGTATGTATATGTACCATGGAAGATACCTACTCTTTTCTGATGTATTCTGGAGACTATCAGTGAGGTAGTTTGGAGACACCAATGGATCTCTCAGGAAAATTGATTCTGATTAGGAGAAGTTAATGTGAACTAAATAGAAAAACTCTTGAGAAGTTATAACTTCCTTCTCTAGGAAGATTTTTTCCTACTGCTTTTTCCTGAAGTTACCTGAAGCAGATTAATCTTTTTCTATAAGTATCTATAGTTTGGGGCTTCCCAGGTAGTGCTAGTGGTAAAGAACCCTCCTGGCAATGCAGGAGACATACGAGGCCATGGGTTTGATCCCTGGGTCAGGAAGATCTCCTGGAGAAGGAAATGGCAACCCACTCCAGTATTCTTGCCTGGAGAATCCCATGGACAGAGGAACCTGGCAGGCTGTGTAGTTCATGGGGTTGCAAAGTGTCAGCAGTTTAGCATATGCCTGGCATAGCATATATCTATAGTTATGAGTAGTTGTTTATTCTTCTGCTATAACCCAAGAATTCATTAGCTTCTGTCATATAACCTTCAGGGCAATGTCCCGCTTTCTCTATCTGTGTTGAATATTCATGGTTATATATTCACAGGCTATTGTTTTTGTTTAGAACTTCTCTGATGTATGAGGCCTGATGACTACTCTAGAAAGGATCAGAGAGCAAGTCTTTCTGTAAAAGGGCGACCTTGAAGAAATTGCAGACTCCTTTACTTGATACCAGGTTCTTCCAAGAATAAATGATTTCAGTTTTCTCATTTTCAGATCCTGGCCATGAGGTTGGATGCCTCACCTTGTTGAAAAGAGACACTGGACCTAAATGGCGCAGCATGACTTTGTTCCTGCTTGGCTAAATTTCTCAACACCACAGTCAGCTAAGGTACTGTTCTCCATTCTAGTAACTATCTCAATACCAATTCTTTGCATCCTTGTCTTGTCTTACAGCCTCTGTTTTACAATCTAGTTTTTTTTGTGTGTTTATTCAGTCTTGACTGATAATTTTAGATGTGTTTTCATAAACTTATCTTTCTTTTACTTTTAGGATATAAATAGGGTATAAACACTTAGGCAGTTCTAGTCAGTGTGAACCCAAGTGTCCTGTTTATTTCATTACATGTTAAGCTTTTCTCATCATGTGGCACACTTAAGACTTCCTATGTTAACTGCAGAACACTTTGGTTTGGGGGGGGAATGGATCTTCAAAATGAGTGTACATATGTCTAAAGTAGTAGTTGAAAAAGGATAGATAGTAATTGATTGACTACTACATGATTAAATCCTAGAAATTCTATGTCAGAGACAATGGTCTGCTTACTGACTTTGGAGAAAATGTTTGCATTAGGATAAAAACAAATGGAATATATTCTTGATAAAGGAAACCTTTAGGAAGCTAATAAAAATACTTCCCATTTTGCCACCTAATAGAGGAGGGACAAAGTTGATAGGTAGTCTCAGAAAAAAAAAAAACCACAACTTTTTTTTTTTTAACATGAATTTTGGGGAAGATGTTCCTGGTCTGTCTAGACCCACAACCCTTTGCTTTAAATTTCAGTTTGAATTGTGCTTGTGAAATTCCCAGCCATCTCATAATTGACATAATCTGCCTCAAGGGTTGGAGGTGGTGGACCTGAGGGATTAGGTATCGGATCCAGGAAAGTGTTTAAAAGTAGGCAGATCTTATACCTGCAAAGAATAATTGATTTAGCGCCATGAACTTGGTAAAAAGAATTAGGAAATATAATTTATTAATAAATATTTCTATTAAGGCTACAGCAAGCAAATTTGTGTGGTATTAGCATAAAGATAGACTTGTGAAGTGATGCAATAGAATAGAAAATTCAAAAATAGTCCTGTATATTTAGTCAGTTGATTTTTGACTAAAGTGCCAAGGTAATTCAATGCAGAAGTGATAATCCTTTTTAACAAATTGCTTTATGACTGGATATTTATGGCGGAATAGGAGGGAGAGCCTCAACCTTGACTTTATATCATACATAAAAATTAACTTGAAGTGGATTATAACCTAAGTTGAAGAATTAAAACCCAGTAAACCTTCACAGGAAAGGAGAAATCTTTGTAACCCACTGAAAGAAAGTGAAAATCTCTCAGTTGTGTCTGACTCTGCGAACTGGGGTCTCCAGCACTGCAGGCGGGTTCTTTACCAGCTGAACCACTAGGGAAACCCTTGTAACCCACTAGAATGGCTAAAATAGAATCTGACAATACCAAGTGTAAGT
This sequence comes from Neotragus moschatus, assembly GCA_006410615.1. Classification (NCBI taxonomy): domain Eukaryota; kingdom Metazoa; phylum Chordata; class Mammalia; order Artiodactyla; family Bovidae; genus Neotragus; species Neotragus moschatus. Next base: position 360,115 of record SJYA01000407.1, on the reverse strand, counting down.
GAAGATATTAATAAGGAAATAAATGTAAAGATTTCTATGACACAACCTGTAGCTCTCCTATAAGCACTTATCAAATGTTGGGAGTGGTAGGCCTGTTAACCATACATTTCATGGATTTTTAAACTTTGGTTTTCTATTATTTGAGAAAAAGACTGTCATAGAATACAGCTATTTGGAATAGGAAAGGACATAATAATGTTTCTCAAAATGCTTTATTTTAGTTGTGTAACCTCAGAGACTTATTCTCTCTGACCTCCTTCCTCATTTGTAAATAAAATGGGGATGATGTCAAATTGTAATCTTGTTATGAGTATTAAACAATGGAAATAAGTGTTTTATAAAACTATAAAAACTTTTGTGTGGTTGTTAATGGTATGCCATGGTGGTATTTAAACTGTTCCTTTCTCTCCAATTTGAGAGTAATTTACACAAATAAGCTATTTAGAATTATTTTAAAAGCAAGCATCTTTCTTTTCCTTTAAGATTAACAACATTTTAAAGTGTAAGTTTTGGAGCTTATTCTTCTGGATATTGACTGATTCCTCCTCCACTCCCTGCCATGCAAGTAATTGAAGTAGCCTGTTAATTCAATCAGTGATTAAATAGGCAGTGTAGGGCTTCTTTAACTCAGAGAACTATTGCCCTTAACTATGTCCCATGTGCTCAAAATGGAGATTTCTGCCACCAATATTACTTGTTTTCTAGAAGCCTACTGCAAAACCAAAGATAATTAAAGAGATTGATACATACTTATCTGTTTGCTTCTCTATACTTTATTATCATCTTAGTCACCTACAGCAACTTTCGAAAAACACGGAGAGCACCTACCCCGAGGAGATGGTAGATTTGGAGTAAGCCGTCGTAGACATAATTCCTCTGATGGCTTTTTCAACAATGGACCTCTTCGAACAACAGGAGGTAAGACATACCCAACTTCCATGACTATTCAAGCAGCTCAGAGGGAAGCCCAGGCTGAGGCTCAGAATAATGATCTTTTGTAAACATAATACTCAATTAGATCATCCAGTAGTCATTACTCACCTATATTGGCTTTCTAATATTCTTCGGTTCTCTTAAGTTAAATTATCTTCAGTTAAAGAACTCATATAGAAATTACATTAAAACAAAAGGATGTATCTTCTGATTTTTTGTGTGTGTGGACTTAATTTTTTATTTAGAAGTTCCCCTGACGGGCTTTGGCAATACCGTAAATTAGATCAGGAAGGATATGGCCCACTTGTTTCTGAATTTCCAGAAAGCAAACACACTAATATGTCACTTTTCCTTATTTTTTCAGATTCATGGCACCAGCCCTCCCTGTTCCGCCATGATTCTGTGGACTCTGGTGTCTCTAAGGGAGCATATGCTGGAATCACAGGGAACCTGTCTGGTTGGCATGGCTCTTCACGAGGTCATGATGGCATGAGCCAGCGTAGTGGGGGTGGCACAGGAAACCATCGCCATTGGAATGGCAGCTTCCATTCCCGGAAAGGCTGTGCCTTTCAGGAAAAGCCACCTACAGATATTAGGGAAGAGAAGAAGGAAGATAAGGTGGAAAAGTTGCAGTTTGAAGAGGAAGACTTTGTAAGTATAAAGGTTTAGTTCTGCAGTTAAAATCTAAAATGATTCTTATATATAAAACCCTGTTAATAATGAGAACATTTTAAGAAATACATAAAAGGGAGTCCTACATTTAGACTTTTATTGTTTTTAAGGAAAGAGTTGATTAATATGAAGATGAGGACCAAAATTCCTGTATAATTTTTAGCAAATCTTAATATTTTTTCATCTTTATAAGCCTTTGGAACTTGAAAGAAATCCTGAGTTTTCTTTAAGTTTTCTAAGATTCAGTATTCAGATATATTTATGGAAAACTGATAAATTGTCTTTCTCCAGCTATCCTAAAAGGGATTTTTTTCCTCTGATATTGCTTGCTTATATGGACAGGTGTGATAAGTTTAGAAACACACAGTTAGGAATATTTTAACTGTTGCCTAAATATGCTACTGTGTGTTGAATTATATGCCTTTTGACCTCTAAGCCAAAAGTACTTTTTATGTACCTTTAAAAGTTTAATAATATATTTAATTTAACCAAATATATCCAAATCATTATTATTATTTTAACCTGTAGTCATTATCTTCAAATTACTAAGATAATTTACATTCTTTGTTACACTAGGTCTACGAAATTCCTTGCGTGTTTTATAATTATACTACATCTTAATATAGATAACACATTCCAAGTGCCCAGAAGCCACATATGACTAGTAGCGAAATCCTATTAGTTCAGCTCATTATTTTAAGTAGTACATTAGATAAGCTAGTCACTTTTATGACACCCATTTCATGTTATCAAAGCCAACTAAAGAGTAAAATTTAGGCATTCAGCCCCTCCTCTCCCAAGTCTAGCAAATGATCTGGGGGCTCTTAATTTAAATGTTACTTAACTGATATTCCTATTTCAAGTTGCCTATCCTTTAAAACTTTATTCCTGGAGAATTCTATAATATACCAATACATTAAGTATTTGACCAGAATGTTTTTAAGTACTCAGTAGTCCAAAATGACTACACTAAATTATAACTTTATTTATTCAGTAAATAAGCAAATTCAAACAAGACCAGTGGTAGTGATTAGGAAACAAAATCTCTTGCTCATCACACTTTGAGAACTTGATGAAATCCTCATCAAACCAGCAGCAACAAAAAAAAGGTTGAGTGATATTCCTATTATAAAATGAATTTCGTTTTGTAATTTCCACACAATTAAATGAACCTACTGTAGTTATAATTTCTATCATACCTGAACATTTATCTAAAATATATATTACTATGACCACAGTCAGCTGAGCACATGGAAAACAAGATTTCTTTTAGTAGTTTAAGTTCCTTGTGTGCTTTAGTTAAAAAATAAAAGATAATGAGAAATGAGAATTGGTGTGGGGTAAGGTAGAGGTTACTTAGAATATCTTTTAAACTGGTACTATCTAGTCAAGGCTGTGGTTTTTCCAGTAGTCATGTGTGGATGTGAGAGTTGGACTATGAAGAAGGCTGAGCGCTGAAGAATCAGTGCTTTTGAACTGTGGTGTTGGAGAAGACTTGAGAGTCCCTTGGACTGCAAGGAGATCCAGCCAGTCCATTCTGAAAGAGATCAGCCCTGGAATTTCTTTGGAAGGAATGATGCTAAAGCTGAAGCTCTAGTACTTTGGCCACCTCATGCGAAGAGTTGACTCATTGGAAAAGACTCTGATGCTGGGAGGGATTGGAGGCAGGAGGAGAAGGGGACAACAGAGGATGAGATGGCTGCATGGCATCACGGACTCAATGGACTCGAGTCTGAGTGAACTCCAGGAGTTGGTGATGGACAGGGAGGCCTGGCATGCTGCGATTCATGAGGTCACAAAGAGTCGGACATGACTGAGCAACTGAACTGAACTGATACTACTGATATGGCATAGTTTGATAGGGTCTATTATCAGTTCTGTGGCTTTTTCCAGTGAGAAGTGAGTTGACAGTGGAAGTAAATGTTTAAGGCAGCATTATGTTCACCTGCTAAGTCACATCATACCTGAACAAGGTCAATAAGGGCAGGTTTATTTTGTGTTTACAGTTTTATGGCATATTCTAACTGTATATTAAAGTGTAGAGAAAATGGTCATGTACACTCATAACCTAGCTTTGTGAATATTGACATGTTGCCCAGTATGCTCCAGACCATTCTTCTACAAATGAGGCAAGATATTATAGGTACAGTTAAAACTTCCCTAACCATATTCTCCTCTTTCCCCTAAAGGCAATCACCGTATTTATTTCAGTGTTTCCCACCATATATGTTTTTTTACTATTAGGTTGGTACAAAAATAATTGTGGTTTCCGACTGAATTTTAATCATTATAACTAGGCTCAAACATATCTTTGTTAACCAAAATAGGAACCATTACAGTGAACACATTTTTGCCAGTGAGAAGTAAGTTTGTTTATTCCTGTAGCGTAAAAATCCACGCTTCAGGATTTGACAGACTCTTGAAAAGTATTTTCTGCCTCCTGCTAGTTGTGGAAAGCATTTTCCTTGCAAAAAGTTGTCAAGATGCTTGAAGGAAGTGGTAGTTGGCTGTCAGGAGAGCAGGTGAATATGGTAGATGAGATCAAATTTCATAGACCAGTTCATTCAGTTTTCGAAGCACTGGTTGTGTGATGTGTGGTTGGGCATTGTCATGCAGAATTGTGCCTTTTCTGTTGACCAATGCTTGCTGCAGGTGTTGCAGTTTTCGGTGCATCTCTGATTTGCTGGGCATACTTTTCAGATGCAGTGGTTTTGCTGAAATTCAGAGAGCTGTAATGAATCCGACCAGCAGCAGACCACCAAACAGTGACCCTGACCTTTTTTTTTCTTTTTGGTGTAACTTTGGCTTTGGGAAATGGTTTGGAGGTGCTTCTCAGGCCAACCACTGAGCTGGTCATTGCCAGTTATAATGTAAAATCCACTTGTTGTCACACATCACAATCTGATCAAGAAATTATTTATTGTCCTTGTGTAGAATAAAAGAAGATGACACTTCAAAACAGTTTTTTTAATTTACAGGCAGCTCATGAGGCCCATACTTGTTGAGCTTTTTCACCTTTCCAATTTGCTTCAAATGCCAAATGACTGTAGAATGGTCAGTGTTGAGTTCTTTAGCAACTTCTTGTATAAGTGCAGCAGCCTTGATGACTGCTCTCAATTGGTTGTTGTCAGCTTCCACTACAGCTGGCTACTATACTCCTCATCTTCAAGGCTTTCATCTCCTTTACAAAACTTCTTGAACAACCACTGCACTGTATGTTTGTTAGCAGTTCCTAGGGCAAATGCGTTATTAATGTTGCAAGTTGTCTCCGCTGCTTTACGACCCATTTTGAACTCGAATAAGGAAATCACTCACATTTACTTTTTGTCTACATCATTTCACAATTCTGTGGTCTAAAATAAATATAAACAGCAAGTAATAACTCATTAGCAAAAAGCCATAAAGCACGATATGCATATTAAAATGATGTAAATAACATTACCACATTTATTTAAGAATATATTCCCAAAAAAAGAATATATTCCATTATCAAAAAGCAAAATTCAGCAGTGCAAAATCACAATTACTTTTGCACCAACTCCATATATGAATGTATCCATAAACAATCTGTAATACAAATTTGCCTGATTCTGATTTTATATGAATACTATCACATCATCTGCGGCTAAGTCTCTTCAGTCATGTCCGACGTAGTTCTCTTTTGTTTCCTTAAAATTGTTTGAGATTTGTCTGTATTGATACATAGGGCTCTAGATCAGTGGTTTTCAACCCAGGAATAAATTTGCCTCCTTCAGAGCACATTTGACAATATCTAGAGAAATTTTGGTTGTCACAACTGGAGAAAGTCCTATTGACATCTAGTATGTAGAGATCAGAGATGTTGCTGAATTTCCTACAATGCACAGGACAGCACTATAACAAAGAATTAACCAATCCCAAATGTCAGTAGTGCCATGGTTGAGAAACTCTGCTGTGTATCTTTTTTACTGCTGTATAGGAAATATTCTGTTGTATGAATATACTAGGTTTGTTTATCCATTTTCCTGTTAACAGAGATTAAGTTTGCTAAAAATCTTGTTTTGGAGGATAAATCTAAAGAATGGAAACCATGGCATTGTAACTAGAGAAGAAAGAGTGAAAAATAAGATTTCTACAAAAATTAAATAAGATTTCTTTTCAAAGGGAATTAGTGAATAATAAGTAATCAAGACCATCCCCATGGAAAGGAAATGCAAAAAAGCAAAATGGTTGTCTGAGGAGGCCTTACAAATAGCTGTGAAAAGAAGAGAAGCGAAAAGCAAAGGAGAAAAGGAAAGATATAAGCATCTTAATACAGAGTTACAAAGAATAGCAAGAAGAGATAAGAAAGCCTTCCTCAGTGATCAATGCAAAGAAATAGAGGAAAACAATAGAATGGGAAAGACCTAGAGATCTCTTCAAGAAAATTAGAGATACCAAGGGAACATTCCATGCAGAGATGGGCTCGATAAAGGACAGAAACGGTATGGACCTAACAGAAGCAGAAGATATTAAGAAGAGGTGGCAAGGATACACAAACGAACTGTACAAAAAAGAGCTTCACGACCAAGATAATCACGATGGTGTGATCACTCACCTAGAGCCAGACATCCTGGAATGTGAAGTCAAGTGGGCCTTAGGAACCATCACTATGAACAAAGCTAGTGGAGGTGATGGAATTCCAGTTGAGCTATTTCAAATCCTGAAAGATAATGCTGTGAAAGTGCTGCACTCAATATGCCAGCACATTTGGAAAACTCAGCAGTGGCCACAGGACTGGAAAAGGTCAGTTTTAATTCCAATCCCAAAGAAAGGCAATGCCAAAGAATGCTCAAACTACTGCATAATTGTACTCATCTCACACGCTAGTAAGGTAATGTTCAAAAGTCTCCAAGCCAGGTTTCAGCAATACATAAACCATGAACTTCCAGATTTCAAGCTGGTTTCAGAAAAGGCAGAGGGACCAGAGATCAAATTGCCAACATCTGCTGGATCATCAAAAAAGCAAGAAATTCCAGAAAAACATCTATTTCTGCTTTATTGACTATGCCAAAGCCTTTGACTGTGTGGCTCACAATAAACTGTGGAAAATTCTGAAAGAGATGGGAATACCAGACCACCTGACCTGCCTC
>SJYA01000407.1:321733-348241 GCA_006410615.1 Neotragus moschatus | reverse complement strand
TCCAGAAAAACATCTATTTCTGCTTTATTGACTATGCCAAAGCCTTTGACTGTGTGGCTCACAATAAACTGTGGAAAATTCTGAAAGAGATGGGAACACCTGACCTGCCTCTTGAGAAACCTATATGCAGGTCAGGAAGCAACAGTTAGAACTGGACATGGAACAACAGACTGGTTCCAAACAGGAAAAAGAGTACGTCAAGGCTGTATATTGTCACCCTGCTTATTCAAGTTATATGCAGGGTACATCATGAGAAACACTGGGCTGGATGAAGCACAAGCTGGAATCAACATTGCCAGGAAAAATATCAAGAACTTCAGATATGCAGATGACACCACCCTTATGGCAGAAAGTGAAGATGAACTAAAGAGCCTCTTGATGAAAGTGAAAGAGGAGAGTGAAAAGGTTGGCTCAAAGCTCAACATTCAGAAAACTAAGATCATGGCATCTGGTCCCATCACTTCATGGCAAATAGATGGGAGGGAAACAGTGTCAGACTTTATTTTGGGGGGCTTGAAAATCACTGCAGATGGTGATTGCAGCCATGAAATCAAAAGACGCTTAGTCCTTGGAAGGAAAGTTATGACCAACCGAGACAGCATATTCAAAAGCAGAGACATTACTTTGCCAACAAAGGTCCGTCTAGTTAAGGCTATGATTTTTCCAGTGGTCATGTATGGATGTGAGAGTTGGACTGTGAAGAAAGCTGAGCGCTGAAGAATTGATGCTTTTGAATTGTGTTGGAGAAGACTCTTGAGAGTCCTTTGGACTGCAAAGAGATCCAACCAGTCCATCCTAAAGGAGATCAATCCTGAGTGTTCATTGGAAGAACTGATGCTGAAGCTGAAACTCCAGTACTTTGGCCACCTCATGCGAAGAGTTGACCCATTTGAAAAGACCCTGATGCTGGGAGAGATTGGGGGTAGGAGGAGAATGGGACAACTGAGGATGAGATGGCTGGATGGCATCACCGACTCAGTGGACATGAGTTTGAGTGAACTCGGAGTTGGTGATGGATAGGGAGGCCTGGCGTGCTGTGATTCATGGAGTCACAAAGAGTCAGACATGACTGAGCAGCTGAACTGAACTGAAGTAATTCGTTTGAAAAGAAAATACAGGAGCAGAATTGGAGGGTAGAAGATAAAGAGGTCTTAGTACCAAAGAGATGGGTGAGATAAATTAGGGGTATGCCTTTGGAAACAGAGATGGTAGTTGAGATTTATGTATGGACAGAATCATCCAAGGAAAGTAATATATTCAGAGAAGAGGTGTGTGGAATAGCAGTAAGGGGGATTAAGAAATGATTAGTTGAAAAAGAATGGGATATATCAAGAAAGAATAAAATTTCTTTTCTTTTATTTAAATGGCCATGCTGTACAACATGCAGGATCGTAGTTCCCAAACCAGGGATCTAACGTGCGCCCTCTGTAGTAGAAATGTCTCTTAACCACTGGACTGCCTGAAAAGTCTGGGACATATATTTATAAATGGTAGCTGTTAGTAAATGTGGGTGAGAGCTTTGTTCCTGGCAGTTTGATATGACCTTCCAAGGATAAGAGAATGAATTGATGATGCATGGTACCCTGTTCCTTGAAGAAGAAGGAGCCAGGTGTGAGGATAGTCTTGTAGGATTTGGGCTTTAACGTGTGTGGCATCTGAGAGTAAGAAATTTGTGGAGAGAAGGGTTTCTGATAAAGTACAACAGTGTAGCCATGGCTTTGAGTCTTATTCTCCAGTAAAAGCAGAGTTCCCTTTAATATCAGGAGCAGTATTAACATGTATATTCTCACTACTTATATTGAGCATTGTACTGGAGATCTTAGCAAGTGCAGTAAGGCAAGAAAGAGAAATAAGATGCATTATAAATTTAACAGAAAGAAAAGTTTCTATTCACAAGTGACATGATTGCTTACATAAATCCTAAGGACTCTAAAGAATTAACAAGGTTTTAGGCTACAACATTAATTTTTTTTTAAGTTGTATTTTTATATACAGTTGACCCTGAACAACATGCTGTTCAAGAGTTCAAGCTTGCATGTCCATTTGTATGGAGATTTTTTTCAGTAGTATATACTATAGTTGCAGTATATGATCTGCAATTGATTGAATCCACAGATCAGAACTCAACAGCTTATATGTATACAGAGGCCTTTTTACAAAATTCTAAAAAACTTGAAAACTGCTTAGGGATAAATTTAACAGATGTGAGAGACTTTAATATTGAACCACAGAATATTGCCAAGGGAAATTAAAGATCTAAATAAGAGATAAATGGAAGGCTTTGAATTAGAAGATTCAGCATGCTTAGGACATCAGTTCTATGGACTGTACAACCCCAGCAAGCATGCTTTCTTATATTGAAATAAAAAGACCTAGAATATCTAAAGCAGTCTTGAAAAAGAACAGTCGGAGGATTTATACTTGCTAACATGAAGACTTTGTATAATGAGACACTAATCAAAATGATACGACATTATTGTGCATATAGATTGATAGTAGGGCAGAATAGAGAACCCAGAAATAAACCTTCATTAATATGTTCCTCTGATTTTCAATAGAAGTACCAAAGCAACCCAATCAGTGAAGAAAGAAATGTTTTTAACAAATTGTGCTGGAACTATGTATCTATCTATATAAAGGTATAGATGCTGCAAGTGTGTGTGTGCTTAGTCACTTAGTCGTATCCGACTCTGGGATCCCATGAACTGTAGCCTGCCAGCCTCCTCTGTCCATGGGATTCTCCTGGCAAGAATACTGGATTGGGTTGCCATGCCCTTCTCCAGGGATCTTCCCTACCCAGGGATCAAACCCAGGTTTCCCACATTGTAAGTGGATTCTTTACCATCTGAGCCACCAGGGAAATCCAAGAATACTGGAGTGGGTAGGCTATCCCTTCTCCAGGGGACCTTTCTGATGCAGGAATCAAACTGGGGTCTCCTGCATTGTAGGCGGATTCTTTACCAGCCAAGTGTCCAGTGTAGCTTCTCTGATGGCTACCCCATCTATACCTATACTTTCTCTTAGGTATAGATGGGGCTTCCCTGGTGACTCAGATGGTAAAGAATCTGCCTGCATGCAGGAGACCCAGGTTTGATCCGTGGGTAGGAAAGATCCCCTGGAGAAAGGGAATGGCAACCCATTCCAGTATTCTTGCCTGGAGAATTCCATGAACAGAGGAGCCTGGTGAGCTACAGTACATGGGGTGGCAAAGAGTTGGGCACAGCTGAGCAACTAACACACACATAGGTATGAGTATATATCTTCTCTGCTCCTGTCACCTACAATATAAAAAATGAATTTGAGATGGTTTATAGACCTATGGTAAGGCCTGAAGTGAAGAGAACTTCACTGTCTCACATAGGGGATTTTTAAAAAAGATTTCTTTGGACCTAGGAAGCAGTAACCATAAAGGAAAACATTGATAAATTGGGCTTCATCAAAACTTAGGACTTCTGCTCACAGACTCAGGGAAATATTTGCAGAACACAGATTTGAAAAGGGGCCTGTGGCCATAATATGAGTAACTCCTACAAATCAGTATTTTAAAATTATAAACAAGATTTGAACAAATGTTTCATAAGGAAGATATGAGTGGCCAATAGGCACAGGAAAAAATGGTCAGTGTCATTAGTCATAAAGGAAGTATGGAAATTTAGTTAAGACCACTATGAGATATTGCTGTACAGACTGGCTAATATTTGAAGTCTGAAAACACTAAATTTGGTGACATTTTTGAGTACTTGGAGCTTTCATGTAGGTGTGTGTAGTAGTACTGCCATTTTGGGAAAAGGAAAATCTGGCCGTTTCTTATAAATGACCCAGTACTTGCATCGCTGTGTATTTACTAAAGAGAAATGGAAGTCTATGTACATTTATTGTAATTTTTTTCATAATACCACAAAACTGGAAACTTTTTTTTTTTTTTCTTTTGGTGGACATGCCATGTGGCCTGTAGGATCTTAATTCACCAACCAGGGATTGAACCCAGGCCCTCAGCAGTGAAAGCATGGAGTCCTAACCACTGGACTTCAGAGAATTCCCAGCAAACAATTTAAATGTCTGTAGAAACAGGAATAGAAAAATTGTGGTATAATCATGTAATGGACTACTTAATACTATGTAACCCCATGGACTGTAGCCTACCAGGCTCCTGTGTCCATGGAATTTTTCGCTAGAATACTGCAGTGGGTTGGCATTTCCTACTCCAGGGGATCTTCCCAACCAGTCTCTCTAGTGTCTTCTGCACTGGCAGATGGATTCTTAATGGACTACTTATTCAGTAATAAAAAAACAGTGACTGAATAAAACACGACAAATCTCAGTGAAGCTTTACACAATAGAGTACATACTGCATGATTCCATCTGTATGACATTCTAGAACAGCCTTCCCAGGTGTGTCAGTAGTAAAACGTCTGCCAGCCAGCAGGAGACATGAGACTCTAAATGCGTGATATATAGGAATTCTTTGTATTACTTATAAGTCTGAAATTACAGGATTGAAGAGCCAGAAACTACAGGGATATCACCTACAACAAAATAAAGTGAGGTATTGCAGCATAGGGGCAAATCGCTGAAAGCTATAAAACTTGAATGATAATTAGGTATTAGCATTTGTGCAGGAGAAACTGAAGGAAACAATAGGGCATTGATCAAACCTAGGATTTTCATAAGAGCCAGGAATTATTCTGGAAAGCTTAGAGAACATTTGAGAACAGCAGCTAGAAATTAGGGATGGTTTTCCATATTCCCAAAACTAGTAAATACAGAGGTGTTCTGGAATAAGGTTTGAAGGGTCTAAGTGGATCAATTAGGAGAGAGAAAATCTGAGTAATTTGAACGAGGAAAGTTTTAATATAAAGAACTGTAACAAGATAGGGTAATGAGTGATTGGCTAGCAAGAAGTAAAGAGTACTCTAAATATAAAGAATACAGAGTTCTGGGATTTCCCTGGTGGTCCAGCAGTCAAGAGTCTGCTTTGCAGTGCAGGAGATGCAAATTAGATCCCTGATTGAGGAACTAAGATCCTGCATGCTGTAGAGCAACTAAGCCTGTGTGCCACAACTAGACAGCCTACACTCTGCAACTAAAGTCCATGCATGACAGGCAACAAAAGATCTTGCATGATGCAATGAAGATTCTGCATGCCACAACTAAGACCTGATGGGGCCAAATAAATATATTTTTAAATATATAGAATTCTAAAGTAACGAATTAGCAGATACATGGAGCTGCCACTAACCCTAGGGCTAAGACAGAGTGCCCAAAAGTGCTCTCTTGCCCCATCACCACTCCCAAGATTGAGATCAAGACCTTGTAGGAAAGGCTTAGCTGTGGTTCACTGAATGGCAGAGCAGTTGGTAAGGTGCTTCTTTAGGGAACATACGGGAAATATGCCTTTAAAGTACCTCATAAAGCTGTTCGTGGGAGATGTCAATGCTATAAAACCACTCAAGTCAGCACTCAGTTGTACTTTAGAACCCGGCTTAGAGCAGGAGCAGGGTGCTAAAGGAGTCTGCTGAGTAAGCACACAGGAACAAGAAGCAAAAGTCTCTCCTTGCTGTCTACTGACAAAATTACCATGCCAGGAAATTAACAAAGGGGGGTTGTTTTTTTTTTTTAAGTGCCCAGATGAATTTACATGGAGCAAGCAGAAAGGATGACTAGAACCAAGAGGCAATAAAATGATAACCAGCAAGAGTTCTATCCCTTTTAATCATAACTAGCCAGTGCTCCCTTCCAAAACAAAGCTCCTCACTGAGAACAAAACTGTTGGAAATAGAATCCAGACTGAGCCGCAGAAACAGACAATAGAGACAAAGGGAAGAAAAAGTTCATATAAAAGGCATGGGGAGGGGGTGGTGAGCTAGGATATCAAAGAAAGTATGCCATAGTCCTTTTGAGCACTCCATGGAAACAACAGAAGAGAGAGCTATAAAGAGTGATATTAGAAAGCTATCTTGATCCACATTCACAAAAATTGATCACATAAAAATGGAACATGAAAGGATCAAGATAGTAAGGAACAGAATGTCATTTCTATAGACCATGCAAAGTACACCTGCAAGATGTGCACAATACAGATAGGAACCATAACCTGCTATTTTAAAACTTGAATAAATGGTACAAGAAAAACATAACCAGAAAAATTCACAGTGCTAGAACTTAGGAAAGAAACAATAAAGGTTCAGAAAAATGAAGACTAAACAAGGATCATGAGACAATAAATAGTAGTATTTTCCAAGAATTAAAAGATAAAGGAAACTTTAAATGAAGCTGAAACAAATAGATTGAAATTCAGAATTGAAAAAAAGAGATGCAGTAATTTGACCAAAAAATCCAAAAGCTCTCCCTTCAAAAGAATAACAATGAAAAATATAAGTGCTAAAAAGTGTCATTCAAGAATAATTTCATGAAATACAGTAAGACTTGAAACTACAGATTGGAAGGACAGCCAGACCAGTCACCCTTTGTATATCAAGACATAAAGAACAAGTGATGTAGAAAAAAAAAATCAGATACACTTTGACAACAAAGCTTTATAACCCAAGTCAGTGAATTAACTGGATACTCAAAGAAAGAAAATGTGAGCCAAGCATTTTATACTGTGTCACACTTATCTTCATTCATAAAGGTCACAAACAGTGTGTAAGAACATTTTATTAATCATATTGTTGATATTTCATATCCTTGAAAATCAGAAGTGTAAGAAAGGAAATACAGTCAATTTGAATAGGAAATACCACTAAGCCATGAGGTATTTAATCTTCCAAAATGTGTGTATATGCACATGTTTGTGCATTTCCAGGCTCTGTCCACTAAAAAGTACTGAACACAATGACCAGTACCGTAACAATGTCTCTAGTGCCCAGATTGTGGTCTTGAAATGCCATTTCTGGACAGGATATTTATAAGATAACCTTGGAATGTTTTGTTATAATAGCAATGAAATAAAGATGGCTAGGCTTGTATCAAAAGGATTCAGAAGCCAAATTGAAGAGGTTCCCACTGGCCAAACATGGGATGTTTCATGCATCAATTAAGGGTAATAATTTCAAGTGTTTGATTTACATTGTTGTTTAGTCACTAAGTCATATCCAGCTGTTTTTGCAACCCCGTGTACTGTATGTAGCCTGCCAGACTTCCCTGTCCATGGGATTCCCCAGGCAAGGATACTGAAGTGGGTTGCCATTTCCTTCTCCAGGGGATCTTCCAGACCCAGCAGTCAAGCCCACATCTCCTGCATTGGCAGGCAGATTCTTTACCACTGAGCCACCAGGGAAGCCCTTAAATAACATTAAATATGATTAAAGCTGTGAGTTCACAGTGATGCCCCATCCTAGAAACAAGCATGTATTCTATCTTTTCCATATGAATTCTGCCACTGAATTGTGGAAGTATATATACTAGCTTATAAAGAAAGGATGGTAAAATTAGATCATTGTATTGCAGCTTGTAGTGAGTTAATAGTTTCAGGTTATGAGCATCAGTGTCTGCCAACATCACAGAAACAGAAGCACAGCCAGACATTAGGTATCTCCTAAGGAGAAAACAAAACCAGCAAGTAGGTGCCAAAATATAAATGGGCGAGGGGATCCTATAGCCTCTAGAACTGACTACCAATTTATAGGAAAAGCAGAGATATAAGATATTTTTCAGGTAACTTAGATATTAAGAGATGTTTTTTGGAGAAAAAAATATTTAGAGAGGGAAGAAGTGTTTTTTGGTTTTGTTTTCTATTTAACAAGGCTTATAAAATGTTTCTAGTTTGGCTGGTGATGTTCTATTAAACTGAGTGGTGATTACAAAAACTTTTTGCCCACTTGTTTTATGCAGTCTTCTGGGTCTGTTATATTTTGCTATTTTAAAAAGTTAGTAGAAAGAGATCAAAGATACCAACTAAATAGGTCAGTGTTTCCAAGACCCCCTAGATAGAATATGAAGAATACAGGCCTGTTTAAAACAAATAAGAATATACAGCCTTTTTCGATGTAGATTCCTTCTGCCCATACTGTTCCATTCAGAGGAGTGTATTTACCTGTCCTTTTCCTGTCACAGATCTGTCCATTGGTATACTGAGTTAATAGTTCAGATTGTGTCTGTGCTTGTTTTATGCTAGTCCGTCTCCTCTTGACAGGTTGAAAATAGCACACCTGCTGGGGCCCCACTCCTGAAGATTTTTATTCAGAGACTCTAGTCAAATCTGAGCATCTGTCTCTCTTGTTTGTTTAATGTCTCATGGTCATTTGTGCTCAAAGGCCATTTTCCTGCTCTGTACCAGATTGTAAAGTTGAGGTTTGGACATCAGTATCACGCTAAAACTCCCTATACAGTTCATTATTGAGTCTGTTGCTCAACACTTCTTGATCCTTCCTGTCATCTCTTCCTCTACTCACGTCACCTTCATAGTTTTCTGGACTATGAAATTGGTCTCCTAATAGATACTTAAAAGCCATGAAATACATCCTTCATGCTGCTACCAGACTTGTAAACTAATGATCAGATCACATTAACTCTTCCTGAGAGATGGATCCCCATTCCTAAAGAATAAGATTCAACCTCCCTTAAAACTGCTCCACAATCTGGCACTTTCCTATTTTGCTAGACATCTCTTTCCCCAAAGAAAGGTCCTCTCATTCCCTAGCACTGATGTTGAAACTGTGCAGATCTCTGAATATTTGATTCTTTTTCATATTTTTCCTGTCTTGGTGTTCATTGAGCATTCTGTTCCTGGATTCACCCATTTTCCAGCCTTGGAGTTCATCATTAAGGACTGCTCTGAAGAAACTTGTTCTGATAGAACTTCTCTTCCTTAGTACTCCTTCCCTAATGTGAACGTTTACCATAGCACCTGTAACCTTTTATTGTACTTTGGGCCGCAGGTTTATCTTTTTAGGAAGACTGTGTTCCTTGTGGGGATAAGGATTCTTCTTAATTGCCTTCGTAAATTCCCAGCACAGGCCCTAGCACGTGATGTGCCTCTGCCCTAAAGCAGTCTTATTAAAAATGCTATGGATATTACACATTTCACTGACCAAGATTGTGCTTTTTAAATCTGAGAAAAGTGATACACTTGTTCATTCAGCTTTCTCCTTAGTTGGCATATATATCTTATAGGAAGATGAGAATTTGCACAGTGTGGTTTTGTTTGTTTGTTTGTTTTTTTAATTTTTAATCCTCTTATGTTAAAGGAAATGAAAGCCACAAGAGCCTGAGATTAATGTAAGACGTGTTGATTGGCATTTCAACATATGTGTTTGTTAATTCTGAATATAGTGTTAAATAAGTGCTGCTGATAAATAGTTATTTGATAGGTTCAATGATGAAGGCTACTTTGCAAAAAGTGCTGAAATGATTAGCTTTCTGTATCAACCATTAATATATCCTTTTTTCCTAGCCTTCTTTGAATCCAGAAGCTGGCAAACAGAATCAGCCATGCAGACCTATTGGGACCCCTTCTGGAGTGTGGGGTAGGTAGATTTGCCATTTTAAAGGCAAAACTTTAAATTTATCTTAGCAGGGAGAGGAGAAAATTTTCTTTATCTCTTTTTTTGTTTGTTTCTTATCTCTGGTTTCTCTTCTCATCTATTTGCACATGGTAACTAACGCCTATTAACTGTTACTCTGCCCCCCACGTCACTCCGGCCCTGAAAATATCATTGGAATGTAAAGGTAGTAAGGTCAGAATAAAGACAATTGAGAGCTTGTAGAACCCTGAATTTAAAAGCAGATTTTAAGCAAATGAATTCTAAAGTATTCTTTGATAGGCTAAATAGTACCACATCCTATAGAACATTTTGTTCAGCCAGGTTCTGTTTGCTGACTGGTGGTGGTATCCTTGTTTTTGGCAATTATAAATGATGATTGTTGTATAGGAAGAGGAAAACCTATAAATATGCACATTTACATGTATATGTTGGGAATAACTAGCTTTATAAAAAGTTATTAGACAAATCAGTATTTTTCAAACCAAACCTGATCCTGTAGCATTGGGATATTTGGCATTTGCAAATTGTACTCTCCCAGTTCCTACGTTATTCAATAGCCAGGCATCTTATTAGGAAGGCTTTAGTGTATCTAAATACTGGGTTTGGACTCTGAGTTGCAGGATTAAGGGCAGTTGCTGTACCACTTCCCTTTTGTTAATGAATAGCTTTGCTCCAGTTCACCTCATCAGAAGGTCCCATAGCAGACTCCTTCCAGTTTTCTCTATTCTCTCTATTCTCATGCTGACAGGAGTTGCTACCCTTGGATATATTCTTGTTTGGTATATGCCTGAGTGATCACACCACACGTGAGACCTGTTACATGCCTGAAAGATTGCTAACATCTTGGGGCTTGTTGGTTGAGTATGAATTTAGAATCAAGTGTTTGACATACTGCCTTTTTTCTTATGGTTCCTGAGTAGTATCACTTTTGAGAATATCTACGAAGTGCACACCAGGAAATGTTTGTCACTTAGTCACAACTCTTAGCTCTTCATTGAAAGTGAGGCCTTCATTTGAACTATGCTGTGTGTTAACCAAAAGGTTTGACATCTTTTGCTGTCCCTGTTGTGTTTCATAGAAAACCCACCTAGTGCCAAGCAACCCTCCAAAATGCTAGTCATCAAAAAAGTTTCCAAAGAAGATCCTGCTGCTGCCTTCTCTGCTGCGTTCACCTCACCAGGATCTCACCATGCAAATGGAAACAAATCGTCAACCATGGTTCCAAGTGTCTACAAGAACCTGGTTCCTAAGCCTGTACCACCTCCATCCAAGGTATGATTTGGAATCAGTTTCAGAACCTTATACAGCAAAGGTGGGATGAATAAATAAGAATTGAGTAAATTTGTTTTTTCCTGTTGAGTAACTCACCAGATATTCATTTGGTACCATTAACTTATATGTTTAGTATTTTACTCTGTCTCCAAACTCTCTACTGCTGTCAACTACATGTTTAGTAGGCCTCTCATACTCTAGCTTCATCTTATAAACCTGCTTCTCTTGATTTGCTGTTTTCATTAATAATATCAACATTTATCTATTTGATAAATAGATATTCATTGAGCTGAATACCATGGCTGCTGCTTCATTCCTCCTCACTCATTCCCCTGTACCAAGCAGTTACAAAGTCTCTGTCAGTTTTTTCCTCTATGATATCCTACGTCTTTGTCATCTCACATTTATTATTTCAGTGTACCCTTCTATTGCCTCATCTCTCTGTACTTATCTTCCACTGAACTGTCAGAATGGTTATCTTAAAGCAGTCTGAATATATCACATCCTTTCCCATTAAGTCCCTTTAGTGAGCCCATACCGTCAGTATAGCAGAGGTTGGATAACTTAGGGATCCCCTGGTGGCAGACAGTAAAAGAATCTGCCTGCTATGCAGGAGACCCAGGTTTGATCCCTTGGTTGGGAAGATGCCCTGGAGAAGAGAATAGCAACCCACTCTGGTAGTTTTGGCTGGGGAATTCCATGGACAGAGAAGCCTGGCAGGCTAAAATTTATGTGTAAAGGGCCAGATAATTCATACTTTAGGCTTTGTTGGTCACACAATGACATATGACCTTTTGGTAACAACTCTTTTTCTTTGTTTTTCCAACCCTTTAAAAATGGGGGGAAAAAAAACCCAAAACACATGATTAGCTTATGGGTCATGTAAAAGTAGACCTCAAGCCAGTTTAGGCCCATGGGTCATAGCTTAGCAACCACTGATGTTATAATACAGTGTCCAGACTCCTTAGCACTGGCATGTATAATTCTATATAGTCTAAGCCCAATCTGTCTTTTATATTTTACTGCCCTTTCTTTCTCTTACCTAGGAGATTTTCCTTCACGTTTATGTCATCCTCTCTGTGAATCCTTTTCTGTCACATATGTCTAAAGATCTAATTAAGCCTTGTAGCTGATTGAATAGTATTCTGTCTCTAATCATGACATATATTGCATCTATTTCTTCACTTGGTGTAATCTCCTTAAGGGCTTCAGGTCTTTTTCATGTTTGTATCCCTAGCATTCTCACAAAAGCACACAGTAATTGCTTGAATAAATTCTAGCCACTGTAAGGAAACAGAGTTTACTGTGTTATTGAAAATACTAGTGAGCATTAATTCACTTTTATCTATGCACCAACACTTGTTGAGGCTTCCCTGGTGGCTCAGTGGTAAAGAATCTGTCTGCCAGTGCAGGAGATGTGGGTTCAATCCCTGGGTCCAGAAGATCCCCTGGAGGAGGAAATGGCAATCCCCTCCAATATTCTTGGCTGGGATATTACATGGACAGAGGAGGCTGGTGGGACACAGTCCATGGGGTGTCACAAAGTCAGACACGACTGAGACTCAAAACACTTGTTTTGTGCTTAAGACCAACACAAAGAAGTACATCATTGGTCCTGAGCCCCATGAGCTGAAAGTTTAATTGGGATGATAAGATACAATAGTATAAGGTCATATGATTGTATATGAAATAAAATAACAAATCCTAGAAACAAATCTTAAACAGATTTGGAACAACTAAATTAAAACACTCTTTACATTATTCAGAGGAGCACAATCAGCTTAGACTACAACCATCAAGGGAAATTTTACTGAAAAAATGTAATTTGAATGGATTTTTAGAGAACAGTCAAGATTAGATAGTCAGGAAAAAGTCTGGAAAGTACTACAGATTAAAAGAGGTGGTTAAAATATTTTGAAAATAGAAAACAGTGGCCACATTTGAGGGATAATGAATGAACCATTCTAATTTCCTGGTAGTACTGGAAAAATATCAGAACTGATGGTCATTATCCTAGTGATAATGAAGCTTTTCAGGGTAGAGATCACCAAGGGAAAGAGGATAGAAGAAGAGTAAAGAATAGGAAAATAAGACTTGGGAAAATACTTATTATTTAATAAATATTAGGAAAATAACAACATAGTTAATAGGATTAAGAAATTGTACTCAGACATAGAAAAAATGGTATGCTATTACAAATCTGCGAGGGTGAGTTTAAGATAGCAGCAGGGTTGTCAGCATTTGTTAGTTGCTGCTGACAAGGGCAATAAATGAAAAGAGGGGGTTTGGACCTTAGCAGTTAGAAAGATTTTGGTGACTCTGAGTTAAGGTTTTAGGAGAGTAGTGTAAGGCTGAAAACAAAATTTCAGAGGATTCTATAGTTATGTGGATGGAAATGAAGGTAGTGGCACGTTTGAAACTTGATAGTAAAAGGAAGCAATATAGGTGCTAGAAAAGTTAAGTGAAAGGATGAAGAAAATCTGTAGGAAGAAGCCTGTGGGGACAACTTTAAATTTACTTGAAAGGTCATTATAGGAACATGACCCAAGAAGAATACACTGATTGACAAGTGGTGTTATTTTTAAAAGGGGTTTAGAATATTAATTTCCTTTGATACAGAAGGGAAAGAATGTGAATTCAGTCAAGAGAGCAACTCCTATAAAGAAAGAACCCAGCATGGAAATTAACAGCAGGACTTTCGAGTAGGCAGATGACACTTAACTCCTTTATAATACAAAGGAACAAGTTTCTAATGTTCTGAACCTCAACTAAATCATATAAAATGAAGGTAGTAGTGCCTGTCTTTTACGAGTTTTTGAGTTTAAAAAGTTTTCATAAGTGTAACTTCATTGGGAATATCTGCAAACATTATGTTAAACTGTAGAAGAAGAAAAAGAAAATAAGTGAGACAAAGTCATAGCCTCAGGGGTCTCAAATCTTCTGTGGGTGAAGACGTGACAAGGAGAAAAGTCATAACACAGAGCTTAAGATCAGTTTAGCCCTGTTGTGGAAAATTGAGTTCAGAAAAGATGAAGATAGGAAAACCAGTGTAAAGTCCGGTTTAACTGCCTTTGCAAAAGGTAGCAAAGGCTGAACGGGGATGTGATGCAAGTGAACAGAGAAGAGGGCTGGTGATGGCACACAGTGGGAAGCAAACAAGAGGACGAAAAGAGGACACCGCATTCTTCCCCCGGAAACTTGGGTGACTCTTGGACCATTTCACTGAAGGTAGAGAAGAGAGAACGCAGAGATTTCAGGAAAAAGTTGATGTGAGTGGTTCTGGGATTTTTGAATGTAAGATATACTAGGGGGAGAGGAGATGACTAATAGGCAGATGTGGATATATCCATTCATTCATTTTCTCTATGCGTTTAACAGTGATTAAACATTAAGTATCTGTGTATTTAAAAGCTGTATGTCACTAGAGGCACAAAAACAATCTCAAAGGGTTTATTTTGAGATACAGTGAAGAGACAGATATGAAAAGTAATTGTACTGCCTTCTTGGAGAGGGTCCTCATGAGTCTTTACAGACGAGGTCATATTTGAATTGGGTTTTGAAGTGACAAAGAAAGGAAGAACTACCATTTGTTGACATCTTACTATGTTGCAGGACATTCACTAGGCCTTTTGCATAAAATATTTACTTTAATCCTAGGATGTAGAAAATTATGTAATGTGAGGTTGAATGCAGAGTTCTAAAGAATAGCAAGGAGAGATAAGAAAGCCTTCCTCGGCAATCAATGCAAAGAAATAGAGGAAAACAGTAGAATAGGAAGAGTAGGGATCTCGTCAAGAAAATTAGAGACACCAAGGGAACATTTCATGCAAAGATGAGCACGATACATAGGGCAGAAATGGTATGGACCTAACAGAAGCAAAAGATATTAACAAGAGGTGGCAAGAATACACAGAAGAACTATATAAAAAAGATGTTTATGACCCAGATAAGGACAATGGTGTGATCACTCACCTAGAGCCAGACATCCCGGAATGCTAAGTCAAGTGGGCCTTAGGAAGCATCGCTACGAACAAAGCTAGTGGAGGTGATGGAATTCCAGTTGAGTATTTCAAATCCTAAAAAAAAATTATGGAGTCAGGATTCTTCAGCTAGATTTGTCTGACCTCGGCTAGGGCTGCCCCAGAATACTTCCCATCAGGATAAAAAAGAGGAAGATGAGAATTCTGGTTTTGGAGTCAGACTTCATGCCATTCTAAGTACTTGGAATATAGTATTGGCAGGTCCTAAGTAGTCAACAAGCTGTAGTTTTGAAACAGGAGTTTGTTAGGGGGCAAGTTGGTGAGGCATTGAAGGCAGAGGAAGGGGGAGGGGGGAGACATGCCATGTGTGGAAAAAGATAAGTGGTTAACTATGGATGGCAGGTAGTTAGGAAGTGGTGGCACTTGAAGACTAAAGCCGAGTGATGGAGCTCTTTATAAAAAGTCAGGTGAGAGTTTAGGGGTCATATTATCAGCTACATGATTTTAACAACTTAAATGATTAGACAATTAACTAGTTTTTCTAATTAAGTTTACCTGGGAACAGATTCCCAGTTGGCAAGTACTGAGTATGCCTACACCCGCTGAAAAGACTGAAAGGAATTATGAGGTGAGAAGAGAATGAAGGATCAGGGAATTGAGAAAGGAAATAACTGGAGTGGGTAACCATTTCCTTCTCCAGGGGATCTTCCCAACCCAGGGATCAAACCCAGGTCTCCGGCACTGCAGGGAGACTCTTTACCATCTGAGCCACCAGGGAAGCCCAAAAAAGGCAAAAGAGTTCAGAAAAGATGGGTAAAGTGCAATCTCTCATTTTCTACAAAAACAGACTTTTTAAAGCTGGCTTTTGAATGTAATATGAAGACAAAGTTTTTGCTTATTCATTGAAAGAGCTGTTTATTAAAATGAGGATAGAAGTATGTGTCACAGGGAGTTAAATAGTAATAATGAGCAAGTGAAAGCAGATACTGACCTGTACAATAAAGTTTGGCAATAAAAGAATGGTAGTGAAAAGGAAAATAGATCTTTTTTTCACCTAGCTTCAACTTATTAGAAAGGAGATTAAAGATACAAAGGAGAAATAATTGATAAATTAACAAAGGAATGAGAACAAACATGTAGAATGATAGAAAGGGAGGGTAGAGCCATTAAAGGGACTTGAGATGCAAAGAAGGGCATTCGGGAGAGTTCGGGTCTGGTGACTTCTGACTTCCGGTGACTTCTGACTTCCGTCCAGTAGGAAGAGGCATGATCGTTTGGAGGTGGAGAGTTGAGATTGGTTTGGAGGGAAGGAGAAGATACTTTAAAAAGAAAGTGGTTGATATGTGGTTCATTTTAATGGTTTTTTTCCCCTTCCTTTATTTTACTGATTGATTAAAGTCTGGATAATGTACAGTATTAACAGAGACAAGGTATCTGGTGACCCTGTACAACTCTGGGAAACTATGTCTTTGATATTTGGCCTGAATAAGCAGCCATCTTTAGATTTTCTTCAGTGAAAGAAAAAAAATTAATCTCCATTCTAGTTGGGTCATTGCCTCTTTCTTTTATTGGCTTGGATGTTGTTTTTGGAGGCACTGTGGAAAACAGTATTACATACCAGTTGAGTAACCTTGGACAAATTGCGTAACTTCCTTAATGTCAGTATAGGCTTCCCTTGTGGCTCCAGGGAATCCGTCCTCAACATAGGTGACCCAGGTTCGATCCCTGGGTCAGGAAGATCCCTGGTTAAGGGAATGGCAACCCACTCCAGTATTCTTGCCTGGAGAATCCCGTGGACAGAGGAATCTGGTGGGATACAGTCCATGGAGTCTCAAAGAGTCAGACATGACTGAGCAACTGACACAAATGTCAGTATAATTCTTGGTAAAAATTCAACATAGTAATTAAACCTGATTGGGTTAAGGATTAAATAAACTACAACAAGTATCTGGTATATGATAGATAACTCTGTTAAGTTCCCTAAAGCCTACAGTATCTTTTTTAATAACAAGAATGAAACTCTTTTCATTCAGACCCTTCTTTTGTCCTAGAGGTCTTTTGGTTCTGATTGTTTCATTTTGGAAAAACAGGCTTTTTTACTTTCTTCAGCCTCACTTCAGTGATGTGCCTCAGATGGCCTGTGTGACTCGGGAAAATGAGTATTCTAGCCACACTATGTTGCCATTTGAGTTGGAGCCAGGGCCAGAGTGACAGAATGGGTCCAGACCCCACAAGGTGGAGCAAGGGAAGAGCTTCTGGACTAAACCAGGATCATCCAGCCATTTATATTGCCCACTCTGTCCTGTAACTAGCCTCCTGCCATCAGAGTTCCTATAAAACAACATTTTTTCTGATGTGCTTTGTGAGGGTGGGGGTTTGTCAGGGTTGTATCAAAGGTTAACATACAATACACTATTTAAAAAAAACATAAACAAAATTGGGGGGGTCAAATGAGTTTAGAAAAATGCTGTAGGTTATATCTGCCTCTCAATTCACATCTATGAAAATGCTTTATGAAATAGCACAGTAAAAGAAACCTGCTGTGGAACTATATTCAGCCTAGCATCTCCCAGGCTTATTGGACTAGAGCTCTCTGTACCTGTTAATATCCCATGGCTTTTCTGATTCCTATCTACCTTTTCCCTTCAAGGTTGTATACCTCCCAAATGTGTTGAGACAGGTGAGCTTTCATATTCCTACATAACATTCCACATAATATTCCAACATAACTTTTCACTCTTTGCTTTGTGACCTTACAAGCTGAGCTTCTGTCTGTGTGCTATTCTGACTGATTGTTCTTTCTTCCTCTGTAGGCCAGTGCATGGAAAGCTAACAGAATGGAACACAAATCAGGACCCCTTTCCTCTAGCCGAGAGTCTGCTTTTACCAGTCCAATCTCTGTTACCAAACCAGTAGTACTGGCTGGTGGTGTAGTTTTAAGCTCTCCCAAAGAGGTGAGTGAGGATAAAGGAAAGCAGCCTTTTTTTATGAAGTTGCTGTTCCCCATTTACTTAAACTGAGACAAGTGGTGTAGTATGTATAGCTCTAACTTCATTTCCTTTGTAGCTATTCTTAGCTCAGAGTCATTTCTTTACTGGTGATTCCCATTAGCATCCAAAGATAGGCAGTAGCTGGGTGGGATCTTCGGCCTGTGTTAGACTGGCATTATGCTTGCCTCTGGAAAAAGATCAAAGAGGTGCTATTTAAACCATCTGGTTTTAACTGTAAAAACTGCAGAACTAAACTCTGTTTAAATGAAAAGGATAGTTTATTTTTGGCAAAAGACAGAAATAAACAGACTGCCAGATTCAGGAAAGCAGTACCATGAAGAAGTGGCCTAGAGAATCCTAGTACTTACGTTTACTGCCAGGAACAACCTTTTTGTGGTGTTTGCCCAGAGTCCCGCCAGCACCACTCCTCCGATTGAGATCAGCTCCTCTCGTCTGACCAAGTTGACCCGCCGAACTACTGACAGGAAGAGCGAGTTCCTGAAGACTCTGAAGGATGACCGGAATGGAGACTTCTCAGAGAGCAGAGAGTGTGAGAAGTTGGAAGATGTAAGACTATGGTTTCTTCTGGGGCAACATAAGTGTTTTTCTGCATTATATATGTACTTTTTGTTTTTGAGAGAGAAAGATACAGCACATTAAAAAAAAAAAAAAAACATACAGAGATTTGTTTATGGAGTAACAGCTTGTGATAAAAATGAGCTGAGTTCTTTATTCAGCATATTTCAGATTAGGGCTCATTTCAGTGATAGTGACCTTGGGACTTGGTGCTCTTAAGCAGGGCAGCACTGCTTGAGTCTTGAATTGGTCATTGCTGTAAGAAGTTGGTAAACTATAGAAGTTTTTTTTTTTTTTTCTAAGTATTATATTTAACTGTAATGGAAGAAAATCTGACAAACAGAACCATAAAACAAGAGGGTTTTTGTCTTTGTATCTTGCAACAGGTTCCTAGTCCAACAGGTAATAGCATCAGGAAACTTGTAACTTTTGGTCACTTTGGACTAGGGTACTTGTGTTCCCATCCACTTTCTAGTTAGGGAAAGGACAGAACCAAAAACCGGAAGAGGGATGCCCTTTTTAAAATGCCTTCTTAAAAGCCACCCCTGCAGTTTCACTTGCATTTTAAGTGGGCAGCTGTCCAATAGCCACTCCTAGCTTTGAAGTTTAGAAAAGGGAACTTTTTAAAAACTTACCACATTGGTTCTTTAGTCCAGATTGGTAACGGCACAGGCAGCTAGTAACTTCTGCCCCAGTTGACCTAACCTAAAGGTGAGATGGTAGCCAGTTGGTATCCCTTGGAAATCTTAGCAAGATGAGCAAGTTCACATTTTTAAATGGGGAAAACCTGTGGGCCAAGGTAGAAAGCATCTCCTTAATCTCTTAGATTGCTTATCTTACCCCAGTAGATGATTAAACTAAACATGTCTGTCCTGTCCTCCAGTCGGAGGACAACAGCACACCTGAACCAAAGGAAAATGGGGAGGAAGGCTGCCACCAGAATGGTCTCGCGCTCCCTGTAGAGGAGGATGGGGAGGCCCTCTCGCACTCTTTGGAAGCAGAGCACAGGTAAGTGAGGACCACATTCAAGGATATATATGACCTACAAGGAGTTTGAACTTGGTTGAGACATCTCCACTTCCAGTACAGACAGAAGTGCCCACAGCAGTGCAGCTGTCCTCTTCTGTGCCACAGGCTGGCCTGTTGCTTACTGGGTATATTCCTTTACAGAGTCAATCAGCTTTCCACATGCTTCTCTCCAAGGCTTTCTTATAGTTCAGTTTCAGACTCAATTTATGGCTTAGGTTGGAAGGGGTGGAGTGGGTGAGACCTATCCTAGAGCTGTTATAGTGGCCCCTTTGGCTTCTCTCGGGATTTATGAGGCCTGTTTTTTAAATGAGGGCCTTGAAGACAGAGCCAGCCAAGGTGTCTGGCCAACTGGATGGCAGATGGGACCTGCCAGGTACCTTCCTGAAAAGGAGCTCCTGTCTAGAGAAACTTAAAAAGGGATAAACAAGATCATTGTTCATACTGTTCATGGGGTTCTCAAGGCAAGAATACTGAAACGGTTTGCCATTCCCTTCTCCAGTGGACCACATTCTGTCAGACCTCTCCACCATGACCCACCCATCTTGGGCTTAAATTGAAGAAAGTAGGGAAAACCACTAGACCATTCAGGTATGACCTAAATCAAAACGCTTATGNTTCATACTGTTCATGGGGTTCTCAAGGCAAGAATACTGAAATGGTTTGCCATTCCCTTCTCCAGTGGACCACATTCTGTCAGACCTCTCCACCATGACCCACCCATCTTGGGCTTAAATTGAAGAAAGTAGGGAAAACCACTAGACCATTCAGGTATGACCTAAATCAAAACGCTTATGACTATACAGTGGAAGTGAGAAATAGACTTAAGTGACTAGATCTGATAGAATGCCTGATGGAACTATAGAATGAGGTTCGTGACATTGTACAGGAGACAAGGATCAAGACTATCCCCATGGAAATGAAATGCAAAAAAGCAAAATGGCTGTCTGAGGAGGCCTTACAAATAGCTACGAAAAGAAGCGAAAAGCAAAGGAGAAAGGGAAAGATATAAGCATCTTAATGCAGAGTTCCAAAGAACAGCAAGAAGAGATAAAGCCTTCCTCAGCTATCAATGCAGAGAAATAGAGGAAAACAACAAAATGGGAAAGACTAGAGATCTCTTCAAGAAAATTAGAGATACCAAGGGAACATTTCATGCAAAGATAGGCTCAATAAAGGACAGAAATGGTCTGGCCCTAACNAGTCTGAGTGAACTCTGGGAGTTGGTGATGGACAGGGAGGCCTGGCGTGCTGCGATTCATGGGGTTGCAAAGAGTCGGACACGACTGAGCGACTGAACTGAACTGAAACAAGATCACAGGTTATGGGTTCACAATGCCATGAAATTAAGAGAACTCAGCATCTTCCCTGGCGGTTCAGTGGTTAATTCTCCATGCTTCCACTGCAGGGGCATGGCTTCCATTCCTGGTCAGGGAAGTAAGATCCCACATGCTGTGTTGTGCAGTCGAGAAAAATAAATAAGAACTTAGGTACAGGTGGCTATGTGCTGATTTGCTCATGGGAGACAGTGAGATTTTTTTGGTTTTGCCTATGGGACAGTTTGACTCTTCTTTATTCTGCTTCTACATAAGAGTTCTTTATAACTCTTATGCTCTGGAAAGAGCAACTGTGTATTGATTTTGTATCCTGCAACTTTGCCAAATTCACTGATTAGCTCTAGTAATTTTCTGATACTATCTTGTACAGTATCATGTCATCTGCAAACAGTGAAAGCTTTACTTCTTCTTTTCCAATCTGAATTTTATTTCTTTTTCTTTTCTGATTGCTATAGCTAAGACTTCCAAAACTATGTTGAATAATAGTGGTGAAAGTGGATACCCTTGTCTTGTTCCTGGTCTTAGGGGGGATGCTTTCAGTTTTTCACCATTTAGAATGTTTGCTGTAGGCTTATCATATATGGCCTTTACTGTGTTGAGGTAGGTTCCTTCTAGGCCCATGTTTTGAAGAGTTTTAATCATAAATAGGTGCTAAATTTTGTCAAAGGCTTCTTCTGCATCTATTGAGATTTGGAAAGAGCAACTGTGGAGATCCACCATCTAATTCCAAGCACCTAAGTAGTCATGCTTAAAGCTTATCCATCTGAGTATAAAGAGAAAAACCCATGTTTCTTCTCTTAAGTGGATACCATTGTCCCTGGGCAGGAAAGTTTCTATGGAAAGTTAAGGGCTTTCCCTCCCACTTAAAGCTCTATTTTCTTTGCCTGACCTGCTTCTACTAGGTTACTGAAAGCAATGGGATGGCAGGAGTATCCTGAAAATGATGAGAATTGTCTTCCCCTCACAGAGGATGAGCTCAGAGAGTTCCACATGAAGACAGAGCAGGTATGTGGTAAACTTTGCTGGAGAGCAGTTAATGACTAAGAGAAAAAGTCCCAGTTTAGGGTGTGAGAAGGACCTTGAGAAAGAAAACAACAAATAAGTTGCCATTGTAGAAATACAGAGGCGCATCCCAGGCCATAAGGACCTCCAGTGGTGGACAAAGAACCCAGTCAGTAGTTAGCAGGTTACAGAAAGCAATGTTATTTCATCCTGGAAGCTCTAACTCCTCATCAGAACCACAACACTATGTTCCAAGGTTATGGGCTGAGCCCTTGGCCCCTGGGGAAGCAGGCTAACCCTGCTCTGCTTGCAGCCCTGTGGATTCCCTCTGGTGCCTCAACTAGAGCCAAGAAACCAAGTAGTCTCTCTGAATTTCTTCAACAAATGCCTAGATTCTTTCTCTGAATAAAACACTGCCAGGTCCCTACAAACCTCATAGAATTTAAGTTCTGGTGGTATGTATTTAAAGCATAAATAACAGTGATGTTAAATCCTATAAAGAAAAGTATGCGCTGACATAAAGACTTCAGTACTTAGAACTCTGTTCCTGTATCATTGTCATCACCTGAGAACTTGCGGAAATCAGAAATCTTGAACCCTACCTCAGACATACCGAATCAGTTGCATTTTAAAGAAATCCTTAGGTGATTCATTTGCACATTGCAGTTCAAAAAGCACTGCTGTAAGAGATCTTCAGTTTCTTAGAAGAAAGAACATTCTTAGAACATTCTGGCTAAAATTGAGCTGAAGCCTGGCCTTTCCCAACTTCCCTGATGGCTCAGTAGTAAAGAATCCACCTGGAATACAGAGGACCTGGTTTTGATTCCTGGGTCAGGAAGATCCCCTGGAGAAGGGAATGGCAACCCACTCCAGTATTCCTGCCTGGGAAATTCCATGGACAGAGGAGCCAGGTGGGCTACAGTCCATGGGATTGCAGAGTTGACTGAGCAACTGACACTTTCACTTTCTGGCCTTTGCCTGGTCCTATAGGCCAGTGTAGTGACTGATGATTGTCTCTTTCTTTTTTTCCCATGCCAACCACAGCTGAGAAGAAACGGCTTTGGAAAGAATGGCTTCTTGCAGAGTCGAAGCTCCAGCCTGTTCTCCCCTTGGAGAGGCACTTGCGGAGCAGAGTTTGAGGACTCGGCCACAGAGACAAGTAGCAGTGAGACATCCGACGACGATGCCTGGAAGTAGGCGTAGAAATGCTCACAGTTACATCTGACCCAGTAAACTCAGCTGCTTAGGGGTTACACAGAAGAAGTCGTTCTTTTCCTTTTCCTTCTCTTATTTTATTGTTGAATACTTCATGCACAAGGGAAATAATCATATCCCAAAGAGAGAGCGAGCGATTGGCTTGTTTAGCTTTTGTTGTTGTTCTTCCCTGTTATCTGCTTAATAGAGAGAACTTTGTGTGGTGGGAAAGATTTTTAAAACACACATACACACAGTATATATGGGGCAATGCACAGGTGGGAGCTGGCAGTGCAGAGAGGAGGAGACACTGGTCTGCAGCAACAGCTTCTACTACCAGCCCTTGGGGCACTCACCCCTGTGCTCAAGCAATCATTGTCAATGACAAAGTGACTATTGAAGTTATAATTGTATTAAATTAATGCTAATAATTTGGATATTTTATTTTATTTCTGGCTGCTCGGGTAACGTTAGCCCTTAACCAAGCATATGTGGTTTTTTCCCTTTTTTTTTTTCTTTCTGGGTACAGCTGTAAAATAT
The DNA here is from genome assembly GCA_006410615.1 of Neotragus moschatus. NCBI lineage: Eukaryota > Metazoa > Chordata > Mammalia > Artiodactyla > Bovidae > Neotragus > Neotragus moschatus. The sequence goes on along the minus strand of SJYA01000407.1, from coordinate 324,839 downwards.
TTGGATATAGGAAATGTTGTGTTATTCTTGCAGCCTTGATATTCAGGGTGGATTGTAAAATATAAATTTTTGTGAGATTTCAAAGATTAAGATTATTTTGATAACATTATTTACAGATTTAAAAGATGTGGTTATCACAAGTCTGTTGAGGGGGAAAACTACTGCATAAAATAACTAACTTGGAATAAATATTTTGCATCAGTTTGGATTGTCTTGTGTAAGAAGTATATTTTCTTTAAAATTAGATGAGTGGATTTAGAGGTCTGAGGAAAATCTGAATTCAGACACACCTGTTTCTCCTTTTAGCAGATACATTTTTGATGCAGAAAAACCTGTGCAATAAACTACCAGTAATAAAACCAGAAACCCAAGTTTTCTTTCTGAAGCTGTTTTTCACTGCCCATGTATTTGCCTGTATACCTATTTTAAGAAACTCTGTGCCTCAATATTCCTGCTAAATAAGAATATAGGGTTTCCCAGGCATTGTGCAAGGCCCTGGGAATGCAAGGAGCACCCAGTTCAATAGGGAAGAGAAGAAACGGTTACATTAAAAATGGAATTTTAGGCCAAGATCTGATGGACAATTCGAAGTTAAAAGATCACCGATAGTGGCATTCTTTGACCAGCTGTATATCACGTGGTCCCTAGTGGATATAGCAGCCCAAGATTATGCTCTAATGGGAGACAAGCAAAGGGGTAACAGGCCCAACCACTTGTAAGGATAACTCTCTTATAGTGTAGATTCCAGAAGGGGTAGAGACTAGAGGAAGAGAAACCACCATAATACTTGGTAGATTCTAAAGGATAGGAAAGCAGAGTACTAATAAGAAAACTTGGGACTTCCCTAGTGATCTAGTGGATAAGAGGCCATGGTTCCAGTGTAGGAGGTTAGAGTTCAATCCCTTATTGGGAAACTAGGGATCCCATGTGCCGTGTGGGCGGTCGAGAGAGAGAAATTAATAGAGGAAGGAAGGAAAAGAAAAACTGACAGTTATGACACATTAATTGTGAATCTTGATTTTAGTATTGAAATACGAAAAACGTGCATCTTAGGCTCAGTGAAATACTATTAAATGAACTATAAATTGGAAATGAGAAGTAGGTTGAGTTAGACATATCCTGTATATTTGGTCTTGGGCTTTGCCACTTAACTAGTACTCAGAACAAATTTCTAAAATGTAGCCCTTTTCTCACTTGAAATTGAGCTGGACTTTGATTACATACTTTGAAATACTTTGTAACCTGCTGTTGCTCCTACCTTGGCCTTAAGTACCTGGGGGTGAGGTAACCACTACCTGCTTGTTTAGAAACATGGAGCTAGGTCAGAGCTTCTGTTTCTGTTGGATTCGTCTACTTGGGGAGCTGGCAAGGAGATCTGGCCAGCAGGAATGGGGCCTGTCCTGTGGGCACCAGTCTCGAGTAAAGGGCTACCTTTCTGTATTTGATTTTCTTTTCTGATGGATTGTGTTCTCCCAGAACCACCTTTTCTGAGCTGTGCTGATTATCTTGGTTTTGGAGGGGGGTGGGAACTGGGAGTTGGGGAGCCTTGGTGTGACTTGGTTATGCAAAAGATGTTACCTCCAGAGAGGCATGGTAGAAGGAAATGCTTGTTACTCAACCAGCAAGTCATGGTTTCCAGGCACAATGTCTTCTCTCTCAAGTATTCCCTGGATGGACAATGATATTTAACTTGGGATATACATGCACTTGGGCAAAACTAGAATGAAGAAGATGACACTTTTCTGCCAGAGGCTATTAAATGACCAAGATGAAGTATGTGATACAGACTCAGCTATTCCAGGAGGCAGTGCTCCTCTTTATTGTAGGCAAAAAACCAAAGTGTGGTGGTAAGAGATTGCCAATAATCATACAGTGAGGTGGAACAATGCTTTAACAGTGTTTTTCAAGCCAGGAACTCCTCCCTAAGGTGACTAAGCCTTCCCACTCATTCTCCAGACCTGCCCAGACCTGAGGTGGTTGCCCAGGGAGCTAAAGCGTCTCCCCAAACAAACGACCTGGTAGACCTGGTAAACGTGGTCTTTTCCTCTCTGCCTTTGGCTATTTTATCCTCCTCTTTCCCTCTGCCCCTGTCCTGTTTTCTCCAGGTCTTGGCTGGTGTCAGGAAAGCGGTCCCCTCCCATGGCCTCCCACTCCAGGGAGCCAAGGCTCCTACCCTGTGGGTCCTGTGACATGGTTTTCCGCTCCTGGGCCCTGCTGGCCACCCACACTCAGCGCTTCTGCATTGGCCGTCAGACCCGGGAGGTGACAGTTGGAGCACAGCCCCCAGTAGCCACTGAACCACGGGTACCCGGGGTAAGGGCCTTCATGGTCATGCGTGGGCATTGAAGTGACTAACTCTCAGCATTCCTCACCCCACACCCCGTCCGCAGGTTTTGCCACAAGAACACCAGGGCCTCCGGGGTCAGGAGGCCAGCAAATCGGCTCTGAAGAGGCTAACAGAGGAGGTACACCTGGCTTTCCCCACGGGCACAAAACGGCATTCGCCCCCAAACTTAGAGATCACGAGTGAGTCCGATTACTCCCAACAGAGGCTGCAGGTAACTGTTACCTCCAGGTGCAGCGGCTGCGGCTCTATCTGCAGGAAATGAGACCCTGGATAACAGAAATCCCCAGGGGGCCACAGGGGCCTTGGAGGCGTTCAGAGGCGACGGCTCAGAGCGCCCACTCCAAGGCTGCTGGCAGCCTGGGCGAGCGGCTGCTGGCGCTGCACTGGACTCACGCAAGGCGTGTGGCAGAGACCGCGGCACAGAGCTGGGCCCTAGAGCAACGCGGCGAGGGTGAGGGGACAGAGGGGCTCTAGGGGCCACCTTTCCCCCTTGCCTTGAGGTCGCCCCACGGCCGTCTGACTTGATCTCTTACCCCCTCAGAACTGAGCCGGCGCCTCCAAGGTTTGGCCCGGACCGGGAACGGGAAATCACTCATATTCAGTCTGGAACAAGAGCTTCGAGAACTCCGGGCAGAGACAGGGCGAACGCGGGGAGCTCTGGAGAAGCTAGGGGCGCACGTTCAGCGGCTCCAGGCCAATCCAGTGTAAGAAAGACGCGTGGGAACCCGGGAGAGCTGCGCGTGCGCGGGGTGGGGGGGC
>SJYA01000407.1:131640-319473 GCA_006410615.1 Neotragus moschatus | reverse complement strand
GCCGTCGGGACGGGGCGGGGCTACCGGAGACCTGTGTCTCGATCCCTGAAGCGGTCCCGGCGCCACCGGCCCCGACCCCAGCACCTGGCTGAACACCATGAGAGGAGCAGAACTCTGTGGTCCGGTGCTACAGGCCACCCCAGGTTGTCTGCCTGCGGAGATCGGGTGAGGTCCGGGCCCGGGGATGGGTGAGGTCCGGGCCCGGGGACGAGCTCGGGACGAAGCTCTGATCGATTCTGGTAAAACACTGCTGCCTTCTTGTCCCCTACTCCCTAGAGCCCTTCATGAGGCCTACATTCGAGGCGGGGGCCGGGACCCCGGCGTTCTGGGCTGGATGTGGCAGCTGCAAGCGGAGGCATCAGCTCTGGAGTTTCGGCGGTCGCGAACCCGCAGGGGTGAACAGGAGCGGGCCAGCCAGGAGACCTCTCTCGAAAGAGGTAAGGGCGGTGAGGGAGGACGTCTTTGGCTTGAGACCCACTTAAGTGAAACTCCGAGGTAGAACACTTGTCTCTGTGGTGGTGGCTAGAATGTTAGCTGACAGCCGTGATCAGAGAGTACCAAGGCTGGAGAGCTGCTCAGAGCAACTGGTCACCAGAAATCAGAGGTGACGGGTCACATTTGTTCAATCTCAGGAGGACGGGCAGGTGCTGCATACAAGGAGCTTCTAGCAGTGGAGGCTGAAAACCGGCGCCTGGAGGCAGAAATCCTGGCTTTGCAGATGCAAAGGGGCGCAGGCCAGATGCCCTGGGGTCAGTGAGCACCCAGTTCCACCCTGCCTAGCCCTCTGCAGCAGGCCATGCTCAAAGAAAAGGGTTAGAGGGGCCATGCACGGGGAATGCCTCCCGTGTCTGCGCCCCATCGGTCCTGTGTCCACGCGCATCTCCAGGTGTCTGCATGGGTTTGGCTCTTGGGGATGAGGTATCTCACTTCCTGCGTCCTGCTCAAGGGCCCCTTCTCTTCCCTGTATCTAGAACGCGGAGAGCCGAGACTTGGGGCCAATCTGAGCCCACGCCTGAGGAGGGAAGATCCCCCAACCCTCCCGCCTCCCGTGGCTCCCCCGCTGCCGCCCTCCACTGGAGTCCTATTCTCGGGTGGCGCTGAGAAGGCTGTGAGGACCGGGGGTTGGAATCAGGGCAGTTCTGCTCTGTGCAGCTGGGGGAGCCCAGGGAGCATAGTGGCTGCCTGGGAGGCCTTCTGAAGAATTAACTCTTCCTGCCCAGTCGCGGCTTCCTGGAGCCATGACCAGGAACCTGGCCAGGGATCCACACTACCTCCTGCCCGCAGCTGACGTCCTGGGCCCTGCACCCTACAACCCCGGGTGAGGCCTGCTCCCTCCTTCAACATCCTCTGTGACTTAATCACTGCTGCTAGTTAGGGAGACCCACTCAGGCCAGCAGGATCAGGGAACTGCCTGGGTGGTGGGAGGGTGAAGGACTGGAGTATGTACGTGTTTGAGACCTGTGTTTCCTAGGGCTGGCTTTGTCATTTTCTATGACTTCCTGCGGGGCCTTGAGGCTTCTTGGGTTTGGGTGCAACTAATGACTGGTTTGGCCCGAGATGGACAGGAATCAGGAGGGACCACAGCGCTACCCCCAGCCCTTTGCCTGCCCCCACCTCCAGCTCCTGGGCCCATCGGCAACTGTGCCATCCTTGCCAGCAAGCAGCCTGTACCCAGGTCAGTACGTGGGGATCATTTCCTTGGTGCTTTTTGCCACACACAGCTGAGGCTTGTCCCTCGCTCTATCTCCTCATCTGTATACCAGGACTCTGACTCCGAGGGCCAAGTTCTAGGAAGGGCGCATAACCACTTCTGGCTCCTGACACGTTTTTGGTTTTGCTCTAGACTACTACCCTCACCATCAGTAGCCTTGGTGTGTGAGCTCCGGGCCTGGCAGGCACTAGCATGGGCTAAGGCACCACAGCCAAAGGCCTGGGCCTCACTAGTGCTATTTGATCAGAATCAGAGATTGCTAAGTGGTCGTTGGCGTCTCCCACTTCGGGCCCTCCCTCTGGACCCCAGCCTTAGCCCTGGGCAGCTGAACGGGATTCCCCAGGTGAGTGTGGAGGATGTGGGCTGAGTCTGCTCCTTCACGTTACAGACACAAGACCATTTCACCTTTCCCCAGGTTAATCAGGCCGAGCTCTTTGTGCGACTGGTGAATGCAAGAGATGCAGATGTCCAGACCCTGGCAGAGATCAATCCAGCAAATGCCCATGAGTACCAGTACCCACCTCTGGTGAGGGCCCAACTAGAGCGGGGACACCAGAGGTGTGGTTGATGTGGTTAATAACCAGCCTTTGTTGACCACTATCTACTTACCAAGCCATTACTAAGTGTTTCTGTGAATGAACTCATATGACTCACATAATCCTATTAGGTCCGTACTACTGTGTCAACAGATAAGGAAATGAGAACAGTGAGGTTAACTTGGTTCACAGTAAGCAGTTAACTGTAAAGTGGTGTGACACCAGACGCTGTGCTATTAACCTCTATACAAGACTGCTGCAGATCTACCCTCTCCTTTTTCCACAGGTACCCAACACATCTTCACCAGAAGCCAGCCCCCTCGCCCCAACAACTGCCTTTGTTGACCCCCCTCCTCCTGAAGATGCCTGAACCAGCAGACTCAGGCGCAGAAGAGGGTTTGGGCCGAGATCCCCACAGCTTTGACCCACCCCCACTTGCTCCGAGTCCAGAATGGGGGTATGAGTAGCTTTAATGTGCACAAGACTGGGGCCTACACTGAGGCCTCTTCTGGGATCTGCATCTTTACTAACTCCATGTTCTGACAAGTCTAGAAACATACAGATGTGAGCACATAACATGAGCTCCAATCCCAGCTCTAACTTCCACAAGCACTTGGCCTTTACCTATTATCCTTTTGTTAAAAAAAAAAAATTGTTGTGAGGATTAAACATGTCAGGTTTAATTAGTCTAGCATATAAATTCTTTGAAAGGTGACTTAGAGACAGTCTTTCATTCAGCTAAAGGAACTCTATGAGCTCCTCCCCGTTTTTTTTTTTTTTGCTAAAGCCAGTCTTACTGCCCACTTATTTATCCCAGCTTATTTACATCCTCCAGGAAGCCTTCCAGATTCTCAAGGTCACCATAAAACAGGGAGCTCCTGTAGCCTATATACTTACAAACAACCTGGTCATGTTCCCCCCAAGTTGGCAGGGGGCTTATCAGAGATGAAATCCAGCTGAAATTATACTGGGCCTGGCTTCAGACCCCAGTGTCAGCAAAATCAAAGGCTTGATAATTAAGAGCTGCCTTTGCCTCCAACACTGTAAGTTCAAACTCCAGGTTCTAACCTGCTATCTGTCCAGTGCACCAAAGTAGCCCTGTGAGTGTTGGAATTATCAAATCCCCTTAGGTAGTAGAGGGCAGGTACTGTTTGGAGTTCAGATCCTGCCTGATATAAAGCAGTTTATTAAAGGTCAGCTCAGAGGCAGCCAAGTCCCAGATTTGACACTGGCTCTGCACCCTGGACATCAGCAAGGGCCCAATGGAATGGCGTTAGTACCAGTGGCCTAAGCACCAGCACCCTTGGACTGGGCAGCCAGAATTGCTGAGCCAGTTTCCACCTTTCAACCCCACATCCCACTGAAATGCTCCAGGCAGCCCAGGATCCCACTCTAAACACAAGTCCAGAGGCATTTTAGCATCTTTATTTAAGAAGTCAAAACTGTGGACAGGTAACAATTCCAACTGTTGATATTTTCTGTACAGGAAGATTCAAATATAACAATATAACTCAACCAGCCAGTTCCCCCCACAGATTCTTCCAATCATCCAAAGTGTCCAGTCAGTCCCTTAGCCACTTGCAAGCTCAATTTTATAGTTAGCACAACAGTTTCCCTCAAGGTTCACTCCCCCTGCCCACTCTCTTGCCCCAAATTTTCTTCAGTTTTTTTCCAGGACAGGATTATGGCCCTAATTGGAGATCAGGTGGATACCAAGGTGCCACCCAAGGCCTGGCATAACTGTTATTAGCTCACAAAGTCCATTGAACAGTATCAGCACCAAAGAACAAGATCTTCACTAAGTCTTGTTTTATAGCCCCTGTCCAGGGAGAGCACCACTCAATTTGCAAGAGAGCCCAGGTTCCGAGTATTTATAATGGAAAAGATATAGCACCATTGGAAGATAAGGGCCTGCAGCCATGCTTGATTTCATCACCTCCACATTAGATAGGAATCTGGATTAGAACTTCCAACAGAGATCAATACAGAAGAGGAAAATAACACAAAAACCTTTGGCCACTGTATAAAACCCAGAGTGCTCCAAGGGGCACAGATTAAGCCAATATTTAAGGGGAAAAAAATCATCAAAGCCTCATCCTTTGCTTACAATCTTTATTGAAGTTATACAAAAAGAATCCCCAAAAAGTGAAAAAATACATTATGTACAAAAACACTTTCCATTGGGAGGAAGGCTCTGCTCCCTCTCTTAACATGCAGTGCTTTCAACTGTAGCTCCGGTCTCCACCGTCCCCTCCACTGCTGCCCGGCTTTCAGCTTTATTCTCAGCCTGGAAGATAAACAGGGAGCCTGGGCATAAGTGACCCTACTTTAAGCCATTCTTTCTTACACAACTGAGTTGGCCTCAGTCAGAGGAACAACACAGGTCCTTAAATTCTGCTTTGCTCTCTACACTAAAAGTGATCACAAGTATACAGCCATTTCCTAACTTCTGTATAATAAGGCTGACAGAGGAGCAAGCAAAAGTGACCGAATGGTCTTGGCCATCAAGTGTCTTCTCACATTCATTAGAGGGGGACCTGTACATTTCATAACTAAACTGTTTTCTGTACAACCTCATTGTTTTTATGAAAGTAATCAAATAATCCAAAGAGGATCAAGTTGGGAAACATGCATTGGTTTCCCCAGGCCCTGAGAACAAGGAAAATGAGGCAAGAGTCCAAACCCTGCTTAACTGCCCACCTCCTCCTCCATGTTTTCAGAAACTTCGGTTCCACTGGAAATAGTGTCCCCGCTGCCTCCATTCACCTCCGGCTCTTGTTTGGCTTTCTTTGCATCATCTTTCCGGGGGCTCTCTTCCTCTGGTTTCCTCTATAAAGATATAATTAATTGTGAAAGCTTCACGAATGTGCTTACTGTCTTTAAAAGGACAATTGTAAAACAATTTTGTAACACATGCTTCTTCCCTATGGTGCAAAGATCACGAACACCAGGATTCAGAGTCTCCTAAGCCACAGCCTGTCCTCTGCAAAATAGACTGGTATGCCTAAACATAGCAGTTCAGCCTCTCCAAGGATGAAGAGAGAGGACAGGGATGAAGAACAGATAACAGTGAACAACCCACAAATCTGAATTTCTACAGTTGAGTCAGGAAGCAAAATAAGAGTGGAGGCTCTCTCACAAGTTTAAGGTGGTCTGCTGCTGAATGACTACTGTAAACCTGCCAGCTTCCCAAGATGGGATGATCTGACTAGACATCCTCATCAGCTTTCCTAACAGCCCTTGGGCTAAAATAGACCAGGAGTGTTGCTAGAAGACATATATATTTCTTTTGGGTGCACTAGGTCCTAGTTGGCTGCACTGGTCCCTGCTCAGGGATCAAACTCAGATCCCCAATAATGTAAGCTTGGAGTCTTAGCCACTGAACCACCAGGGAAGTCCCACAACAGATGCCTTATTGCACCAAGTATTAGGGATGTTTATGTGAAAGGTAATTCTCATGTATCATGTGGAGGGAGGGAAATGCAGAGTAGGAAGAATATAGAAATGACCACATACAGATTTACCTTCTTTCTGACAAGGTGGGAAATATCAGTAACACAATTTGATGAGGAAGCACCATCTGTTGGCTTTCTACTGGCAATCTGGCAAAAAAAGAAACCTTTGTTACCAATGTACTGTTACATATGAAATATACACTGAGGCCTAATATTGACAAAAATCACCTGAATACCCACCATGGAAACTGAAGAGCTTCCTCCACTAGGAGTGAAACCTGAAGTAGAGCTCTCCACCTGTGAGAAATGACAAACCCAAGTGGGTCCCAGGATAGAACCCACCAGCTCAAGCAAATGATTGGAGTCTCAGCCACTGAACCACCAGGGAAGTCCCCAAACAGATGTCTTATTGCACCAAGTATTAGGGATGTTTATGTGAAAGGTTAATTCTCATGTATCATTTGGAGGGAGGGAAATGCAAAGTAGGAAGAATATTTTACCTACAAGCAACTGATTAATAAGAGTTCAAATACTAGTGGCCTCCATATCGCAGCAACATCACCCACACTCTCTACTCAGACCCATGGTCACACAGTAAATAGCTGAGAAAGAATTCAAACACACAGTCTGGCTACAGAGCATACTGTCTTAAGCACTGTATTTACTATTTGAGAGGAAATCGTATATGACTTCTCACATTCCCTCTGACATCCAAATCCCTGGAAACCAAGTCATGAGGAAGATTCCTACCAAATGGAACACTAGTACCATGATAAAAGGGCCTTCAAAAATATCAAATGTGTGACTATCATAACTCTACAAGGAAACCAAACGAACCAGAGTTGCTTTCAGAGCCAGTTCGGCTACATTCCCACTGTGCTGGGACTCCTTTGCATCTTCTATCTTCTCTCTAATTTCAGGGAGCAGCTCCTTCAGCTCCTCAATTTCTTTCTCATATTCAGAAGGTGATCCTTCAGCCTCCTTCATCTGCTCATTTAGTACAGCTAGAAAGAAAAGGCTGAAGTGATCAGTAAGTAATAGAAAACAAAAGGAACCTTTTTTTTTTTTTCCAAAAGGAACCTTTAAAAAAAAAGAAAAAACCTGTCAATACTGGATCCATCATAATTATTATGGAAGCAGCCGACACATACTCACCCATTCTCTTCTCAATGACTTCAATAGATTTGCTGAACTGTGCTACTGCTTCATCATACTGAGAGTTGTACCCATAGGCCAAGCCCAGCTGGTAGTAAGTCTCTGCAAGGAGCCGATCATGGGCTTCCAGATACTGTTCCTGCAGGTTTAGGCAAGCTTGGAACTCCTCCACAGCTTGGAGGTAATTCTCTATTGAAGAGAAAAATAGCAAGCAAATGTACATTTAATATACAGAACTTCTAAGATTCCAGAAATTCTGCAGAAATGTTTTCCCATGTTATATATATTTTACTTTTCTTTGTAGTATCTCCAGGACCCTTGGACAACTTGAAAAAGCTACTGGGAGAGAGTTCTCTGGCAAGCCAGTGATTAGGATTTTGCACTCCTAACTCAAGGGGGCCATGGGTCCACCCGTAATCAGGGAACTAAGATCCCGCATGCTGCACAGTGCAGCCAAAAGGGAAAAAACCTACCGAGAGACTTTCATTTGGACTATCATTTAAAAGACTATTCATTGTTCTAGGAACTAAAACGAACCCAAAACACCTACTGTCCATTCAAAACTAACTGCCCATAATTTATGATCAACTGAGCTGGATTTTAAGGAATTAGAAGGTTAAGGCATGGGGGGGAAACTGTGTTAGAGAGTAAAACAGAAAATGTATTACCAGATTCAACACTAACTTCTCCAAGTTTAAGATGTGCCTGTGCAGCATAAAGCTGAGCCTCCTTCGTGTCTTGCCTAAAAGAAGGAAAGATAGTTAGAAACCTTAATAACATCTGACCAAGCCTCACTGTTTTGTTTTCAACCCCCTAACTCCCAACCTAAGCCTAAAAGCACCAAGAGTTTTACCTTTTAAAAATGATCTTTGCTAAATCCAGCATATCCCAGGCAAGCTCTAGGTTCCCAATTTCCTCCTCTTCATTTTCTTGAAGGGACTAAAGTATATCCAAATCATTGGTGTTAGGCAGAAGTACAAGACAGGCATCTTTGATTACAAATCAAAACGTGTAATTTAGTATGGCTGAGGTGAAGGAGCAGAACTGGTATAGGATTCAAAATTCAGAATTTTCTCTCTAAACCTACACAATGGACCCCTACAAAGTCTACCCTGTATCACCTTACGTCAGTTATTGTTCAGTCATGGTGTTCATGTCCACCTCTATGCGACCCCATGGACTTCACGCCAGGCTTCTCTAGCCTACATCATCTCCCAGAGTTTGCTCAAACTCATGTCCCTTGAGTTTGTGATGCTATTCAACCATCTCATCCTGTTGCCCCCTTCTCCCCCTGTCTTCAATCTTTCCCAGCATCGGGGTCTTTTCCGATGAGTAGGCTCTTTGTATCAGGTGGCCAAAGTATTGGAGCTTCAGCATCAGTGACAGTTAGCAATGGTATGTTGGGTCCTGTCCTAATTAACAGGCCCCCTAGGATCAAATGGATCTGCCTATTCTCAGCACGAATAAAGGGTCCCCAAACCCTAACCTGGAAATGACTATCTATAATAATCATGCCTACACTAGTAAACCACAGTCCTACAGTAAGAAAGGAGATAATACTCAGCAAATAATAATTCACCTTGTTTTCAAGAGCTGAATCATTTAGTGTTTCTTCAGCCTTGTCATTTTCTTTATCCTCCTCTTCTGAGCCCTCGGTTTCTGCAAGCAAAAATTCTTCAGTATTGAGAATACTAAACATAACAGACAAAGATGACAAGACAAGTCAGAGATTCCAATAAACATGTCAAATGACCTATATTCTGGGGTAGGATAGGCCAGATTCAAGCCAAATCAGGTAACATTTGAACTGGATATAAATAATAAATTCAGTGGTTAACAGTCTAACTCGAGTCTAATCCAGACTTAGCATAATTTTAAATAATTCAGACCTTCAATGACCACCAGGCTGTGTTTCTCTTCTAAAAGTCAAACTGCACAGTTCAGATCAAAAGAAATTAACTACTGACTTTAATTCATTGGCTAGAAACTCCCATCTACTCAACCACAGTCAGCTGGAGGCCTCAGCCAGTATTCCTGGGTTCTTTAAGCCAACTGTCAGTTAATACTAATAAGGCCAAGAAAATACCAAAAGTTAAATTACTCCAGTCCATCTGAAGCAAGGATGCTCAAGAGGATGCTTTCCCACAACACAGCCATGGAGAGAAGCACAGCCCTCACCAGTCCTCACCAATGAGCATGCCGCACTCCAGCCAGCTCCAGCATGCACAGAATTTGAGTGAGCAGTACCATGTTATTTGACTTTCCAGTACCATGTTAAAATCTACAACCATACCACTACCACATTTCATCATACTGACAAATACAAGTTAACTGCCTGCAAGGACAGGCTGCTGATAAATGGCTCTACACACTTGGGTTCAAACAACTCATGAAATGGGTATAATGTGCCTATTTCTGCCATCTTTTGTTAAGCATTTAACACCATCAGAAGAGCTCAAATACTGTCTAACTGAAAATTAGGCATTAGAGAAATGAAGTCAGGTTAAAGAATTTGTATCTGTCTACCAATATTTCTTTAGGATGGAAATAGGCACAGAAAAGTCGTATAAATTGGGACAAACTAAAGTCCTAAGAACCAGTTAAAGTTACAAGTCAATTGTAATTAACCTCTATAGCAAAAACTGTTTTATCAGGTACCTCCCTTTTCTCCTGTTGACCATGTAATTTGGTGCTTCTGAAATGTAAGTACTCACCACCACATACCAGTACCTTGCCATGCCCAAGCTCCCTAACGTTAGGCTCGATGTTGACTTTGATGATGAAGCCCATCCTCCACCAGAACACATGACCGGTAAAGCAGATTGGGTGTATTTCTCACAATATTAAACAAACCAAACACCTTATCTTCCCAACTTGCAGGAAAATTTGACAAAATGTTGCTGTTCTATATTCTTATTTATCTAGTATCTATTCAACTCATACCAGCATGCTAGAAAGTGGCATCTATTTTGGCATAAAATGTCTAGATATTTGGAGTTTTACATCAAATTTTTAAATTAAAATTCTTATAATGGTCTGAGAAAAATACTTGTTTCTCTTGAGGAATCTGCATTACCTTCATGGTGGAAAAGAGCTAGGTTAATGAGAAAGCCACTATTTTTCAACCTAGTAATCTGTAGCCAGGTATTAATAGAAATGCACTGAAGCCCTCAGTTAAGAGATCCGTTTATTTTCTAAGTTTCTTTGAAAATGGAATCTTTTTTGTAGCATGTCATCCTTCAGAGAAAGGGAAACGTTTTATAGATACCATTTCTCTCATCTTGGAGTGTCTTCAAAACAATGTAGCAAGAGAGCTGTGCAAAGCAGAAGAATGACTCTTAAATACCTCTTCAAGGGGTTTTAAGAGAAAACCTCTTCCAAGATTTCTGCAGGCTAGTGCTACCACATACATTTCTGACAAGAAGTGGTTAAAGGAAGGGATTACAGTTGCCTTCCTCGGTGTGAGGTATTCTGGGAAGAACATATACACATCAGATCTAGGATCATATTCTGGTCCTATGATTTGCTGTTTGACCCCAAACAAGTCAAGTAACCCCTAACCCTCCATTTCTTTATCACTATAACTGGAATTAATACTACCTACTACACAGGACTGTATTTTGGAATCAAAAGTAAAGTAATATATGTGAGAAACTCTAAAGATTAAGACATGAGAGGTTTGAACTGAGTTCTGTGCTTTTTCCATACACTCTCCTCAAGCCCAATGAGCAGCCCAATGATGCTACCATTTAGCCAATTCATTTCTGGTTACCATGCTTGTGCTGGCTGGAGTACAAGGACTTGCACACAGGTAGAAGGAAGTTAACCAGAATTAGCTACAGATACTGATAATGGGTCTTTGAACATCTCAAACATAAGAAAATTCAAAGTAGTCAATTATATAAGTAATATGTGTGTGTGTATGAAGTATTAACGATTAACTGGACTATACCTGTGGTTATTAATACCAACGTTAGAAGACTCTTACAGACACAGCAGAATCCTCAAATGATAGTACAACTCAAGTCAGACGTGCCAATTATGTAGTTGCTAATTAGAGGCTTATACATCTTGATGAAATGGAATCATAATTAGACCAATGATACGGTACAAAGCATTCATACTTCGTAACATTCTAAGTAACAAAAAAGTCAGTTTAGCAGCTGAAGCAAGCATGAAATGAGGAGGGAAAGCTGCAAGAGTGCTTCACAGTTTTCAATTATCTTTTGGAGGGGGCTAATTTAACTAATGTGAATAAGCCTCTAAACACTTCCTGAAGACTGAAAGTAAAGATTACCAGAATTCTTTCACTCTGGTGATAAAACATTCAAGGGTAAACTGCCTTCACTTAAATGGCATGCCTGCTTAAGTGCATCAATTCACTGGATTCTACTGCTTTAATCCTGCTTCCTAAAGCAGAAAAAAAGGAACCATGTGAACAGCAAATTTAAAACTCCAGAGGCATGCAAGTGAACATCCATTCAGCATTCTCTGCCAGCCTAGCACACTATTTCCCTACCTACTCCACCCCACCACCCACCTTTGTTGGCTAGTAGAGTGCAACAAGTTACTGATAGCTAGCCAAATCTCAGAAAGGCCTATTTTGCAATTAGTAAAAGCGTTAGTCTATAAGGCAGCTAAAGAAGACTTGCTTTTAACTTGCTCAACTTATCACCACCTTCTTAAACCACTCCCATTTTCATTTAGCCCTTTCCTAATCCAAAGGCAGACGGAAAATTCTGAATGGAAGGCTGACTTTTACCCATGATTAGTGAGTCAAATCCAGAATGTACTCCACCCACTGTAGCTCTTGTATGTCCCGGTTACCTTCACCCTCTTTCATCTGTTCTTCTTTGTCTTGTGCTTCTTCATTAGCAGCTATCTTAACTTTGTCTTCAGGGGATTGATCAGTAGCCCCCTGGGCCACCTCAGTCTCCAACCCATCTCCGGCTGCCTCAGACTCTTCTACAGACAGCTTAGTCTCCTGGCTAGGAACCAACTCTGCCCTGACCTTGTCTAGTCCTGAGCCATCTTTTGTTCCTATCAGTCCTTCTGAATTAGTCTGCGGTTTAGTGGAGGCGTGATCCCCTGCAGCTGACAGTCCACTGACTGCAGCAACCTGAGACAGAACCGTGTCCTGCCCTCCAGGCTTCTCAGAGACTTCTGATCCGGCTTCTGCAGCTGAGGCATCTGCAGCCTGTGTTGTCACCTCCCGTGACTCTTCGGCAGAAGGCAACTCTTGCCCTACCAACTGCTCAAGAATAGCCTTTCCTGGTTCACTTTCAGAGGCAGCTACCTGCTCCTTTGGCTCATCCCCACCCATGTCCACTGGCTTGACTGCTTCTATCTCCACTGGAGTGCCCTGCTTTTCTAGAGTCACAACAGGTTGTTCTTCCGAAGCTTCTTTTGATTTCTCCTCTATGCTCACAATTACTTCTCCCTGACCCCCTTTTTCTCTACACTCTTCTTGGATGTCAGTTTCAGAAACTGATTTTCCTTCCTCAGCACCTGGTATTATTTCCTGATCTGGCTTCTTAGAAATGACTTCAGCTTCACTCAATCCTTCTGGTGCCGCTGCTCCTTTTCCCTCTTCAGTGGTTTCAGTTAACTGATCTGGAGCTGATTTAACTTTCTCCTGTAGTTCCCCTGCAGGCTCACCAATATCCATATCTTCTCTTCCACCCTTCTCCATTTCAGTTTCCTGTTCTTTATCCATTTCAGGCTTTACCAGAGACTTGTCTTCTGTTTTTTGGGCTTCTTTTTCTCCCATGGCGTCATAAACCTGTTCTCTCAACTCTTCCCTTGCTTCCTCTACATGGTTAAAGAACATGAAGCATAAACATGTCTTCGAGTTTAATGATAAAGGCATAAATGGAAACTAAAAATACATTCCCTTTAAACCCTCAAACAGCCTGGCTTATGTTTTAGCAGATGGCCTACAAATCACCTGCCCCTTTGAGAAAAGCAAAGGAAAAATCCCAACTAGCAGAGCAACTTACTGCAAAAGAAACCCAAGCTCCTTAAATTAGGTATTATTTTACTTGAGCATTCTAATTATCAGTTAGATAAGAGATGCCAAGCTTTACATTCTCCTCTCAACACTATATATATATAAATAATAGATCTGATATGCAAAACTCTAGCAGCAAAACCCAGATTAGAAATTAACATTTAATTTTCTTAGAACCAAAAAATGTAAAAGGGCCCCAAAAGCCCAGCCATTAAAATAACTGAGCTGCAAAGACTTTTAAAAAGTTACATCAGAAAAAATATTTTAGGTTATTTTAATACTTAGAATATCAATTTAAATAACCAGATTTATTTAGGGAATTCAGTTATCCCCTTAAAAAAGTCTATCATCAGTTTCACTGAGACCTCCCCCGTAGTCTCCACCAGATGCAGGTGTAGCCTCAAGAGAGACTACTCAAAATAAGGAGAGCCCTATTCCCATCGCTTTTACACAAGAAATATACGTCGCATCTCTTGAATGTCACATGCAACTCCACATACCATCTATGTTATCATTATTTTCTACCAGAGATTCTTCTTCTGTTTTTTCTCCTTCCTCCTCTTCCACATGCACACCTTCCAGGGCATTTCCCAACACACCATTCTCCATTCTAGCAGAACAAAAGGAGAAAGCACTAAAGGTATGATGGCTAGAACCTAATAGTCTTTTTTTTTTTTTTTCTAATAGTCTTTTTAAGAAAGAAACTTAGTCCTGTATTATAAAAGCAACAGAAGAGTAAGTAAGTACAGGGAATATGAACTATAAAAGCACTCATGAAAGAAACGCAATGATTAAAACAAATATAAACTACGGTTTTAAGAGCACTGAAGACAACACAGCCTTTATCCAGCCATCTGAAAAAGCACTGATAACCCTTACCAAAAGGGCCATGTTTCTCAAACTTCTCATCCACCAGATGGCCAAAAACATCCTGGCAAGATTTTCATGACAAACTCTTAGACTGCTTTACAAAATTAGAAAGCTTAGCAAAGTGAGATATTAAATAGATTACAGATTATTTGCTACTCTGTGTGCCCTCATTATATTTTATTCTGGTTAATAAATTCTGGTGGAATACCACAACAACTTTCCAACTCCTTATCCAGAGATGATTCCTCTGTTTTTTATCTTAAGACATTTTCACGTGCCAAGTGTTTTCAAATTGTCCTTCTGTCCGTCCTTGTTATGGATGATTGTTCTGGGCTAGCTGAGAGTGTTTTTAAAGGTTCCCTCTTCATAGACTTGGTAAGTTATTGACTATTCACTAATGGAAAGAGCTCTGATTCTAATAACTGCAAAAGTCAAAACTTAAGTATAACTTTACTCTTTTAAGTGCCTTTCAAAACTCCCATCGAGGGAATTCTCTGGAGGTTCAGTGGTTAAAACTCCACACTTTCTACTGCTGAGGGCGAAGGTTCAATCTCTGGTCAGGGAACTAAGATCCCACAAACTGTGCAGCACAACCAAAAAAAGAAAAAGAGAAGCAAAAACAACCTGTCAATTTTTCATCCTCCTTTCTAAACCCCCTGAGTAAAACCAGTCTCACCCAGTTCCTGTGAAATCTCAAGGCTAGTAAATAATCTTAACAAAGAAACTTAAAAGTTTTTAAATAAATCATTATGATACAAACATCTTACTTTAAACTTAGCTTGAAAGACATACCTTGCCAACTCCAAAAGCGATTTCCCATAAAAAAAGAAGGCTTCTCCACATTCATTAGCTGTCTCTCCATATTTCTTACCTCTAAAAAAAGAATAAAGAGCTAGGATCTGAATTAAACTTCTATTTTTTCTAGTTCTTTAGCCATAAAATGATGTTTCTTCTGTAACACATCCTTCTAGGAAACCAATACTCTCCCTTCCTCTTGAATTCAAGGTTCAAGGGACTTTAAGAAGCAATGAATAAGTTAATGTTGCCAGTTCATCTATATAGTATATATCATAATTATGTATTTAGATATATAATATACAGTATATAATTAAATATTATATTCTAAAAAGACATCTATTTGCTACAAATAAAATATATAATCTAAGATCCCAGCTATTAATAGGTATTTCTCCTGATAAAAGACAGGGATCAATATAAGCCTGAATATTGTTAGGAGTTAGATGGCCTTTGGCTGGGACTAAAGCATGAATCAAGTCCATTTACAGGCATCACGATAAAGAGTTAATGTTCTTCAGAGCCTGACTGCCTAGATTCAAATCCTGCCTCTAACTTTAAACTTTAGTAGTTAACTTAATCTCACAATGCCTTAGTTTCTGCATTTATAAAATGGAAATGTTAAGAACCGCTTAGATCTACTTCAAGAATTAAGTTAATGTATATAAAATCATTCAAAATAATGCTTAGAAATACAGACAGCAATATATATACCAAGTTTAGCTATTAATACCTATAAACACGGAAGAAGCAGAGGAAAAATCACAAGTATGATAAATGGGAAGGAGGAAGTACTTGATGTGGAGTAAAGAGACTAGCTTTTACGGGGTAAAGGATTTGCAGAAATCATGCTAAGTCAGGTCAACTAATAGCCTAAGAGTCTAGTAAGAGTAACGAGAGCAACTAAGCATAAAAGCTATAGTGATGAAGGTCATGTTTAAAGGAAGTCTGCTAGATTAGAAGAATGCATCTCAAATTCTCCTCAAATAACCTTAATGGCAGGACAGTGAGAAAACTAAACTTTTCAGGAATCAAAGGAAAAAGCTAAGAAGTGTGTTTTTATGTGCTCAATCTTAAAAATTAAATTTTAACATTTTACAATGTAAGATTTTTAATAAAAACACCTAATTACTTAGCATCAGATGAAACCTGGATCCTACCCTTAGCACAACACTGAATACCAGAACCTCAGCTCTTCAGGCCCAGATGATGACAGAGAGGCCAGAAGCCAATAAATCAACAAGAATCAACAGGCATTCAACAGGCATCCAGGAGGAAGATTCTGTTCTCGAGGGAGTAAGGGTTAGGAAAAAAATACACTAATATAACCCTGACTGACTGACTGAATAAAAGGAATGAAGAAGTCAAAGACTTAATCAGTGAGCCTCAAACTTACCCAGCTTTATTATAAGCATCTCTTTCATAAGGAAGATTTCTTCAATTCCACTGAATATAATGTTATCAACTAATGAGTATGCATGACTGACTTCAACTGCTATTGGTAATGGTATTTTTGAGAAAACAAGTCACAGGCTGAAAGGCTACCACCTAAAAGACACTTTCTCTCACTGTATAAAGTACATTAAAGTCTTTGGCTAAACTAAATCACTCTTGAGGCACTAAGACTAACCTGTTCCCCCAAGATACAGATATACATGGCCACCTGGTGGTCAACTACCAATATTCAAGAAATTGTACAGATAACAAAGGTGCCAAGAATCTATGAAAAATGCTGTGCTAATAACAGCATTAGTGAGAGGGTGACTAAGCATGCCTTGCTTGGAATTATGGACTTCCCCTGGATACAGAACTTCAAGCAAAGAATAAACACAATCCTACTATACAGGTATATTCAGTACCCTGGGATATATACTTAAGGGAAAAGAATTTTTTTAAAAAATGTATATATGCGTGTAACTGAGTCACTCTGATATACAGCAGAAATTAATATAACATTGTAATCAACTCTACTTCAAATAAAAAATATATTAAAAAAAAACAAAAAAAAAACTTCCACTGTTAAAATTGGAACAAGTCCCCGAACTGGGGCAAATTAGTCAGCCATCAACAGAAAACAAATTTCATTAACTCAGGAAAATTAAAGGCTAAACTGCTCAGTTATACGTGAGTTTTATAGTTACAGGAATAAGCTCATACATGAAAAATAAATCTTTTTAAACTCTTGCTTTTCATTCTTTTTCCCATTAAACAACTTTTTGACTCAAGTTTATTAGGAATGTAATACAGTACTTACAAAAGACTAGCTGCTTCCTGGAAGGCATTAACAGCTGCAGGAATATCACCCATTACCAGATGTTTCTGTCCTAATCCCAATAATTTCTTAGCTTCACTATCCACATCCAGACTGCAAGAAAAAAGATTTCTTTTCAGGTGTCATATACTTTTAAAAATCAACATTTTTTGAATACCTGCTACATTTAAACCACAGTATTTTATTTCCTTAAACATCTCAACTGCTCTGGCAAGGCCAAGCTAACCCACAATCTATCACTACACTCACTACAAAGTCTGTATAATCAGTTTGTTTGTTGGTCATCCTTTCAAATCCAGAATTTCATGAAAATTTTAATTATTTTTAATTTAATTATTTTTCATTGAAGGATAACTGCTTTACAGAATCTTGCTGTTTTTCTGTCAAACCTCATCATGAATCAACATGAATCAGGTATACATATACTTCCTCCCATCTCCCTCCCCATCCCACGACTCTAGGTTGATACAGAGCCCCTGTTAGAGTTTCCTTAGCCATACAGCAAATTCCCGTTGGCTATCTATTTTACACATGGTAATGTAAGTTTCCATGTTACTGTTTCCATACATCTCACCCTCTCCTCCCCTGTCCCCATGTTCACAAAGAAAAATCTGATTCTTAATTAAAATGGCCACACAAGTGCTTTTCCTAAAGACAATCATCTTACCTACCATAGTATGCAGAAGTAGCATTCAAACTTCACATTTTGTCACACAGATTATAAAATCATTTAGTGAAGGACTGAGAATAAATTTATTAGCTTGTATTACTTTCTAATGGACATTCCTAAGTGAAACTGGTGAACTACTTATACTGCCTTGACTTATGTTAAATGAAGGGCCAGCAAGTTTATCCACCATTGCTTTTTCACTGTCAGTATCAATGTCAACACAGTCAAAAAGGCAAATGTTCTTCCAATTACAAAAACAGTTCTGATCTTGCAGAATCTCTCAAAGGGTCTTGGGGATACCAAGGCCATACAAACTACACTATACTTTTGAGAATCTCTGAATAAGAGCATGGACCCATATCCAAAAGAAAAGAATGTATGCGTACAGATTTAAGATAAAGTAACTAAACTCAAACAGGGGCTCTGTAACAACCTAGAAGTATGGGATGGGGAGACAGGAGGGAGGTTCTAGAGGGAGGGGACATATGTACACCTATGGCTGATTCATGTTGATGTTTGGCAGAAACCAACAAAATTCTGTAAAGCAATTATCCTTCAACTAAAAGGTAATTTTTTAAAAATTCCCTGCCTATTGCTTATTCACTGATCTAAATTTTTTTTTTTTTAAAGTAAACTCATCAAGAGCAAGAAGACAGGTGATGGTATTAAATGTTAAGAAAAAGTTGATCACAGAATAGAAGAACAGCTTGGCCAGGGAAACATGCTACAGTTGCTTGGCAGTAGTAAGTGACCATTTCAGGTCAGTTGTTACCAATTTATGAGACTCTTCATGTTTTTCCCAACTATCCTTCATGTTTCTCTCAGAATCAGATTATCATACTGCTTGAAAGATCATAAATGTTTATAATATTAATTACCTATCAGCCGTGTCCCAGGGGTTAAATAGCCTAGCTACATTTACACCTTATGCTCAGTCCAAAAATTTAATGTCACGGTATATACCAAGATTAACCCTCTAAAAGTTATGTGAATGTGTTTAGGATCAATCCTGAGCAGTACTCCTTCCACCCAAAAACAAGACTAACTCACAAATCATTAGATAATATTTGTAGAAGACATAGTTTAAGTAACCAAAATAACAAAGGAATTTAATACCACAATGTAAAAAACATAAAACGATGAAAACAAAAAAAAAAAAAAAGAAAAACTTAAGACTCTTAAAAAAAAACCCAAAAGATGTGCATATATTTTGCAGAAGGATCAGACGGAATTTAGAACAATAATTTTCAACCTAAGTGAGCTTAAGACTTACCAGGAAGTTTTTCTAAAACACTCATACACTCAAAGCTTAACAAATGAAATCTCCAGGAATGCAACCCAAGCATTTACCTTTTGGATAAGCTTTCCAATTATTATGTTTCCTCTGGTTAAGAACTATGGTCACATCAAGATGCAGAAGTTACATGGAAATAAATGTGGGCCCAATATAAAATTAAAACTTCCAACTAGAATTAACAACAAAATTGAAAATGGCAACCTTACAAAACTGAGATCTAAATCAGTAGACGTATTCAAACAAAGAATAAGCTAGCATTTGCCAGGCATGCTGTGTACCAATTAAGGAGAAGAATTAAACAACTTTTTTTTTAATTGTACAATTTTATTAAGTGGCATTTTCATGACAAATTAAGTGAATCAAAAAACAATGTGGCAAAAAATGTGCTCCAGGTGCAACAAACCAATATTTTTTTTTCAAAAAAGAAAATGTGATCGCAGTACACTTCTTGGCTCAATGATTTTAAAAAGGAAATAAAACACATAAAACGAAAAGTTGCTGTGGATGAAAGGAGACAAAGTCTAATTTTTTACCTGCTATCCCAGGTGTTCCTATAAAATAAGGGATGAGGCTAAGTTCCTTCCAGACAGACAGTTGAGAATCCCAATAGATTAACTACAGAAGAGCCAAGTCTCAAGTGTTTCTCCCTGGCTGCCCCATCTGATCCAATCTGAAGGGTTTTAAATCCATGAGAAACTGGCTAGATGATCAGGTTATAAATGGATATTAAGGAAACTAACTTATCACCATCTTAAGGCATTCAGGATTCTCTTCAATAAGTGGTTCAGCTTGTACTGTTTACTTAAGAAATTCTTTGAGATATCTGACTTTAGCAAGGATGTCAACCATAAAAGGCTGGCGATTAAGTTCATCATATTTCAACCACCTGAACACAGCATCATAAACCTGATCCTCTGCTCTCACCGTCAAGAGTGTCCTGGTTGAGATGTGTTAACTCGCTTGACATCAAGTTGTAGAAATTCATCAGTTTTATAAACTTCAGTAAAATGCTGATGAATAAAGTCATCTGCAGTTGCTCTCAATTCAGGAGTCTAGACACTCGGCTAATACACTTATACCAAGACAGTTTGAAGCATCAACTTGTTCTTTCAAAAAAATCAACACATATTTTCTTCACAGGTTCAATCTGGTACTGATTGGCTGCATCTAACAAGGACTGAACATTGTTGCTATTCACAGAAATTCTAGCTGTATAAGCAAACTCCACAAGTTGTTCAATAATGTCAGGTTCGGCATCTTTGAGCTCCACTTCAAAGGACTTTGATTCAAGCATGTTAGTTGTGAACATTAAGTTAAAAAAATGACTGGCTGCAGCAAGGACTAAACAACTTTTAAAATTCAAAATATTTTAATCAAACACAAAAAAACCTGATGACATCACTGTCAGGACTCCATACTTTAAATTGAACAAATACTTTAACATTTATTCACTCTCACTCGTTACCTATTAAAGATGATAAAACAAACTGCCCTCAAGTTACATAGCTCTTATGTCTATGTTCTAGATATAAATCAAATCACACTGTTGTAAATAATCATACCTTTCCACTTTATCTGCAGAAGTAGAAGGAGCAGGGGCATCTTCTTCAATTCTGTAAAGAAAAATTAAGGGGAAAAAAAGTAAAAATGAAAGGCTATTTTAAGACTAGAAATTTCAAAAGATAAAGTCATAAAAGAGCTATTTATTAAATGTCCAATATATTCAGATCTTACATAGCTTTTATTTACATTATCAAATTTAACGTTTATTCATTCAAGTAACTGTTGAATGCTTATTTGCTACATGATACTATTGATATAATGAACAAGACAGTTACATCCTAGATTTGCGTTTACTGCTCACTAAAAATAACTTTGTTTTTTTAAAAAAGGAAAAAGCAAAGTTTCCCAGAACATTCATTTTTTGGGGGAAAAGTACTAATAAATATCTTAAAAATATTTCATAGTTGTGTTTACTGAAAAAGTCTTAGAAATAATGACCAACTCGGCAGCCCCTAGAGCCTAGACTGCTCCTGAAAATCATTTCCCACTAAAAGGAACCAAGAATCCACTGAGATATAACTGATCTGAAACAGTGCTGGAGAAGTACACAGGTGAATCTGGGGCAATATCATGACAGAAGGCAACAAAACCCTACCTAGCATTATTTAGGATCATATCTACCAATGGTCATGCTAAAAGGGAAGGTGGGGAATCCAGAGTAAAGCAAGAAGAGTTCTTTGTACTTTTTCAACTTCTCTATCAATTTGATGTTTCGTATTTACAAAAATATTACCAAAGCACACTTAGGAGCCCAACCTCAATAAAATCTCACTGGCCAAAAGAAGGGACAATGTGAACATCAACAAAGATAATAGGTAGGGACTTCCACGGTGGCCCAGTGGTTAAGACTCCAACCTCCCAATAAGGGGCCTGGGTTTGATCCCTGGTCAGGGAACTAGATCCTGAATGTCCCAACTTAGAGTTCACAAGCCACAGCTGAAAGATCCCTCACACTGCAAGGATGATCTAAGAGCCCACTTGGTGCAACTAAGACCCAAAGCAGCCAAATAAATATACAACACACACACAGATAATAACTGAATAACCAAAAAGGACCTACTGTGTAGTACAGGGAAATACACTCAATATTTTGTAATAACCTAAGTGGGAAAAAGACTCGAAAAAGAATAGATACATGTATATGTATAACTGAATCACTTTGCTGTACACCTGAAACACACTGTTAATCAACTATACTGCAATATAAAATTTTAAACATTTTAAAAAAGATTATAAAAAAAAAATAAAAAAGATTATAGCTGCAATTGACTGGAAAACTCCAAATATGTTTAAATATGTGAGTTCTCAATAATATAAACAACAAGGAAAAACTCATCAGTCATCTTTGGAAAATGATGTGTGACCACTGCATTATTTTTAAAATTGATAAGTAAAGGGAAAGAAGAATTTACTCTCTCTTAACCATCATACAGTTAAACCTTAGGTTCAGTTCAGTTAGTTTAGTCGCTCAGTCGTGTCTGACTCTTTGCAACCCCATGAATCACAGCACACCAGGCCTCCCTGTCNCCAGCCCAGCGTTTCTCATTATGTCCTCTGCATAAAAGTTAAATAAGCAGGGTGACAATATACAGCCTTGACGTACTCCTTTTCCTATTTGGAACCAGTCTGTTGTTCCATGTCCAGTTCTAACTGTTGCTTCTTGACCTGCATACAGGTTTCTTAAGAGGCAGGTCAGCAGTGATAAACTTACTTCTATTCTTACTTAGTAGCCTAGACAAAAAGGGCATGAACCAATCAAAGCCATACTAGTATAGTCAGAAGAAAAGGCATAATTAAAGCAGAGATTCTTAAAACTTCAGTCTACATGAATTAAACAGATTGTTGAGTCCCAACCCTAGAGTTCTGGTTCAGTGGATCTAGTATGAGGTACAGGAATGTGCATTTCTAACAACCTTTTAGGTGATGCTCCTGCTGGTTTGGGGACCACAATGTAACAATCACCAGATTAGGAAAAAAATTATACACTAATGTTCATGTCTTATCTGAGCCACAGACATGTTTATCCACAATTATTTTCTTAATGTTAAATACAGTAGCTACTACATTTAAAACTATGAAGATACCACATAAAAAATCTGGATTTCTGCTTCTCTTGAAAAATTGTTATGTAAACTGTAAAACCAAAAATTACTAAAGAGAACCACGGGAGAATTACTATGTAATTTATCTGGAGAAGGCCTTTTTAAATTCAGAAATTATAGAAGACTGATAAATTCTACTCCATCTAATTCATTTCACAAAAGGTTAACTTACCAAATTATATAGAGTATTTATCAAAAGGAAAAATGTCCAGCAGGAAAAGATGAAAGGATATAAACATATTCACAGAAAATGAAACACAAAGACCTCAAACATCTGAATATGTGCTCACATTCTTCAGAGAAACACAAAACTACAATGAGAAAACATTTTTTTACCCATCAAACATTCAAAGACAAGAATGTAAGAGAAACAACTGTTTCCATATATTGCTAAAAGTGAAGTCGCTCAGACATTTCCGACTCTTTGCGACCCCATGGACCATAGCCTACCAGGCTCCTCCATCCAGGCAAGAATACTGGAGTGGGTTGCCTTCTCCAGAGGATCTTCCTGACCCAGGGATCAAACCCCGGTATCCAGCATTGCAGGCAGATGCTTTACCGTCTGGGCTACCAGGGAATCAAAAGGAGGGACGTGAGGGTATCCAAAAGGGTCATGCTCCAGGTCAGGCTTACTCACAACCTCAGCAAGGCTCTGCATGTACTGCTGAATAAGTACTGCATGCTAACCAATTGCTAATAGAAGTTTAAAATATATATATTGCTAATAGAAGTTTAAATTTACAAAACTTCTATGCAGGCCTTATTTGGCAGTATCTATCAAAAATAACCAATGAACACTCTTTGATCCAGCAGTTCCACTTGTAGAATTTATCCTATAGATGATTCCATGGTTTACAAGGTTATTCACTAAAGCATTATTTGTAATAATTAAATCCTGGATAGAATTCAAGTATCCACCAATAGGAAACCTGTTATGAGACAGCCACAGAACAGAATAAAATGCAGCAATGTAAAAAATTTAAAAAGGAAAACTATGCCCTAATGAGGAAATTACATCCTGAGGAGGAATCATCTCCAAGATACATTGCTAATAAAGTGGTTAGAAATCTATCAAGTGTGCTACCATTTGTACAATAATGTAGAATAACTACATACAATCTACTCTTATATGATTAGATATCATTGCTGTTATTGTTGTTTAGTCACTAAGTCATGTCCAACTCTTTGCAACCTCATGCACTGTAGTCTGCCAGGCTCCTCTGTCTATGTATTTCCCAGGCAAGAACACTGGCGTGGGTTGCCATTTCCATTTCCAGGGATCTTCCCCACCCAGGGATTGAACCTGTATCGGCAGGCGGATTCTTTACCAATGGGCCACCAGGGAAGCCCAAAAGATATCACTGAGGGATACATAATAAATTATGAACACTGGTGGACTGTAAGGAGAAAATGCTAATAAGGGTTAATTAACATTTCACTGTATACTCCGTTTTCTGGACTTTGAACCAGGAATGTATGCCCTAGTCAAAGAAAAAATATTTTAAATATCAAAAATATCTGCTACTGTGGCATACATTCTCCCCAATAACTGAAGCTGAACAGTGACCTAGCACTGTAAGGGAGAATTCACTTCAATCCCCACCACCACATCACCTTCTCCTATCTGGCCCTCTAAGCTACAAAACACCAAATTGCTAAATATTGGTGACTGTTTAGAAACTGGGAAAGGAGGGAGGGTGAATCTGGAATTTTTATTTCTGGGATTGGGAAACTGAGTACTATCCGAGCAAAATAAGGTACAAGAACAGGATTCATCAGTGAGAACTGTGGGTACATATTAAGAGTTGGTTGGTTGGTTTTTTTAAAAAATTTGTATTTATTTGGCTGCACTGAGTCTTAGTTGCAGCATGAGGGATCTTTAGTTGCAGCATGCAAACTCTTAATTGCAGCATGGGGAATCTAGTTCTCTGACCAGAACCCAGGCCTCCTGCAAAGTAGAGTCTTACCCCCTGGACCACCAGGGAAATGGGTAACGTTCAATAGGCCAATTCAGAGCAAATATCTGTCATAGAGCAGTACCAATTACATTATCATTTAATCCTCTCTCTCACACACACACACACACATACAAAACACCTTGTGGTATGTGTCAATATCCTATTTTCCAGAGTAGTAACTTACCCGATTACACAAATGATTTTCTAACCTATACGTAACACCAATCATAACTCATGCTATATTCTAACTGCCTACTGACTTTCTGTTTTCTCCAACCGGATTAAGATCTGAGAAACCATGTCTGTCTTATCCTAAACTGTACTCTACAACCAAGCACAAAGCCTGGCATCTAATCAATATTTGTTAAAGTAACCAATTCTGAATCACTAAGGATAGGATTAAGGACAAGTGACTTTGCCACTTATCATGTGAAGTACCTAAGTTTCCTCAACTATTAACAGTACCCATCTCACAAGATTTGTTTTGAAAATTAAATGAGAATGTTCACGAAGTGCTTAGTTCAATGCTTGGCACATAAGGAATCAAAAGATGCTCCAATCATTAACAATGAAAGAACCAAAATATAGGAAGAATTAGAGGCAGCATCAAAGGAAAACAAAAGTAAAGAGGGAGTACCTGGTATCAGAGGCAGCAAAAAGGTATCAAAAAGAACTAATTAGGAAGCTAAGAATGGTAAGATCTACTTCAGCATTTGGACAATGATTACCTTTAGCAATACTGTTTAATAGACATGAAGGAAAGCAGCTCAACTGAGACAGGATGGACAAATGTGTATATTCTCAGAACACAGTTGTCCAGGTAGACTGTGATCTGATGACTCGAAAGTAATATCTTATTCATCTTTGTATCTCTGAAACCCAACATATTAAAATATATATTGAATACATCTGTTAAATGCATAAGCAAATAGAAGGGGAAAAAATGGGAAAGCAGAAATGCAGACTCTCTCCTAAAGAAGCCTGGCTATGAAAGGGAAGAAGCAAAGAAAGCAACTGAACAGATTTATCAGAGAAAATGTTTTTACAAGCATCCACTTTGGGACGTTTGAATGCAGAGGAGATGGTGCTCTATCGAAGGAATATAAGCACCAAGAGACCAAACAGGTAGCTGCTAGACGTAGGGGGGAAATATCCAACCGTCTGATAGTCAAGATTTTTTTCCTTAATGTAAACTCGCTCTTCATGAAGCCTTTTTTCTAGATAACTTTTAAGTTCCACAAGAGGGGGTTTCAACCCTCTAGCTATCTATTCTGTGTCTGCTCCAGAAAAGCAGCTGAATGCACATTTAAGAAAACAATAGCACTGACTGCACTCTTTAAACTCTTGGCCCCAAATCTGAAACAAGGACAAAACTGGCAATCCTACTGCTGCTAAGTCGCTTCAGTCTGTCCAACTCTGTGTGACCCCACAGATGGCAGCCCACCAGGCTCCCCCATCCCTGGGATTCTCTAGGCAAGAATACTGGAGTGGGTTGCCATTTCCTTCTCCAATGCATGAAAGTGAAAAGTCAAAGTGAAGTCACTCAGTCATGTTCAACTCTTCACGACCTCACAGACTGCAGCCTACCAGGCTCCTCCATCCATGGGATTTTCCAGGCAAGAGTACTGGAGTGGGGTGCCATTGTCTTCTCCAGGCAATCCTACGACATTCTCTAAAATATGTCTTCCAAGTCTCCAAAGTAACTATTTCTCTCCTCAAATCTCCTACACCGTATTCCATTCTCCCTTACTTCTAAGCAGGTCTTGCTTCACACCTCACTGAGCAAACAGACACCATTAGACAGGAAGTCTCCCTCAACCACCAAAACCATCAACCTACCTGTATCTGTATCCACACTCTCTCCTATTCATGAATGGAAACTTCATTCTTGACCAGCTGGCTCCTGGTCATTCATCTCATTGTGGCCATTCCAGATTGCCCAATCTAAAATAACCACCCAGTTACCTCACATCTCTTTAAACTAGGTGAAGGTAAAGTAATTATTTGCACACTTTATCAGTGATATTCTCTAATATACATATTTATGGTCTCTATCCCAGTAGTCTCCATTTAAGAGCAGAGATCTTTTCTGTCTTATTATATAAAACAAATGCTCAATAAATACAGGGAATCCTTGGTGGCTCCAATGGTAAAGAATCTGCCTGCAAGTGCAGGAGACCTAGGTTCGATCTCTGGGTCAGGAAGATCCCCTGGAGAAGGGGGGATCCACTCCAGTATTCTTGCCTGGAGAATTCCATGGACAGAGGAGCTTGGCAGGCTGCAGTCCATGGGGTCACAAAGAATCAGACATGACTGAGGGACTAACACTTTCACTATGCCTAGGACAAAAAAAACTGCTTCACAAATTTTCCTGAAAGGAAATTTCCTAAAAGAATCTTTCCCATTACTGCCACTATTTTACAAATGGGAAAACTGAGGTCCACCAGGCTAGCCAGAAAGAGAATCCAGTTTTCTTGACTCCTAGTCATCATAGTTGCAGAAGAAAATGGCAACCCACTCCAGTGTTCTTGCCTGGAGAATCCCAGGGATGGGGGAGCCTGGTGGGCTGCCATCTATGGGGTCATACAGTGTCGGACACGACTAAAGCGACTTAGCGGCGGCGGCCGCCATCATAGACATCATCTTTCTAGGTTTTTTTTTTTTGGCTGCACCACTTGGCATACAAGATCTTAGTTCCCTGACTAGAGATCAAATCTGTGCCCCCTGCAGTATTAACCAACTGGACCACCAGGGAAGTCCCTCCATAAAAAGTTTTAAAATATTTTTACAAATAAATACATGTTCAGCACCCATCTACGATATAACAGATAAAGTGCTGTATTCAAAAGCAGAGCTCCACAGCAAAAAGAATCACTAAATTATATGTAATGTGGATGATTCACATAAAGTTGAGTATAAGAGGNCCCCTGCAGTATTAACCAACTGGACCACCAGGGAAGTCCCTCCATAAAAAGTTTTAAAATATTTTTACAAATAAATACATGTTCAGCACCCATCTACGATATAACAGATAAAGTGCTGTATTCAAAAGCAGAGCTCCACAGCAAAAAGAATCACTAAATTATATGTAATGTGGATGATTCACATAAAGTTGAGTATAAGAGGTCATATAATAACATAATGTAGATATAACATTCAAAAACAGACAAAACTAATCTGTAATGTTGTAAGTTCGAAAAACTACCCTTGTTGGGAGTAGGGCTTGAGGGATCCTAGTTCCCCAAAGCAGGGACTAGACCCAGGCCACTGCAGTGAAACCACTGAATCCTAATCACTGGAGCACCAGGGAATTTCCATGGGGCTTTTAATATTTATTTTTATTTATTTTTTTGGTGAACTCTTAGTTGAGGCATATGGAGATCTAGTTTCCTGACCAAGGATCAAATCCACACCCCTTGCATTGGAAGCAGTCTTAGCCACTGGATGACCAGGGAAGTCCCATGGAACCTTCAAACTTATGCTTTCTCCTAGGAGATTTACAGTTTCAGGCCTTATATCTAGGACTTTTATCCACCTTCAGCTCATTTTTGTATATAAGGGTCTAACTTCATTCTTCTGCATGTGTACATCCCATTTTCCCAACCATTTGGTGAAAAGAATGTCGTGTCCTCTCTGAGTGATCTTGGTACCCTTAACAAAAATCATTTGACCATATGCAAGGATTTATTTCTGGACTATTACATTCCATTGCTCCATCATGTCAGTACCACCCTGTTTTGATTATTATAGCTTTGCAATGTTTTGAAATTAGAAGTGAGACCTACACTTCGTTCTTTTTCAAAACTGTTTTAGCAGGGAATCTCTGGTGGCTCAGAGGTTAAAGTGTTTGCCTGCAATGCGGGAAACCTGGGCTCGATCCCTGAGCTGGGAAGATGCCCTGGAGAAGGAAATGGCAACCTACTCCAGTATTCTTGCCTGGAGAATTCCATGGAGGGAAGAGTCTGGTAGGCTACAGTCTATGGGGTCGCAAAGAGCCAGACACGACTAAGCTACTTCACTTTCACTTTCCTTGGTGGTCCAGTGGATCCACATTCGCACTGCTAAGGGCCCCGGCCAAGGCAAGGCCAAAAACAACAAAAAATGTTTGGGCTATGTGGGATCCCTTGAGGTTTCTTATGAGTTTTAGGATGCATTTTCCTATTTCTACAAAAAGTGCCACTAGTGTTTTGACAGACTGTTGAATCTATAGATCTCTTTGGGTAGTATGAACATCTTAACAGTATCAAGCATTCCAGTCCATGAACACAGGACATTTTTTTATGTGTAGAATCTTAAGGGTGAACCTCAGGGCTCTTTTTGAAAACTATTTTTTTTTTCGGATTGGCCGCACAGCTTGCCCTCTGCAGTGTAAGCACTGAGTCCACCAATGGACCACCAGAGAATTCTCTGAACCCCAGCTTTTAAAGTGGTAAGTGAAGAATTCTTTTGGACACACATAAATTATCAAAGTTAATGGATGTGATGATGAGTAAACTTGTCCTAAGAGTACAAGTCATATTCATCTTGTTCAGAAATAATTTCAATATTTCATTTATTTTTCTGATCTGTTCTTGTCCTTCACCTCAAAACCACCCTGAGATTATCAGATATCAGATTTCATTTAAAACAATCTTATAAGGAGGCTTCTCTGGTGGTCCAGTGGTTAAGACTGAGAGCTTTCAATACAAGGGGCTTAGGTTCAAAGTCCTGGTCAGGAAACTAAGATCTTACATGCCATGCCACAAAAAATTAATGAGTAAATAAAACAATCTTGTAAGAACAGTATTCTTTATTTTTTGCAGGTCCACGAAGACTCTTTTCTCATTTACACATTTGAGCTAATATACTGACCTAACACCTCCAATCCACCAAAAATTAGGTACAAGGGTACACTGGCTAAATCTTTCACAAAAGTATGTTCTAATTACTGTGACATTAATTCATCTCATGGTAAAGCCTATTTACTGAGCTTACAGAAGTAACCCAAACAAACTTTCTGGCCAACCCAATACAAGAAGTTACTGATCTCACTTTAAACAGCTGAATACTAAGCACCAAAATAAGCCTCGCACCAAACACCAACACAGATTAAACTTACACTTATGGAAACAGAAACAACACACTCCAAAACTTTAAGGATTGAGCTAAACCACTCATTTTTACTTTGGCATCTCTCATCTAAAGGTATAATTATGTAGCTCAGAAATTATAATAAGACAGCTAAACTAAAATTCAGTCACCACATAAGACTTCCTAAGTTTTCTCATTCCTCCTTACCACTACATTACAAACTGTTATATTCTTTTATCTACTGTAACATAAAAACATTAAAAGTTAGAACCAATGTTTAAATGGCATGAGGGAACAGAAGCCAAATTGAAGCTTTTTAGAGATGACAAAACTGTGGCCCAACGTTCACTACTTAAGCAATGAAAGTGGTATCAAAGTCAACTATGAATTAAGGTTTATTTCTCATTCCATTTTTTTCTCTCTACTGGTTTGAAAGTTATGCGTGTTTTTTATTCTTTCAATGGTTAAACTGGAATTATAATGGGCATTTTTTTATAATGTGTATTCTTAACAGAGTTAATTTTCTTCACCCTCCCCCTTAAACGCCTTATCACTGAATTGTTCCAAGAATTTAACTGAGGAATGGTGCCTTTATTGTTTTCTCCAACTAGCTAAATTTTCATGCAATTTCCTCTCAAGTAAGCTTCGGGGATGAAGGAAGGATGAAAAATGAGGGAATAAAACGTGAAATACTACGACTTAACCAGACTCTGCCACTTAATAATTTGTTTCTTCGAATAAACGTCCCGTTTCCCTTCACTGTTCAAAACATACCTGAGTGGCACTGTGCCGTTTTTACAGCAATCATGTCTTCCATTCTACTGCACTTCACGCATAATACTGCCCATTCTCCTAGCAACCAAATGCCGCTACAAATGTGACCTCAACGCAGCACTAAAGATTAAGTCCTCTACAAGCAATCGAGTCCCCTGCCAACACTGCCAAAATCTAAAAGAACCACGATGCTCTCCACCACAAAAAGAAATGGGCCTAGGTGAAGGTTGCAGGGTACCAGGTGAGCAAGGCGTCCGCGGGGAACAAGCTCCCTGGTGTCCCACCGCGGAAGTCTGAGGTGGACCGCGAGCCGCACAGCCCCAAACANAAAGACCCTGATGCTGGGAGGGATTGGGGACAGGAGGAGAAGACGACAGAGGATGAGATGCCTGTATGTCGTCACCAACCCAATGGACATGAGTTTGGGTAAACTCCAGGAGTTGGTGATGGACAGGGAGGCCTGGCGTGCTACGGTTCATGGGGTCGCAAAGAGTCGGACACGACTGAGTGACTGAACTGAACTGAAGTGATTCTTCCTTTAGGCCTCATCTCAAGTATTACTTCCCCAAAGAAACCTTCCCTAGCCACTCAATCAGAGTTAGCTTCCTAGTGTTTATTTCTTCCATTGTACCTATCAAAATCTGAAGTTATTCATTTTTCTTTTATTCTTACCACTCCTAAGTATATAGGCTTCATGTGACCTTTTCTGTCTTATTTACAGCTGATTGCCCAATGGATTTACCAGTGGTTGATGCATACTAGGTGTCCAAAATGAACTTATTGAATGAATGAATAAAATAATCATAATATAATCATAATTAGAACTGGAAAGCGTTTCACTTAAAATATATCTACTTAAAATAGAAACCAAGATTTGGGGAATTTCCTGGCAATCCAGTGGTTGACTTAGTGCTTCACTGCTAAGGACCAAGGTCGGGGAACTATGATCCCAAAAGCAGCGGCCAAAAACAAAACAAGCCACAAGATTTCATAGTAAGTAATTTTAAAATTATATTTAACATGATTTAGGGAGGACTTCAGTTAAAGATGGTGTGTTAAACATATTTATACCCATTCCCTTTGAAATCTGTCTAGACAGCAATAAAGAAACTTTAAATTTGTTTTTAAAGATAGACTGGCAAGATCGTAGAGAATGGGAAAGGAAGCAATAGCAACAAAATTTTTAAAGTTGGAAAAGAGATGGACAAGTAGTGACTGACCTAACACCTAAGAAAGGAGAATTCGGGCTTCCCTGGTGACTCAGTAATAAAGAATCCACCTGCCAGTGTGAGACACATGGGTTCAATCCCTGGTTCAGGAAGATCCCACTTTCTGCAGCCAAATAGGCACTGCTGTTGAGCCTGTGTTTTAGAGCCCTCAAGCCACAACTACTGAAACCTGAATGCCCTTGAGCTCATGCTGGGCCATGACAGAAACCACCACAATGAGAAGTCTGTGCATCTCAACTAAAAAGAAGTCCCTGCTTGCCACAATTAGGGAAAGCCCCTGCATAGCAATGAAGACCCAGCACAGCCATAAATAAATAAATAAATAAAATCATTAAAGAGAGAGAGAGAGAATCCCAGTAGGAAAGCCAAGAAGCAATTAGGTTGACAACAGAGAAGTCACAAAAGGCTCATGAATTGGTTGCAGCAGGTTCTTTTAAGAGTATGGGAGGAAGTGCATGGGTCTGTGCTCAGTTACTCGTAGCCAATTCTGTGACCCCATGGACTGTAGCAGACCAGGCTCTTCTGTCCAAGGAATTTTCCAGGCAAGGATGCTGGAGTGAGTTGCCATTTCCTCCTTTAGGGGATCTTCCTGACCCAGGGATCAAACCTGTGTCTCCCAGGACTTTAAAAAAGTAGGTTAGGCTGACAAATTGTCTTCCCCAAGGCAATAGAAAACTGGAAGTTTATTTTTTGGAGAGGGTAAAATAATAAGGAGGTTGAACTAAGTGAAAGTTGAGGGTAGAAGAAGTATATAGAAAAGAAAGGGATTAAATGGATGACCACATACAAAATACTGAGACCTTGTGATAGACTCCTAGTTGTCTTCCACTATCTATTTTTCTCTCCTATAGTAGTAAATAGAACCCTGACTTTTATTAATTTATGTATACATTCATTTTAGTGCATAGCCACCAGAACAAAAACCAAAATTGTCAATGTCCCTTGGAACTAGAAATGCTTACATGATGACATTTTGGTCAAAGGAAAGTGAACAGAAATAACATGTGCAACTTCCATGTAGCGACGTCAAAGGGAAGGGGCTTGTCTTTCCAGAAGACATGGTGGTGAACCAACTTGGACAAAGTCAATCAGTGTGATGCACCAGGAATGACAAATCAGTAAGATGCTTGAAAGTGAAAGCGAAAGTCGCTCAGCTGTGGCCAACTCTTTGCGGCCCCATGGCCTATTTCCTAGCATCAAAGAACAACTGTATAAGCTCTGGACTACTTACTCCAAAAATGTAACATAAGAGTAAAATAAACTTCTTAGATATATCCATCATATATCAAGCCAAGACTATAAGAATTGCAAAAGAAATAGAGATAAATCAACAACTGTAGTTGAAAATTTTTAACCCATGTCACTCAGAAACAAGCAGATGAAAAAAACATAGAGAAGACATGACCAATATTATTGATACTCTAGTGTGCTTGTGTGTGTGCTCAGTCACTAAACATATATAGAAATCTATACTCAAAAAACAGCAAATCCAGGGACTTTCCGGTGGTCCAGTGCCTAAGACGCCAAGCTCCCAAAGCAGGGGGCCTGGGCTGGAACCTTGGTCAGGGAACTAGATCCCTCATGCTACAACTGAAGACCCTGCATGCTGCAACTAAAGAAAAAATGATACTGCATGCTACAACTATGATCCAGCATAGCCAAAAAAAAAAAAATATTAAAAACAGCAAATGCACATTATATTCAAACATCATAGATCACTTACAAAAATGGACTATGTATCAGGCCACAAAGAAAGCCTCAAACATTCTAAAGAATCATTATCATGTAGACTATCTTCTCTATCCACAACATTTTATTGCACTGCAAATTAACATCTATATATTATACATATAATATAAACAGCCCTTGGGTTAAAACATGAAGGAGACTTCCCTGGTTGTGGATAAGAATCTGCCTGCCACTGCAGGAAACACAGGCTCAATCCCTGGTCTGGGAAGATTCCACATGCCTCTGAGCAACTAAATCTGTGTGCCACAACTACTGAAGCCAGTGCACGACAATAAGAGAAGCCACCACAATGAGAAGCACTGCAATGAAGGGTAGCCCCCATTCGTTCCAACTAGAGAAAGCCCTGGT
Organism: Neotragus moschatus; assembly: GCA_006410615.1. NCBI lineage: Eukaryota > Metazoa > Chordata > Mammalia > Artiodactyla > Bovidae > Neotragus > Neotragus moschatus. The sequence goes on along the minus strand of SJYA01000407.1, from coordinate 285,909 downwards.
GCAGCAATGAAGACCTAGTGCAACCAAAAATTAATTAATTATCTTTAAAGAGAAGGAAAGGAGATAAGAAAGACAGGGCAGGAATCAACGGAGAGAAAAGATTAACATAACTAGAAACTAGTTCTTTGAAAAAAATTATAAAAATAGAAAAATACAGATGGCAAATACAAAAAAAAAGAAAGTGGAGAAGAAATAAGTACAATGGAAAGATAACTGTATTAATAATAACGATATGCTAATAAGTTTGAAAACCTAATGGAGTGATCCTAGGAAAAAAGTCCCAAAACTGGCACAAAAAGAAACAGAGACTTTAAGTAAATCAATAAATAATACACATTTGAAAATTGTAGTTGAATTATCATTTCCCTCAAATGCCCAGATAGCTTTATAGGTGAGGTTAACACATTCCATGGACAGAGGAGTGTGGTGAGCTACAGTCCATGGGATCACAAAGAGTCGGACACAACTGAGTGATTAACACTCTCACAACATATTTTCAAGAAACATTTCCATACATAGGGGGAAAAAAAGCTTATTTAGGATAATAATTTTTTTTTTTTGGCAGTGCTGGGTCTTCGTTTCTTTGCACAGGCTACTCTTCATTGTGGAGCACAGGCTCTAGGTGCTCAGGCTTTAGTGACTGCAGTATTCAGGCTTAGTAGCTGTGGCTCACAGGCTCTAGAGCAGGGGCTCAGTATTTGTGGAGCTTGAGCTTAGTTGCATCAAGGCATGTGAGATCTTCTTGGAGCAGGGATCGAACCCATGTCCCCTGCATTAGCAATCAGATTCTTACCCACTGTGCCACCAGGGAAGTCCAGAACCCTGATTTTTATTAATAGATTTAGGGAAGACTTCCAATTAAAATGGTAGGTTGAACACATGCATTCATACATAGCAATGGTGGCGGGGCACTCCACAGACCACGTGGGATCTTAGTTCCTTGACCAGGAATCGAAACTGTGCCTCCTGTAGTGGAAATACAGTCTTAATCACTGGACCAGCGAATCACAGACTCAATCACTTTTTGCCAGGGAAGTCCAAAAGGTGATGTATTCTTGATTCTAAAAGTAAAAAAATATAAAAAACAGAGTTGCCAGCCCATTTCACTTATGAATGTNGACCACGTGGGATCTTAGTTCCTTGACCAGGAATCGAAACTGTGCCTCCTGTAGTGGAAATACAGTCTTAATCACTGGACCAGCGAATCACAGACTCAATCACTTTTTGCCAGGGAAGTCCAAAAGGTGATGTATTCTTGATTCTAAAAGTAAAAAAATATAAAAAACAGAGTTGCCAGCCCATTTCACTTATGAATGTCATTGCTGCTGCTGCTGCTAAGTCACTTCAGTCGTGTCCGACTCTGTGCGACCCCATAGACAGCAGCCCTCCAGGCTCCCCATCCCTGAGATTCTCCAGGCAAGAACAATGGAGTGGGTTGCCATTTCCTTCTCCAATGCATGAAAGTGAAAAGTGAAAGTGAAGTCGCTCAGTCGTGTCTCACTCAGTGACCCCATGGACTGCAGCCCACCAGGCTCCTCCGTCCATGGGATTTTCCAGGCAAGAGTACTGGAGTGGGGTGCCATTGCCTTCTCCGAATGTCATTGCATATATCCTAAATAAAGTATTAGCTAACTGCACTAATCAAGACAGGGTAAATTTTGCTGCAGTAGCAAGTAACCCCAAAACTTCAATGTCTTCGTTCAATAAGATTCAGTCTTCACTCATACTATATTTTCATCTCATGTGAGCTGGAGCCTTTGCTTTGTGTCATCCTCACTCTGGGTCTCAAGCTGATGAAATAGCGACTGTAAATTATAATGTAGAGTATTGCTTGTCACCATTTCAGATGGAAAGAGAGAATATGTTGGAACATACACTTGCTCTTAAAGCGTTCACTTGGAATCAACACATAATTTTTCTTTTTATTGGTCAACACAAGTTATTTTAATATCTCTGGAATACTAGAGCAAAGCTTTAATGCAAAAAGTGACACCCTGGATCTCCACACACAGAAGTATCATCTACCTCTGTTGTGGCAGAATTGAATGGCTCTTGACCTCATGTTCATAGCTCATGGTGATGTTTACACTGTTGTCAACACAAATTATTAAGCTGTATAGTCAATTAGAAAGAAACATCCCTAGGGCTTGGGCTTCCCGGGTGGCTCAGTGGTAAAGAATCCACCTGCGAATGCAGGAGACATGGGTTCAACCCCCGGTCCAGGGAGATCCTACACAAGAAAGGGAAAAAATAGAAGAAAAACAAAAGAAACATCTCTAAAAATTAAACAGCCTTGGTTCTTCACTCTATTGAGAACTATTAATTAATTCAGATAGATGGTGGGTGTAGGGAAATGAAACAGAATGAGATTTAAATGTAATTGAGAAGTGGATTCGATCCCTGGGTAGGGAAGATCCCCTGGAGAAGGAAACGGCAACTCACTCCAGTATTCTTGTCTGGGAAATCCCATGGACAGAGGAGCCTGGCAGGCTACAGTCCATGGGGCTGCAAAAGAGTCAGACACAATTTAGCAACTAAACAACAACAATAATAACAAAAGTGCATTAATTATCCTGAAAAAAAAAATGCTCTCCTGTACTCATTATCCTAGCTCAGACTTACTTGACATGTTGTATAAAACAACCTATTTAAACCTTGATTAGCCAAACGCCCAAGGGGCAGGGAAATAAAACAAAGACACATCTTTACAGGCATATTTATAGCCTCATGAATATATAGATGTCAGAGTGCAGATGAGCCTCAAAGAGGAAAATCAACAGAACTTGTCATGAACGTCCTAGAAGTAAACATCTCAAACAAAGAGAATTTCAATGTTTTACTGCTTTGGACAAATGTGAGGACTCCATAGATCACATTTTCCTAGACAAATATTGTGATCTTTTTCAAATGTATGTTCTTAGTCCCATTTTTCCAAGTATTCTCTTTCTGCCTGACTTTGACTGCAAGGTTCACATTCCTTCTCCTACAGAACATCACAAGGCCTCATTTTCCCTACCTAAGTGTGAGATAGCCCCTCCTCCCTTGCAGACCACAGAGCAGTTTCTGAGAGAGGTTTAAGATTGTATTTCTGTATAAGGAATTTTGATATAAGGAAATGGAATGTGGTGGTGCTAGCCTCTGGCTGGTGAGTACCCACCCCTTTCCTTCTAGAATGTAGTCTTATAAAGGCAAATCTCATTTTAAAATGAATCTCTGGTCTTTTACTCAAAACAGTCATATAAAGAATCATTTTTGCAAAACTACTTAAGGACCTCATAGCTTGTTGTTGTTGCCAGTTTGTTGTTGTTGTTGTTTTGGGCTATACTGAATGGTACATAGAACCTTAGTTCCCTGACAAGGGGTCAAACCCACATCCCCTACACTGGAAGTTCAGAGTCTTAACCACTGGACTACCAGGGAAATCCCAAGGACGTGTCATGGTTTTCTCAAAGTCTGTCCTTAATACCTTGATAAGCCAAGTATCTTCTTTTGAAGTCTAGTGTCTTAATCTTTGATTTTCTTTCCCAATTAACTTTCAGATCCTCACTTTTCTATTGCTTTGGGTATGAAGTGTTAAGTTCTCAATATCACTTCATTGCTTCATAAAGACTTGTTATCTTTTGCAAGATGTGCAATTTCATTTTTCAGTGGATATGCACTGTACTGCTCAGTGATTTAGACAAAGATGTCAATAGAGAAATGCTAACATTCAGCAGGGTGAGATGTCTGAGTCAAGAATGATTTCTAAATATAGTCAGTTTACTCATGAATAATTTGATGTTATGACAACTTTCACTACTTCCTGATATGAGCTGAATTGTGTCCTCCTCCCTTAAATTCTTATGGTGGTGGTGCTTTAGTCGCTAAGTGGTTGACTCTTATGACCCCATAGACTGCAGCCCATCAGGATAATCATCGGATTATCCTGGCAAGGATACTGGAGTGGGTTGCCATTTCCTTCTCCTGGGGATCTTCCCTACCTAAGGATCGAACTGCAGGCCACCTCCTACATTGCAGGTGGATTCTTTACCTCTGAGCCACCAGGGAAGCCCCTATGCTTAAGTACTAATCCTTAATACCTCAGAATGTGACTGTATGTGGAGACAGTGTCTTCATTTATAATGAGATCATTATGATGGGCCCTAACTCAATATGACTGCCTTATAAGAAATTTGGGCACAGGGAATTTCCTGGCAGTCCAGTGGTTAGGACCCTACTTGTTCACTGCTAGGGTCTGGGATCAATCCCTGGTTGGGGAACAAAGATTTCACAAGCCATGCAGCATGGCCAAAAAATAAAACAAAAAAACTCAAACAACAAAAAAAAGAAATTTGGACACAGATGTGTACAGAAGACAGACAATATAGTCACAGGGAGATGTCTATCTACAAGCCAAGGGGAGAGGCCTAGAACAACCCTTCTCTTACACCAGAGGGAACCTATCCTGCTTTGATCTCAGACTTCTAAATTTCCAAAACTGTAAGAAAACAAATTTCTGTTGTTTAAATCACCCATTCTGTGGTACTGTCATGGCAGCTCCAGCAAACTAATACACTTCAAACTCACATTACCTCCTAACTGTGGAAAGTTGGATCATGAAAGGGTAAAAGAAGGCTACGGAATCATACAGCAAGCCACCCGGGGAGAGTAAGATCAGGAAAGATGTTCCAGAGAAATGACAGCTAAATGAATGTTCAATAATAGATGTTCACCCAACAGTGGACTAACAGGTTCCAGGTAGAAAGGACCGGAGATGAAAGACTAACTTCTCAGGTTGCTAGATGTAAACTATTAAATTTAGAATGGATGTAGCCATTGACTGTCTTAATTAATCCATGGGCTGTCACTCACCAGACTCCTCTGTCCATGGAATTCTCCAGGCAAGAGGCCTGGAGAAAAGGCTACCCAGGCAAGTGGGTAGCCATTGCCTTCTCCAGGGGCTCTTCCTGAACTAGGGATCAAACCCAGGTCTCCCGCATTGTAGGCAGATTCTTTACTGTCTGAACCACCAGAGAAGCCCCAGTGTATAGCATGGGAAACTATATTCAATATTCTGTTGTAAACTATAACAGAAAAGAACATAAAAAGTAAGAATGTACATGTGCTTGCTAAGTCACTTCAGTCGTGTCTGATTCTGTGACCCTATGGACTATAGCCTGCCAAGCTCCTCTGTCTGTAGGATTTTCCAGGCAAGAAGACTGAAGTGGGTTGCCATGCCCCCCTCCAGGGGAATCTTCCCAGTCCAGGGACTGAACCCAAGTCTCTTTTGTCTCCTGCATTGGCAGGCAAGTTCTTTACCACTAGTGTCACCTGGGAAGCCCTAAGAATGTACATATGTATTTAACAGAGTCTCTGCAGTACTGCAGAGATTAGCACAACATTGTAAATCAACTACTGTTCAGTCACTAAGCCATGTCCAACTCTGCGACTCCACAGATTGCAGCATGTCAGGCTTCCCTGTCCTTCGCTATACCCTGAAGTTTGCTCAAACTCATGTTCATTGAGGCAGTGATGCCATTCAACCATTGCATCCTCTGTCGCTCCCTTCTCCTCTTGCCCTCAATCTTTCCCAGCATCAGGGTCTTTTCCAGTGAGTCGGCTCTTCGCATTAGATGGTCAAAATTTTGGAGCTTCAGTTTCAGCACCGGTCCTTCCAATGAAAATTCAGGGTTGATTTCCTTTAGGCTTGACTGGTTTGGTCTCCTTGCTGTCCAAGGGACTCTCAAGTCTTCTCTAGTACCACAGTTTGAAAGCATCAGTTCTTCAGTGCTCAGCCTTCTTTATGGACCAACTCTCATATTCATACATGACTACTGGAAAAACCATAGCTTTGACTATACTATTAATAAAATAAATAAAGACTAACTTGCAACATGCCTCCAACAACTTTTTATCCTACTAATCCATTTCCCCCACTGCTCTAGTGCTGTTATTTCTTCTTCTTTTTTTTTTGGTAGACAAAAAGGGGATATATTTAGAGAGAAATATTCCACAGAGCATGGGCCATCTCAGAAGGCAAGAGCAGCCATGCTGTATTTCTAAGATACAAATCATGCCATCTTATTCCTGCTCAAAACTCTTCCATAGCTTCCTGCTACATTCAGGATTAAAAAACCTAAAATCTTTAACCCAGTCTCCTAGGCTTTCCAGCATCAGGTCCCTATCTTATTTCAGCATTATTTCATACCATTCCACACACCCCATCACCCCTGCCTTGTTTTCAGTTTGTCACAGAAGACTTCTTTAGGTTTTTCCAATAGCTTCTTCCAGTTACAAAGTTTTTCCCCAAGCTATCCAATTTGCATGGAACACTATTACCACTCTCATCTCTTTTAACAAATTATTCCCTATTCATCCTTCAGATCTTAGCCAATTAAATCAGTAGGCTTCTTGCTCTGTGCTTTTTCACAGCACTTCTCCCAACTGTAATTAAACTAATTATGCAATTACTTAGTCCATCTCAAGTAAACTGCAGGGACCTGTGTCTTAGTTATAGCTATATCCCCAGGGCCTAGCATTTGTGTCTAACCCGTATAAGGACTCCATTAATATCTTCTGAATGAAGAGCAGTGGTTCAACTAGAAAACTGAGTTTTATATGATTGGAGTTTAGAGGGTTTTCCCAAAATCCGTCCTAAAATCTCAGAAGTCTCTGGTGGGACCATAAATTATATAAGATAGGACCTTAGGTACAGTGACAAGCTTTGGTGCTGACTCTGCCTCCTTCAGGTAGCCTATGCACATTGACTATAGTGTCTGAGGGAAAAAGCCTTTGTCCTGATTCTCCAAGCTGGGAACTCCCAAACTTCAGAGTTTACTCTTGAGAGTCCCTTTGGACTGCAAGGAAATCCAACCAGTCCATTCTAAAGATCAGTCTTGGGTGTTCATTGAAAGAAAGGATGCTAAAGCTGAAACTCCAGTACTTTAGCCACCTCACGGGAAGAGTTGATTCATTGGAAAAGACTTTGATGCTGGGAGGGATTGGGGGCAGGAGGAGAAAGGGACAACAGAGGATGAGATGGCTGGATGGCATCAGCGACTAGAAGGACGTGAGTCTGAGTGAACTCCAGGGGTTGGTGATGGACAGGGAGGCCTGGAGTGCTGCAATTCATGGGGTAACAAAGAGTCGGACATGACTGAGCAACTGAACTGAATTCCTAAATCTAGGCACTAACTAGGAGGAGGGGCAGGGTGTGGGAACTCAAGACCCATGCCCAGCAGAGCCAAGAAATCACAGGACTCTGATCTCAGTCAATAAGTGACTAATTTTTGTTATTCTCACAGACTACTCCGGGGCGGCATGCAGTGCTAATAGATGCCACTAGATGGCGATACTCCACTAATATATCTAAATTATGAAAGTCTGTGCTTCCCTGGTGGCTCAGATGGTAAAGCATCTGCCTACAATGCGGGAGACCCCAGATCGACCTCTGGGTTGGGAAGATCTCTTGGAAATGGCAATCCACTCCAGTATTCTTGCCTGGAGAATCCCATGGACGGAGAAGCATGATAGGCTACAGTCCATGGGGTTGCAAAGAGTCGGACACGACTGAGCAAGCTTCACAGCTTCACATGAAAGTTATGACCAACCTAGACAGCATATTAAAAAGCAGACACATTACTTTGCCAACAAAGGTCCATCTAATCAAGGTTATGGTTTTTCCAGTGGTCTGGTATGGATGTGAGAGTTGGACTATAAAGAAAGCTGAGCGTGGAAGAATTGATGCTTTTGAACTGTAGTGTTGGAGAAGACTCCTGAGAGTCCCTTGGACTGCAAGGAGAGCCAACCAGTCCATCCTAAAGATCAGTCCTGGGTGTTCATTGGAGGGCTTGATGTTGAAGCTGAAACTCCAATACTTTGGCCACCTGATGCGAAGAGCTGACTCATTTGAAAAGGCCCTGATGCTGGGAAAGGTTGAGGGTAGAAGAAGGGGACGACAAAGGATGAGATGGTTGGATGGTATCACTGACACAATGGACATGAGTTTGGGTGGACTTCAGGAGTTGGTGATGGATAGGGAGGCCTGGTGTGCTGCAGTTCATGGGGTCGCAAAGAGTCAGACACGATTGAGCGACTAAATTGAACTATGAAAGTGGAAATGGAATTCAGCAACATGCTTGTTTCTCCAGAACCAAGAAAATAAGAGGGTTTGGGCTCAGAACAGGTAACATCTAGCATCCCAAAGAAAAGCAATGTCCATACCAAGTCTGACCAGACAATAAGACAAGCGAGTAGCATGGATGGATACTCTAAGGGCTTTATTAACTCCTTCCTGTGGAGAGATGAAAAGGAAGCCAGGAAGCTGTAGTCTCAATATGGGTCATTGAAGGGGTACAGAGGGTGCCCTGCATCTCTTGGGACTCTCTTCCCATCCACCTGGAAAGACAGACAGATGACTCCATTAGCAGGAGGTGACATTCCCGCACCCTGCCCGTCCTCCTAGTTAGACATTCCAGGACATCTTTTCCCAAGAATCTTCCTGAACAGCCTCACCTCTGTACAGCACTGTGACAGATGACAGGGACAGGGACCTAGCCTCAGAGAATGCCACAGTACCAACAGCATTCTAGCACCATACCCACAGCCTGGTACATGGCTGATTCTATCCCCAAGAGTTTACAGTCTCAGCTGGGATAAGGAACTATTTATTTCCCTTTCTAACAAGGTTGAGAATGCCCCATTTATACTGAGAAATTGTTACGTGTCAGGAACTGGGATCATTTTACAGAAAGGAAGCTAAAACTTAGAGAAATTAAATCACTTGCTCTAGGTTACAAGGTATTGAGAGTTAGGACTGGAACTCACAGACTAAATGCCTTATCCCTGAAGCAGATTACTTCTGGGAGCTGAATAAATAAAAAACAGCCCACTGTGTCCAGGACAGCAATCCCACCAACAATACCNGAAAGGAAGCTAAAACTTAGAGAAATTAAATCACTTGCTCTAGGTTACAAGGTATTGAGAGTTAGGACTGGAACTCACAGACTAAAAGCCTTATCCCTGAAGCAGATTACTTCTGGGAGCTGAATAAATAAAAAACAGCCCACTGTGTCCAGGACAGCAATCCCACCAACAATACCATCCTGCCAAGCCTCTACTCAGCAATATGGAAGCCAGACTTAGGCCAGAATCCTGCCCCGAATCTCACATTCCCTGATTCTGGGGGGTGATACACACTCACCGTAAGCATGGGCACAATGAATCGCAAATTTTTATTCAGGGCATCCAGCTGCTTCATCTCCTCTGGGCTAAAGGTGAAGTCAAACACCTGGGAATGGAAGGTCGGGATCAGGAAAGCCACTTTTGTGAGTGGAATTTGAAGTCACCGCCTTCTTAGCCAGAGTCAGGGTCAGACTGTGTCCCAGTGGGCTAAAGAAGACAGGACAGACACATCAAGTACCTGGATGTTCTCAAGGATACGGGAAGGCGTGACACTCTTGGGGATGCAGCTCACTTTCCGCTGGACTTGCCACCTAAGTGGGGGATGGAAGTAAATGAAACAGTCAGTACTCACGAGCATTTTGTCCTCCATGCAGCCTTCTCTGAGCTCCTAGAGCCCCCAAGCCCCAGAATGGAAGAGGGAACAAGCCTCAGAATGGCCTCTCCCGAGATGACACGGCAAGATTCTCAGCCTCATTCAGGCATTTGGAACCCCTCAACCCGTGCCTCCCAGCCCAGGAGCCTTCTCCCTAACCTGATTGTCCTTCCCTAAGACTGCTCATACCTGAGCAAGATCTGAGCTGGAGACCGACCATGCTTTTCAGCCAGTGCCAGGACCACTGGCTCCTTAAGCAGGACAGGCTCCTCAGGATCACGCCACGCACGATCAGAAGAGCCCAGAGGGCTATAAGCAGTCACCTCCAGGCCTCGTGCTTGGCAGTGGGCAATCAGCTCATTCTGAGCCAGGTATGGGTGGCATTCCACCTAAGCCAAGAAACAACCTATCACCACAGGGTGGCCGCAGCTGGCTTGCTGGCCCCACCCGGACATACACTTTCTGACCAACCCTGAATTGCTGACCCCCCACTTCCCCTCACTTTGCTTTTCTCACTCTCTAGACAGTTTTCCATTGTCTATTTCATTCTCTTCCCACACTTCAGAGGATTTCTGCACCAACACTTCTGACAACTTTCTAGATATTTCCTGAAGTAAACTCATCATCTGCTTACTCATGTTCATTTACACACACACACACACACACGCACACACACATGCACACCATCCCCAAACCAACTGATCTGCTTTGCTGTGCTCACCTGCAGGACAGCTGGGCGCACAGAGGCCACGCTGAGCACATCGTCAATCTGCCGACTGTTGAAGTTGGACAGACCCAGAGCCCGCACCAGCCCCTTAGCGACGAGTGCCTCCAGAGCCCTCCAGGTCTCCTTGTAATGGGTGGAGTCATAGCGTATAGTCCCATCAGCATTCTTAGGGAAGAGGCTGTCTCCTCGCCTGAGTGAAAGACACCCCCGCAGGTATGGGCATGTAGGCTCCTGTCTACCTGCCTGTCCAGCCATTCTACATCCCATAATAGAAGTCCAGAAAGGGTAGAGGGTAGAGGGCCAAGAATGAGAAACAAGCATGGTTTTTCACCTTTCCAGGTCATGATCCAAGTGTTAACTCCATATGGAATGCCCCTCCCCCCTCTCTTCTTCCTAGACAAAGATTATATCCCCTCCCCTCTGGGAAGTCATCCTTAACTCCCTCTGCCCCGCCTCAGGAAAGTGCACTGTAGGCGCCTACAGCCTTCTTCAAGTACAGAGCATGGAGCTATGGTCGTCTCCTCCCACACCCTCTGTGGGAGCTTACTCTACTGCAACCCCAAGGCTGAACGCAGCAAAAGCTAGAACATTTCCCCAATGTAAAAGGCAGCAGGAGGACTCATCCGTATACACCCTAAGATACATGCCCTGTGAAGTGGCACTCCTTTTTTCTGTAGCTAGACTGTAGCAGAATAGACTGAGTGCTCCTCTCTTGTTCTGCTCCTATAACTTACAAAAAGTTACTAACACGACTCCCCCAACCCCTGATTCCTAGATGAAGACCCTGGCAAGGCTCACTCAAAGCCGTAAGGCCAGTGCATCAGGTACAGGTCCAGATACTCCAGCTGCAGGTCAGCAAGTGTCTTCCGGAGGGCGGGCTCCACATCCTCGGGGTGGTGCTTTGTGTTCCACAGCTTGGAAGTCACAAAGAGCTCCTCCCGAGGCACCAACTGGGACAGGGGACAGAGTCTACAGTGAGAAGAGCCAAGGGCACCCATTCTTGCCCACCATCACTTTTGGGAGAAGAATTAGAAGGAAGCTGATGCCAGATCCCTCTAGTCAGCCCTTAGCCCCAGCCTCTGAGTCTTCTCACCCCACGTCTCTGTAGCCCCAGTCCTCACCTTGCCGGGTCCCACATTCTCCTTCAGGGCTTCCCCGATTTCAGTCTCATTGCCATAGATAGCAGCACAGTCAATGTGGCGGTAGCCTACACTCAGGGCATACTTAATAGCTGCTTTAACCTGCCAGGTGAGAAAAGCAGAAGTTTTAACTCTGTTGGTCTGGACCAGAAACTGCCCTCCTGAGGGTCACTGATGGGGGGAGGGGGCAGAAATTTACCACTGTAGTCATCCACACGGTGGAAGTGAGAAGATAGAAGATGGCTCCAGTCTTGGGGACCAGAAATCTCTGTGGAGACCCCAAACCCTTTTTCCTTCCCTCCGCTAACTTCCAAGGTTCCTTCCTATCCAAGCGATCTCAGCAGGGCCCAGCAAAAACTAACAATATGCTCCCTGCTAGATGCTCAGAAGATAGATGGACACATTGATAGGACAGAAAGCAGAAGTATAGTCATGAAGATAGGTCCCAACCCTGAGGAGCTAGTTAGGGAAACGTGATACACAGGTAAGTAGTTCCTAGAGCAAGGCCACATGGAGACAGATCCTTAGAAGTCATGTGGGGACTTCCCTGGTGGTCCAGTGGCTAAGAATCCACCTGCCAAAGCAGGGGACATGGGTTCCACCCCTGGTCCAGGAAGATTCTACATGCCATGGAGCAACTAAGCCTGTGCATTGCAGCTACTGAGCTGGGGAGACTAGAGCCCATGCTGCACAATAAGAGAAGCCACTGCAATGAGAAGCCCACGCACCATAACTAGAGAGTAGTCTCCGCTCACTGCACTGCAACTAGAGACAGTCTGTGTGCAGCAAAGACCCAGTGCAGCCCAAAAAATGTAAATAAAAAAATCACATATATATATAAATCTAAATTCCATTTTAAATATATGTATATATTTAAAGGGGAAGCCATGTAGACCATGGCTCAGACAAGCAGAAGAGGTGAGGGAGGGAGAAGAAAAAACTAAGGAAGGTGGAAAAGTGAGATGGAAGCTGGGCCCAAAGTTCCCCACCAGAAGAGAATAAAGCAGGCACCAAGGAGGTTGATGGGTCAGTCAATTTGTTAAAAACCAGACTAGAAACATGGCATTAGGAGCAGATCCAAGGGTACTAGGCCCCCTGAAACTCAAGATCCCCATTTAGCTGCAGTTACTATCCAGACACGTGCCCCTATCACCGACCCTGCTCCATCCCATTTCCCACTCCTCCATCCCTGACCCCATCTTGGCCCTGGCTCTGGCCTCCACCCTCAGCCTTTGTCTAGCTCCTGGACTTGTCCCAGGTGGTGTCAGTGCCTGCCTACAGCACCAGACTCTAGGCAGCTGTAGGAAGGAAAGCAAAGGGAGAAAAGGCAGACAGGGTTCATTCAACCACGCCACCAATCCCAGCCTAAATCCCAGACAGAAGAGGCCACTGTCCCTGTCAGAGTTCCTCCCAAACCTCTCTCAACTCTGACTCAGATTCCAAGAACAAGGAACACCCATGTGGGAGCTGCTCCACCCCCGGTGGGAGCTGAGTCTCTGACTGTGTCTATCTAGGAAAGCACGTTTTCATTCCCAGGCTCCCCTGGGCTGGAAGGTCTATACCAGGGGTTACTAAACTCCAGCTAGCAGCTGCCTTTTGGTTTTTTTTTCAGCCCTTAGGCTAAGAACAAGTTTTATATTTTTAAATAGTTATATAAGTACACAACCACCTGCATTTTGCAAGTTGTCTGACAAGATCTAAATTATTAACCACCCTGTCCTTTAAGAAACAGTCTGCTGACCTTTGGTACAAACAGTTGACCGAGATGTTCTTTAAACCCTGATACTGCTGTGTGTATCTGGCTATATATTGTCACCCTGTATCAGGCTGCATATTATCACCGTGTTTATTTAACTTATATGCAGAGTACATCATGCAAAATGCCCAGCTGGGTGAAGCACAAGCTGGAATCAAGATTGCCAGGAGAAATATCAATAATGCAGATGATACCACCCTTAAGGCAGAAAGCGAAGAGGAACTAAAGAGCCTCTTGATGAAGGTGAAAGAGAGTGAAAAAGTTGGCTTAAAACTCAACATTCAAAAAACTAAGATCATGGCATTCAGTCTCATCACTTCATGGCAAATAGATGGGGAAACAATGGAAACAGTGACAGACTTTATTTTCTTGGGCTCTAAAATCACTGCAGATGGTGACTGCAGCCATGAAATTAAAAGATGCTTGCTCCTTGGAAGAACAGCTATGACAACCTAGACAGTGTACTAAAAAGCAGAGACATTACTTTGCCAACAAAGGTCTGTCNCCCCACCAGAAGAGAATAAAGCAGGCACCAAGGAGGTTGATGGGTCAGTCAATTTGTTAAAAACCAGACTAGAAACATGGCATTAGGAGCAGATCCAAGGGTACTAGGCCCCCTGAAACTCAAGATCCCCATTTAGCTGCAGTTACTATCCAGACACGTGCCCCTATCACCGACCCTGCTCCATCCCATTTCCCACTCCTCCATCCCTGACCCCATCTTGGCCCTGGCTCTGGCCTCCACCCTCAGCCTTTGTCTAGCTCCTGGACTTGTCCCAGGTGGTGTCAGTGCCTGCCTACAGCACCAGACTCTAGGCAGCTGTAGGAAGGAAAGCAAAGGGAGAAAAGGCAGACAGGGTTCATTCAACCACGCCACCAATCCCAGCCTAAATCCCAGACAGAAGAGGCCACTGTCCCTGTCAGAGTTCCTCCCAAACCTCTCTCAACTCTGACTCAGATTCCAAGAACAAGGAACACCCATGTGGGAGCTGCTCCACCCCCGGTGGGAGCTGAGTCTCTGACTGTGTCTATCTAGGAAAGCACGTTTTCATTCCCAGGCTCCCCTGGGCTGGAAGGTCTATACCAGGGGTTACTAAACTCCAGCTAGCAGCTGCCTTTTGGTTTTTTTTTCAGCCCTTAGGCTAAGAACAAGTTTTATATTTTTAAATAGTTATATAAGTACACAACCACCTGCATTTTGCAAGTTGTCTGACAAGATCTAAATTATTAACCACCCTGTCCTTTAAGAAACAGTCTGCTGACCTTTGGTACAAACAGTTGACCGAGATGTTCTTTAAACCCTGATACTGCTGTGTGTATCTGGCTATATATTGTCACCCTGTATCAGGCTGCATATTATCACCGTGTTTATTTAACTTATATGCAGAGTACATCATGCAAAATGCCCAGCTGGGTGAAGCACAAGCTGGAATCAAGATTGCCAGGAGAAATATCAATAATGCAGATGATACCACCCTTAAGGCAGAAAGCGAAGAGGAACTAAAGAGCCTCTTGATGAAGGTGAAAGAGAGTGAAAAAGTTGGCTTAAAACTCAACATTCAAAAAACTAAGATCATGGCATTCAGTCTCATCACTTCATGGCAAATAGATGGGGAAACAATGGAAACAGTGACAGACTTTATTTTCTTGGGCTCTAAAATCACTGCAGATGGTGACTGCAGCCATGAAATTAAAAGATGCTTGCTCCTTGGAAGAACAGCTATGACAACCTAGACAGTGTACTAAAAAGCAGAGACATTACTTTGCCAACAAAGGTCTGTCTAGTCAAAGCTATGGTTTTCCAGTAGTCATGTATGGATGTTAGTTCGACCATAAAGAAGGCTGAACACTGAAGAATTGATGCTTTTGAACTGTGGTGTTGGAGAAGACTCCTGAGAGTCTCTTGGGCTGCAAGGAAACCAAATCAGTCAATTCTAAAGGAAATCAATCCTGAATATTTATTGGAGGGACTGATGCTGAGGCTGAAGTTCAGATAATTTGGCCACCTGATGCAAAGAGTCGACTCACTGGAAAAGACCCTGATACTGGGATGGCAGGAGGAGAAGGTGACAACAGAAGATGAGATGCTTGGATGGCATCACCGACTCAATGGCCATGAGTCTGCGCAAGCTCAAGGAGATGGTGAAGGACAGGAAAGCCTGGCGTGCTGCAGTCCAGGAGGTTGCAAAGAGTGGGACAGGATTCAGCAACTGAACAACAACAACCTGCTGTGTGTAAGGAACCAAATGTGGAACGGAAGACACAATCATAGCACAGGGTGACAAATGGCACCTCAGGGGTCAGCCCAGGGTGAGGCACAAAGGAGTCCCACATCTCCACAGCACTCAGTGCAGATCATCAGAGAATGGGCTCCTTCCTATGCTTGAGGCCCTGCTGGGCCCCTTAACCACTGCTCTGGATCAGTTAGGGAAGCCAAGAGCTCATTATGGGTCCCTTCTTCCCTTGTTTCTTCCCACCGCCCTCCAGGCTTATCCCTACCAGATGTGAAGTATAGGGATGGGGGTGATAAAGAAAACACAAGGACCCTCTCCCAAATACTGCCTTTTTCCTAGAAGAGGGGCAAGAACTCCCTTCTTCTGTCCCCGCCCCTCACCTGGCCAGGGTCGCTCTTCCAGGTGCCCAGTCCAATCAGGGGCATCTTCTGCCCAGTATGTAGGAGGATACAGGAAGCCGCCATTGTCCTTGAAACACAGAAGGAAGAAAATGGTATGAGGGTCAGTGCTGCTGTTGGGGCGACTGGTCAAGGCTCCTGTAAAACATGGGAGGAAGGGGGCACAGAGATGACAGAACAGACACTGGGTCATGTGTATATGACTGGGAGCAAAGGCAGCTGAGACAGGGCGCCCAGAACGAACCAAAGCCAGAAACTCCCAGACAAACACTAACAGGACCACCAGTCTGGCTGCCCTTCCTTCCACCAGGCTAAGGGTCTGGTTAAAGAGTTCTTACACCAAAAAACAAAGGCGAGGTGGCTCCCCAGAAGTACTCAATCTTGACTACATGAGGTCTCAAACCAGTGTAAGACAAGCAAAGGCCTTTATGAGACAAAGGGAGACCAGGTGTCAGACAGAATCGAAGGATGAGATGAACGTTCTAGGAGACTGTTAGCACTACAGAGACTGAGTCCCTCACACAGAGGTCTGACCAGCCATGCTACTAGGCCTGAGTGGGCCCTTACAAGGGGAGTATCTTATTTTTCAGATTAAAAAATAACTGCGGGTTTGATCCCTAGGTCAGGAAAATCCCCTGGAGTAGGAAATGGCAAACTATTCCAGTATTCTTGCCTGGAAAATTCCATGGATAGAGGAGCTACAGTCCACAGGGTGGCAAAGAGTCGGACGTGACTAAGCACGCGCGCGCGCGCACGCACACACACACACACACACACACACACACACACACCCCTTCTGGAGACCACCCTTTCTGCTAAAATGAAAACAGTTCAATTTGGGCAGCAAACCATGGACCACTGAGGGCAATACTCTTTGTTACCAAACTTCTCAGGGACACAAACTGTCCAGGATCAGGCAAACATGTCTGTACTTCACAGGAGGAACAAGCTTGCCAGCTGCTACCAGGGACTGTGGCTGATTTCCTGTGCTTGATCTTCAACCTGCAACCTCTTGGCCTCTGCCAGATTTCTCAGAACACAAGGGCTGGCTCTGAAATTACACCTGGGCTACGAGTGTCAACAAAAACTTGGCCTGAGGGAAAAGGAAGAAGAAATCTGAAGCTTGCCTCTCCCCTTTCTTTTGCTGGTGAAACTGAAAACCAAAAAGGCTAAGGCTTGGGGGGCAAGGATCAGAGGTAGAAACAGTAAACACAGATCTTCAAAGAACAAACGCTCCAAAGGACAGATGGAAGGCAGAAGATAGATGTTTTTCTCTATCAGAGGACAGGAAGTCATCCTCTGCCAGCTCCTGACTTCCTTATCTTCTGCCTGTGCATCAGCCTTTCAGCCTAGCCCTGTGTTAAAAGGCTCTGAGCTTGTCAGCATCTGCCTAGCTGGACCTCTAGCAGCATTCAGACACCCCCATGTTATCTTGGGAGAGGTTCAAGGTGGAAAAGAAAGAGAAGCTGAGTGTATAGGGGGGCGGGTAAGGGCAGTATAAGGACTCAGGTTTTATTAATCCCAGGTCAGTGCCTAGGTTCCTCCTCTCTGGGGCTTAGTCTTCCCTTCTCAGAGAAGGGCTCTGTAGTTGCTGCCAGGATGCAAGAAACTTGAAAACACAGGAAGAATAAGCAGTCTTCACATGAGTGTTCCCTGGCTGCATAGGCCTTCCCTCTCTGCCACCTTTCCCCACAAAAAATATTGGTGTGCCTCAGGGTTCGGAGAAGGCAATGGCACCCCACTCCAGTACTCTTGCCTGGAAAATCCCATGGACGGAGGAGCCTGGTGGGCTGCAGGCCATGGGTCGCTGAGGGTCGGGCACGACTGAGCGACTTCACTTTGACTTTTCACTTTCATGCATTGGAGAAGGAAATGGCAACCCACTCCAGTGTTCTTGCCTTGAGAATCCCAGGGACGGTGGAGCCTGGTGGGCGGCCGTCTATGGGGTCGCACAGAGTCGGACACGACTGACGCGATTTAGCAGCAGAAGCAGGGTTCTGTCCTCAACCCCATCTCGCTCCCTAGTTAAGCTTCAGTGATGACTTTAATCACTAATTCTTCCCGCCCCAGTTCTATATATTCACCTCCCTCTGGACATTTCCACCAGTATATCCTACAGGTATGAGACTTAACATATCCAGAACTAAACTTATCAAACCCAGCAACAGAGCACAAGGAAATAGTTTAAGTTCTGGAGTTGCACAGACCTGGGCTTGAATCTCGGCTCCTCCATTTTGAAGAGGTATTATGCCTCAAGTCCTCTGCACAGCGCCTGACCATGTTCTTTGTTCTGTACACTCTGTCTCCCCAGGACTCAAGGCCCTAGATGACAAGCGTGAAAGCAAACCAGACCACATGTTCGCAGTATAATCCATGGGGCTCTTACAAAAGCCGTCTAAAGTATTTCACTTTGTCTGAGGCATTTCTGAGTATTATAAGATTAGTTTTTGACAGGTAATGGGAAGGGGAATATAGCTTCTCGTGAACTTTGACGCCAGCATGGAAAGCCACCTTAAATATGAAACAGTGGCCAAGATTTGGTCTATCTGGCTGGGTTAAAAATCCTGTAAATATTTTTTAAAAAGTACTGTTTGCTCTAAACTGTAATGTAAGACCTAAGACTGCAATACCACTCTCTGGACTTCTTGATGTAAGTGACAGAATTTTAAAATATATACTCCTTAAATCTTTACCCAGCCCATCCATATCCACCTCCAGGGCCACTGCTCCAGCTGTGACCACCCTTCTAAGAAGCAGGGACTGTTCTGATCTAGTGAGGCCCCTCTCCCCGACAAAGCAGTCCCCAAATCTGACCATGTGACTCCCAGGCTCTCTTCCAGTACTTCTCTCCTACCACCAGGGTAAAGTCCAGACTCCTCAGTAATACCCTTTATAACCTGGCTCCCACCTCCCCCATCTCTCCACCTCTTCACTTCAGACAACATATTCCAGACTCTGCAGAAGCAGCCACCATACTTGACTCCAGGCCTCTGCACACTTCCCTTCTGCACAAGTCCCACCCTTGGCTGGCTAACTGCAGCTCACCCTTCAGCTAGCTTTAAATTTCTGGCTCCTCCCATGTACTGACAGCTGTGTACAACACTGCATTTGTGTGCTCATTTTCCCTCAGAAATTTAAGTACTCCTCAAGATCAGGGCCTGTCATTTGTCTAACCTGGTAGCTGCTACAGTGCCTGCTTCCCATTTCCCCTACCCACACACAGGCAAACACCGGAGACCTTGACAGCTGGAGGTGCATCTGAGAAAGTCACTGCCTCCATCACCTTCTTTTTTACTTCTTACACAACATGGAAACAACGATTTCTGGAAAATAACAAAGCACTTTACCACCTCCGATTAAAAAAAAAAAATTATTCCATTAGGCATTGCTCTTGTATTACAGATAAGAAATCTGAGACCTTGGGAGCAGTAACAAGACTGACCAGAACCCTCAAGACTCTTCTAAGGGAGGTCGTGCAGCCCTGAGTATGAACAGGCTGAAGGAAAGAGTTAATTAATAATAACCCCATCCGGTGAACGTTCAGATTTCAGTCTGAAAGAGCAGTCGGGCAAAACAGAAACATGCCCTGGCTTTCCCAAACCCAAGGCAGGTCCCAAAGCTTGCGAACCCACGCCCCTCTTGCCACGTCAGGTTTTATTAATTTCATAATTCCTACGGAATCTGCGATCCCATGAGAAATCCAGATTTCCTGGAAAAACCGTGTCGGTGGGCAAACAAAAAAGGAAGATGGCAACCAAAACTTACTGACAATCGGTGCATGTAGCTTTTAAGAGCTTTATCTCACTTAACTCTTGCTACAGTTCTGATGTAGGAACTGATTTTACCGCTGAGAAAACTGAGGGACAGAGAAACTGAGGACTTATCCAAGATCATTTAGAGAATAAGAGGAAGCGCAAATCCGAAACCAAGTCTGGCCGCCTCCATTTGCTCTTCGCTCCAAACATGGGGGCGGACACATCTGGAGTAAAGGTTCGAGGCCATCTCCACTGCGCCAAAGAAATAGGGCAGCAGAGGAGAGACTCACCTCGGCACAGAGGGTAAGAGGGTAGTGTGGCTTCCCAGCTAGCCCTGCTAGCCACCAAGTGAGCCTCAGCTTCCGGGATAGGTGGGCAGCAGGAGAAACCCGCCTGAGCTTGATGCAGGGACTTAAGCCTGGCGGTGAGGAGGAAGCTCCTCCCAGAGGAGTGGCGGGGGCCGGGCGTTCAGCATCACGCGCGTGATGGACTCCGCCCCTACCTCCAGAAAGAAGCTGAGGAGTGGAAGCCTGAGCTAGAATCCTGCACCGTCCGTTCCGCAGGACGGTGATGAGTGGATTGCCCACGAGCATCCTGCGGAACGTGAGGCCACACAGCGTGTCCTACTGTGGAGCTTGGACACTGCACACTGCTGGTTTGGCGAACTCCTGCGTGAAAGACGCACGCGCCTAGGATCACGTAGGCTGCCTCGAGGGCGGGACCAGGCCGCGCCTCTGCCTGGCCCACACTGCACCGCGCGCCGCCTGTAAGGCGGCTCGGGCGGTCCCGGCTCTTTCTCCAGCTAGAGGGAGAATCCGGCGGCCTCATGGCTGCTTCTTCTGCAGTGGGCTCTTCCCTGGCTCCACCGAATGAAAGATAATTCAACTTTTAGACCGTCAATATTTTTTTTATTCATTAATGCATACAGAACAACGCACAAATCTTAAACATACAACTCTGATTTTTTCTTTTTCATTGTAATCATCATCCAGCGCACTTGCAGTCAGTCTCCTGTGAGGAAGGTATTCACGATCCACTTTACAGATTGTGCAGACTTAGCAGGCTTTACCTTGTTCAGAGTCAGATAGCTATTAAATTGCAGTTCTGAGATTTGAAATAGCTTTACCATTCGGACTCAGAGGTGTCTTGAATTTGTTTTCCTTCCCAGAATGGGCAGGAAGCAGGTTTGTCCTGGTGTAGCTTTTTCTCTCCCTCACCTCCTTCCTGCTCCTCTGTACTCTGCTAGCGCGACTCGTAACCATTTTTTAAGCTTATTTCTTTCTAGGCCACTCTGTGAAGCATGTGGAAGCTCAGTTAACAAACCAGGGATCCAATTTTGGCTCCCAGCATTGGAGGTGGATTCTTCCCACCTGACCACAGGGGAAGTTCCTTCCTCATCATTTGTTTATATCCCAGATAACTCCCCACTGTCTCTCCAGTAGAAGTGGCGTCCTGATGAACTAAGTCTCCAACATTTCACTTTTTGGGCTCCAAAATCACTGCAGATGGTGACTGCAGCCATGAAATTAAAAGAGGCTTACTTCTTGGAAGGAAAGTTATGACCAAACTAGATAGCATATTAAAAAGCAGAGACATTACTTTGTCAACAAAAGTCCGTTGACTTCCTGGACAAAAGTCAAGGCTATGGTTTTTCCTGTGGTCATGTATGGATGTGAGAGTTGGACTATAAAGAAAGCTGAGCACCAAAGAATTGATGCTTTTGAACTGTGGTGTTGGAGAAGACTCTTGGGAGTCCCTTGGACTGCAAGGAGATCCAACCAGTCCATCCTAAAGGAGATCAGTCCTGGGTGTTCATTGGAAGGACTGATGTTGAAGCTGAAATACTTTGGCCACCTGATGGGAAGAGCTGACTCCTTTGAAAAGACCCTGATGCTGGGAAAGATTGAGGGCAGGAGGAGAAGGGGACAACAGAGGATGAGATGGTTGGATGGCATCACCAACTCAATGGACAAGAGTTTGGGTGAACTTTGGGAGTTGGTGATGCACAGGGAGGCCTGGTGTGCTGCAGCTCATGGGGTCGCAAAGTGTCAAACACGACTGAGTGACTGAACTGAACTGAAAGTCACCTCTTGTGTGTGCTAAGTTGCTTCAGTCACGTCTGACTCTTTGAGACATTATGGACTATAGCCCACCAGGCTTTGCTGCCCACGGAATTTTTCAGGCAGGAATCCTGCAATAGGTTGCCATGCCCTCCTACAGGGGATCTTCCCCACCCAAGGAACAAACCAGCATCTCTTAAGTCTCCTGCATTGGTAGGCAGGTTCTTTACCACCAGTGCCATCTGGGAAGCCTCCCTGAAGTTATCTGGTTTCTGCCAATCCCATGCCATGCCTTCCCTTTGATCCTGCAATTTTCCTATGGCCTTCCAAAAAATTATTTTTCTTTGGTTAAATAAAGCCAGTGTTTGCTGCTTACAACTAAAGAACTCTAACAGACACAAGAGAGTAAAAATAGTATCAGAGGCTACAAGGAGAAGAAGTAAATCATAGGTAACTCAAAAAAAGGTGATAGAAGGAGGAAATGTCAAATTAGGATTTTATACTAAACTATGAATATGTTTTTTCACATCTTTTTGAGATGATTTAGGTATTATATAAAGTGTAAGAAGAACTGAGATAAGAGGGAAGAGTCAAGGCACAACCTTTAGGAGAATGATATAGCCATTGAGGATGCAACAAAAACTGTTTAGAAACTATTAGGCCCAAGATTGTGGAAGATTCAACTTCCTGTAGACCTTGAGCCTCATTATACATTTGTTGAACCCAACGGTTCCTCGCCGTGAATCCGTCGCCCCAAAGACCACCAAGACCAGGTTTCGATGCAAACAGCAAGAGGATTTTATTGTACCGGCGCGCCGGGGTTCCCGCTCCTTAAGCAAGGAGTGAGAACCCTGATTGTTGTTACATGGCAGCTTTTAAGCACAAGCAAGCAGAAACAGTTTGATTGGTTACAGGTGTTGACCTTTTCAAGGATTGGTTCATTGATAACAGGTTACAACTGTGGCGGGCAGTTTCTCGGAACAGCAGCTCTTCTGGAAAAGTCCCGAGGAAGTTTCATAGGTTACAGAGATATGCGGGAGCTCGGGATGGGGTGCCTATGCATAGTCCTTTCCCAGTTACAGCCGAGAGGGTAAGTTTGGTTGCCCCCTCGTTTTGCCACCTGCAGGTTGTATGGGGCTGAGAAATGTAATCAGAGATAAACAGGCCATGTTTCCATGAGTCAGAGATAACCCTGGGCAGTTTGGAAAGTCTTATACTAAAAAACACATTCTTACACATTCATTAATAATATATTAACATATACTAAATGCACACCCCCAGGCCCCCAGTTACCATGACAGTTTCAAGGCTGACCATTAAAGACCAGGAAGTGGGTGATGGCCCAATTCCTGGAAATTTCCACCCCCTCCCCCAAAATAGTTGGAATAACCCTCCCACTTGTTAACCTATGAAATTACCCTGCCATAAAAACTAACCACTCCTATATTTCAGGACCATCCTCACCTTCTGAGATAGCCTACAATTCTGTCTGTGGAGGGTGTTCGTCCAAAGTCTGTCTTAGGACAGCAGCTCACACTCTCATCATGGAGTAGAGACACATTTTAGAAATATTTAGGAGTAGAATTGGCAGCACTAGAAGTAATGTGATCCACTAGATGTAGGAGATTAAAAAAAAAAAAACAGAGAACAGACTTGTGTTTGCCAAGGAGAAGGGGGGCAGGGAGAGAGATGGACTGCGAGTTTGGGGTTGGTAGATGCAAACTGTTACATTTAGGATGGATTAGAAAACAAGTTTCTGTTATAACACAGGGAACTATATTCAGTATTCTATGATAAGCTATAATGGAAAAGAATATAAAAGAAGAATGTACATATGTGTATAACTGAGTCTCTTTGCTGTACAGCATAGATTGGTGCACCATTGTAAATTAACTATTCTTTAATAAAAACAAAAACACTGGAATGACTCCTGGGTTTCCAGCTTGAGTACATATGAAGATGGTGAGGATGCTGAATGGTTTCCCAAACACATCATGTCTTCTCTCACTTTGGGTCTTTGCATATGCTCTTCCTACCTACAACACACTTTCTTTTAAATATCCGCTACTTCCAAAACATCTTTACTGAGGAAGCCTCCCCTTGATAGCTTACAGCAAACGGTGTCAGATTTGTGATCTCTGAAGAAGATTCAGCTTCAGAATCAGGGACAAGGTTTGATTACCCAGAGCTTTTGTTTTATTACAGTGAAAAAGGACAGGAAAAGTTTCTGAAATAGATATCAAAAGGGCGATGGAGGATGCCCCACTTGCTAGTCTTATCAAGACCTTATATACTTTTACCAGACCCATTCCAACAACATACATGTTAAATTAACAAGATTAGAACAATAGAAAGGTCTTATCAGACCCACTTCCACAACATCCCTCTGAAGATAACAAGATTAGTCAGAAGGTTCTTGTTAAGAAGGAGAGACATGTCCTCGAGCAAGATACATTTTTATTATATAATCATTAGTACAGAGCTTGAGGAAAAACATACAGAGCTTGAGCCATTAGCTCTGGGAATAAAGAAAAGACATTTTCTATGATTAGGACAAAAGAATGTAGAAAAAAATGTTTGTCCTTTTCTCTTCCTCAAGAACCCTGGACCCCTTTCTCCTCTTTGAGGGCCCCAGACTCCTTACAATCTACCTAAGAATTAGTTCTCTCGCCCTGATTGACTCAGACTGAGTTATGTGCCCCTCTTCTGTGTTCCCAAAGCTCCCTGTACTCACCCATAGATAAGTTAAGACACTATGTTGCCCTTAACAGAAAACCCAACTTAAATTGGCTTCAACAATAAAGGAAAATTATGAGCTCAAATAGACAGGCTTCAAGCCTGGTTTGATCCGGCAGCTCAACAATGTCATCAGGATCCCATTTTCTCTCCATTTCTTCTCTCTGCTTTTCAATCTCACATCTTCATCCTGAAGTTGATCTCCTTAGGGTGGCAAATGATTATGACACTTCTAGCCTGCATATCAGCTACCACATTCTTCAGAGAACTAACTTCTGAGAGCTCTTAAATGAGTGAGGAACAATCCTTCCCTAAGACCACCAGAAACAGTCTTTAGCTTCCCATAAACCCAAACTGAATCAGAAGAGGTGGATGAACTTAGAGCCTATTTTACAGAGTGAAATAAGTCGGAAAGAGAAAGATAAATATCGTATATGAATGCATATATATGGAATCTAGAAAGATGGTACTGAAGGATTTATTTGCAGGGCACCAATGGAAAAACAGAAATAGAGAACACACTTATGGACATGGGGAGAGGGGAGGAGAGGGTGAGATGTATGGAGACAGTATGGCTATCTATTACCATATGTAAAATAGATAGCCAATGGGAATTTGCTGTATGTCTCAGGAAACTCAAACAGGGGCTCTGTATCAACCTAGAGGGGTGGGATGGTGAGAGAGGCTCGAGGGAGGTTCAAGAGGGAGAGGATATATGTATACCTATGGCTGATTCATGTTGAGGTTTGACAGAAAACCAAAAAATTCTGTAAAGCAATTATCCTTCAATTAAAAATAAATTAATTAAAAAAGAAAATTCTTTATCTGAGTTTACTCTCAAAATGCATATTATATGAATGGTGTTAGCAATCTTTTTTCATTTAATATGAATTTAGTAAAAATATTACAAGTAAAAAAAAAAAAAGAATGTAATGGCATGAAAGAAAAAGAGCCAAAAAGTGCTAAATAGAAATGCTGGAAGTAGAATATTATACAACAGTGAAAAGGAATTAACTCCTCCTACACTCAACAAGAATAAATTTGCCAAACTTACTGTTGAGTGAAATAAAACAGACATGAAAGAGTATATATACTGTATAAATTCATTTTTATAAAGTATAAAACCAGTGAAAACTAATCTATTTCATTAGAAGTCAAGATAGTGATTACCCTTAGAGATATAGTGACTGGAAATGGGCAAGAAGAGAAACTTGTGGGGTGATAGTAATTATCTATTTAAAAAGAAACATTAAATTTGTGAAAATGTATCAAGTTATACATTTAATTTGAACACTTTTCATATGTTACACTCCAATCAGAAAGTAAGAAAATCCTTTCAATTAAAAAAAGAAAAACCTACATGTGTAAGGAAAAAGACTGGAAAATACTAGTCTTTTGCAATCCCAAAATAATTGCGGCATTGCTTTTGACTTCTGGATAAATAGGTTATTTTGTCTTTCTTCTGTATTTATCAAGTTTTTGAAACATAGCTCTTGATTGAATCCAGTTGAATACCTCTCCAGACTCACTTGGACCCACCTGCTTCCTGCCTCTCCACTCCGTGGAGAGCTAGTCATTTCAGTGAGCCTATCTCCTGATGCAGTAGTCTGCTTCAGCTTCCCCAAGTATGTGTGCCAGACTTCTGTACTTTCTTTATTGTACTTGCTGTAGCAGGAGCTGCAGCAGCTATGACACTCAGGTCTGACTTAACCAGATCCACAGAAAATCTCACTCAACACCACTTCCAAAATAAGCTGAATCACTTGCTATGGATTGAGATCAATCTCTCAAGACTGCCTTGAGGATCCAGGATACAATCTGGAAGTACAAGGGAGTTAATGTTTCATTCAGGGCTTCCCAGGTGGTGTTAGTGGTAAAGAACCTGCCGGCCAATGCAGGAGACGTGAGAGACGTGGGTTTGATCCTGGGTCAGGAAGATCCCCTGGAAGAGGGCATGACAACCCACTCAAGTATTCTTGCCTAGAGAATCCCATGGTCAGAAGAGCTTGACCAGCTACAGTCCACAGGGTCATACAGAGTCGGACATAACTGAAGGGACTTGGCACATACACATGGTATAAGGAAGTTGACCCATGCAAGATAGAAGGGAAGAGTCAGCAGTTTTCTCTTCCTCTCCCTGAGAAATGATTCCTAGACACGATATAGGCATTTTACATGATCTCTCAGTCCTATACAACCAAGCAATTAGCTGTATCTTATAAATCTGTGGCTAGCTCTGTAGACCGCCACCTTTACTTTTCTTTCCCTTCCTTCCAGATTTTCCTTTATTTTTGTCCTGAATATTGTTTATTGAACATCACAATAAGCCTTAGCATGTAAATTTTGCCCTGAGCTTTGGTTTTCCAGGGCAACAGGCTAGGACAAAACTATATACCTTTACAATGAGTGGCAAGAAGGAGGGGAAAATGATTTAAAAGAGATACCAGAAGTGAGTAATGTTAGGGAAACTAAGACAGGTAAGAACAATTACCATTTTACTAAGCATCTACTATCTGCCATACTCTTTACATTTATATTCTCTAATTTTCACAGCAGAAACTTTTGAATTCAATTGGCATGAAAATCACTGATGACTTTGTGGAGAGCTGGCTCAGTGGAATGGTTGGTTAATCCTGAGCCAGATGGCTTGGATTTAGGGGTGAAGAAGAGATTAAGATGTGGAAAACCAGAGGGCAGACTTCTTAAGAAAATAAAGAAGGGAGCAGGACGGTGGCCATGGAAGTCGGAATCCGCTAAGGAGTGTGTAACAACTCACCTGCCGAATCAACTAGAAAAAAAAGAAAAAAGAAAATAAAGAAGGGAAGGAAAGTGATGGATTAGTGGCTTGAGAGAAAAGCAGATAGAAGGAGAGTTTTCACAATATGAGGAATTTGAACATGAACATGTGCTAAGGGAAGGATCCGGTGGAAGAAAGTGGAAAAGCTACGAAAAGAGAATAACGGGAAGAATCATGCTTTTAGCTAATGTTTACTGAGAATTTACTAAGCGCTACTATCTTAGTCTGTTTTCAGACTGCTTCAGATACTGCAGACTGGGTGATTTACAAACAGCAGAAATTTATTGCCAACCATTATGGAGGATGGAAGTCCAAGGTCAGAGACTTACCTGATCAGTCCAGCATGATCAGGTAAGAGCCCTTTTCTAGATCATAGACTTATTGTATGCCTCACATGGCAGACCGGCAAAGGATCTCTCCAAGAGCCTCTTTTATAAGGAATTCCACTCACAGGACTTACACACTTCCCAGATACCCCATGGGAATTACCACATCACCTTGGGTACTAGAATTTCAACACATTAATGAGAGTGGAGAGGTGGAGAGGCAAACATTCAGACTATAGCACCTAGTCTTTGCACCTAGTCGAGGTGCAAAGGACACAAAAATGGATCAGACTTGTCCTCTGGCTTTAAGGTTCACAGTTCAGAGGGGCTAAAGTAAAAGAGGTGGAAAGCAGACCCTGAGATGGGTGCACAGAGGCAGCATCATGGAATGCAGGGGAGACAAGGCTCAAACAGATGAAGAATTGGAAAGTAAGAGGGGTCTCTTAGAAATGAGGATGGCGTGCCCCACTCTGGACTACTAGGTGAGAGGGACAAGCTCTCAGCCCTGCTTCACCGAGCATTTCAGCATTTGGCAGAAGTGTCTATAATTGAATCTGAGAAGAATGTGGCCAGGTCAAAGGAATGAGGAAATGGCCTCTTTCCAAGTTTCTGAGTCTATCTATAGCAGTGGTTTATTTGCTGGCAATTCCTGCTTACTTTGGATTGGATTATCTGAGAATTCAAGAACAAAGTCCAAATTCAAGAGGAGCCTTATGCAAATCAAGGCAATAAAAAGGCCACTCCAGAAACTTATAGCCAGGAGAAGCAAGGGCCTAAATACCTTATGTAGATGAAAGGAAGCTGAGACAAGAGGATGAAGAGAGGTTCTTACCCTCTGACCTGCCCCCCTCAGCAGGGCCTCTCAAACTCGTGGATGCGAACCCCTTATCTGTCAGAATTCCTGGAAGGAGAGGGAGACCTTAAATCTAGGCTCACCTTCACGTGCTCATGGCTGAGTGCTTTTTCATTCAGTAGTCATTCATTTATCTACCACTTACTGAGCCCCTACCATGTGCTAGATATTCTGCTAGGTTGCTGGGGATACCATAAATAAGACCTTGCCTTCTCGAGCTGACCCTCTAGTGACATAGTAGTACAGGGCAGCAACAGCTGAATTCTGAATATTTAAGGAACAGCTGAATTCTTTCTAATCCATGAATCTCCGTAAAGGGCAGAATCATTTCTAAACACTGGACAGCTCAGAAACCAGCCCTTGATGTAGAAACTTCCAGCAAATGGATGATACAGCTTGACAAGACTTGACTAATTTTCTGTAAGAGTGAGACTCCCTGCCTCAGTAGCTACTGGGAGTGTCCTTGGATTTATATATGGAGGCATCATTCTCTTCCTCAGCTCCTTGGATCCTGTGACCCAACTTAAGAGCCTGCTGAGGGAGCAAGGCTGCCATCAGGCCCTCGGAGCTATACTCGGCAGATGCCTTCCTCCTCAGTCTAGATTCAAGCTCTAATCTCATTTCCCAGCATGATATCGCACCTGGCATGACTCCATTGTACCACATTTCACTGTGAACTAAGACTGTGCTCTATCCTATGTTACCCACAGGACTGCGACCATATCTTTGAGGCCAGAGATCGATTTAGGAAGCTTGCTTTAGCTATCTTTTTATTGTTTAATTAAATTTTTTTTCCCCTTGGCCTAACTATAAGGCATATAGTATTTTAGTTTCTTGAGCAAGGACTGAAATTGGGCCCTGGCAGTGAAAGCATGAAGTCTTAACCACTGGACCACCAGGGAATTCCTAGCTACCATTTTAAATAGCAAAACAATAGCTAATATTTATTGGGCTCTTTCTATATGTATCAAGGACTGTACTGAATATGTCATAGAAATTACCTTGCTTAATCTTCACAACAACCCTGAAAGTAGCGATCATTATCCCTGTTTTGCAGTTGAGAAGAGGCTAAATGATTTTTTTTTTAANTTCCCATCAGCTGTTCCTGCGCCGCCACAGCCCGGGGCTCTCAGCCGCTGTCTCTGTCCTCCGACGTGGGGTAGCTCCTCTCAGCCGCGCTGAGTGGGAAGTGGGGTGGCTCCTCCCAGCCGTTCCTGCGCCGTCACTGCCTGGGACTCTCAGCCGCTGTCTCTTGGACTTGGGGTGGCTTGTCTGGGCCGCGCTTAGTGAGCCGGCGGCTCGTAGCCGCCTGCGCTTATTAGTGAGGCTAAATGATTTTGAAGCTCACACAGTAAATGGAACTCTTGCAACCTTCATCTATAACTCCAAAGTCACAAAAGCAAGGATGTTTTTTCCAGGATACTCCTTTGCCTCTTGCAGTGAGTCGTTATCTCTGTGACCCTGCTGCTAAGCATGTTTGGTTCGTACTAAGGACTCAGTGAATAAACTTCTGAAAATTGTTTGCACGTATGGTCCAACATGCACTCAAAGAAGTAACAAACTAGTAGGGATTAGTCACTAGTAGTGACTAGAGCCGGGCCTTCGCAGGTCAATGGTTCTCCAGAGTACCACTGACAGAAGGCACACACCTCTAGACACTAGTATGGTTACCATCAGCTGGAAATAGAAGTGAGTTCTTGGGCACAGAACTTTCCAATGATTATTCTGTCTTTCTTGTAGAAGATTTGTGTAATGCCTCAACCTGCCTGATCTAACATGACTGAGGTCAGTAACTTACAGCGTCAACCGTGTACCATGGTGTCTCTCTGCTTTGCTGCCCCAGGGCTTTCTCCATGCTGTGGAAGGCAGCTCAGCTGTGTGCAGCTGCTATCTGAAACTGTGAGGGAGTTATGGTTTCCACAGGAAACCCTCAGAAAATGGAAAGAAAGGGGCCTGGGGGTAATACTTCAGCCTCCCCAGCCTTCACTGGGATAATTTTGAGATGTGGTTTCCAGAGTTTTTCAGAAGAATCCTACATGGATTGATTCTGGTTGCCCAAAGTATTAAGTAGTTGATGTATTAATCCTTTCTTCTTTTCTGTCTTATGTCCCCACTCCCTTCCTTCTAATTCTTAGTTTTGTTTCCCAAATAAATGATCTGTACCTAAGTACTAGTTTTACTGTCTGACTTTTGAGTGGTCTCAACTAAGATATAATACTTGAAGGAAAAAAAAAAGCAAAAACAAAAGATATCATACTTAGGTGTTTCTTTTCTTTAAAAAAAAATAGTGTGCTTCCTTTATAAAACCAATATATATTTTCTTTTTTTTTAAACCAATATATATTTTTTCATAGTAACTTTAAAAAAATAATTTGTATTGGAGTATAGTTTATTTACAATGTTTATTGCAACTTTTTAAAAAGTAATTTTATTTATTTATTTTTGGCTGTGCTGAGTCTTCATTGCTTCACAGGCTTTTCTCTAGTTGCGGGGAGTGGGACTACTCTCTAGCTGGGGTGCCAGTTTCTCATTTTGGTGGCTTCTCTTGTCGTGGAGCACTGGCTCCAGGGTGTAAAGGCTTCAGTAGTTGTGGTTCCCAGGCTCTAGAGCACAGGCTTAATAGTTGTGGCGCACAGCCTAAGTTACTCTGCAGCATGTGGGATCTTCCCAGATTGGGGCTCAAACCTGTGTCTCTTGTATTAGCAGGTGGATTCTTTATCACTGAGCTACCAGTGAAGCCCCTTATTGCAACTTTTGAAAATACAAAAACAGTCCAATTACTTAATGACAGTCACTATTTAGCATATGAGAAATTATTACCTATTTTTGTGTTTATGTGTTTTTCTGTATGAATGTTTATGATTTGAATTGTTCTGTAGTCTAAACTACTAAAATAATTATTCTATTTATTTGTGATTTAATTCGTAGAAATTCTGTTTATTCTCCATGATGCTTGTGAATGTGACAAAAATAGATTTTGTTTGTTTGTTTGGCCGTAGAGCCCACATCCCCTGCATTGAAAGTTTGGAGTCTTAACCACTGGACCTCCAGTGAAGTTCCTGGGGAAAATAAATTTTTAAAAAACTTCTGTAATAGTGNCGTAGAAATTCTGTTTATTCTCCATGATGCTTGTGAATGTGACAAAAATAGATTTTGTTTGTTTGTTTGGCCGTAGAGCCCACATCCCCTGCATTGAAAGTTTGGAGTCTTAACCACTGGACCTCCAGTGAAGTTCCTGGGGAAAATAAATTTTTAAAAAACTTCTGTAATAGTGGGATTAAGGGTGTTTGGAAAGTGAGTCATAGGACATAAGTTATAAAAAGATTAAAAGCTATTACTTTAGAGACTGTATTTTCCCATGATATTTGTATCAGTTTAATAGGCTAAAATGGAGGGAGGGAACATTTTCAAACATTAATTACCGAAGTCAGGTTGACAAGAAGAACCAAAGTATGCTTAGCCAGAGGGCCACTTCAGCTGGAGAGCAGGTTCATGTAGAACATTGACTGCTTAGCCAAGAAGTTTGGACTTTGCAGAGATAGTAAAAGTTTCTAAGTGGAAAAAAACCCAAAAAACCAATTAGAGGAATACACTGGGAAGATTAATTGGGTAAAACATAAAAAATAGATGCAGTTTTGGTTAGCACAAGACCCAAGCCTGTGTTGTAAGAGTCTGAGTTAGGGAGATACTTCATTACTAGAATAAAGTGAACGATCCTTGTCTGCCTCCAAAGTCAAAGGGAAAAAGCGCCAAGATTGCAAGCTTCTGCTAAAACTCTAACAAACTATAATCTGTCATAGTGTACCTAAGGACCAACTTAATTAACACCATTTTAATGACAATAACTTAACATTCAGAAAACTAAGATCATGGCATCTGGTCCAAACACTTCATGGCAAATAGATGGGGAAACAATGGAAACAGTGTCAGACTTTATTTTTTTGAGCTCCAAAATCACTGAAGATGGTGATTGCAGCCATGAAATCAAAAGACACTTACTCCTTGGAAGGAAAGTTATGACCAACCTAGATAGCATATTAAAAAGCAGAGACATTACTTTGCCAACAAAGGTCCGTCTAGTTAAGGCTATGGTTTTTCCAGTGGTCATGTATGGATGTGAGAGTTGGACTGTGAAGAAAGCTGAGTACTGAAGAATTGATGCTTTTGAACTGTGGTGTTGGAGAAGACTCTTGAGAGTCCCTTGGACTACAAGGAGATCCAACAAATCCATTCTAAAGGAGATCAGTCCTAGGTGTTCATTGGAAGGCCTAATGCTGAAGCTGAAACTCCAATACTTTGGTCACCTGATGTGAAGAGTTGACTCATTGGAAAAGACTCTGATGCTGGGAGGGATTGGGGGCAGAAGGAGAAGGGGACAGCAGAGGACGAGATGGTTGGATGGCATCACTGACTTGATGAACATGAGTCTGAGTGAACTCCAGGAGTTGGTGGTGGACAGGGAGGCCTGGTGTGCTGCAATTCATGGGGTCACAAAGAGTCGAACACAACTGAGTGACTGAAATGAACTGAATGACAATAACTGGACTTCCCAGGTGGTTCATTGGGGAAGAATCTGCCTGCCAAGCAGGAGACATGGGTTCCATCCCTGGGTCGGGTTCCATCCCTGGTTCAGGTTCCAACCCTGGGTTGTGGAGAAGGAAAGGGCAACCCACTCCAGTATTCTTGCCTGGGAATTCCCATGGACAGAGGAGCCTGGTGGGCTACAGTCCATGGGATCATAAAGAGTCAGACACGGCTTAGCGACTCAACGACAACAATGACAATGAAATCAAGATGAACGGAGGGAGTCATTGAGCAAGGCACTTCTGTTGGGGGCTTGGTGGACTTGAGAGACCATATGGTTTTCCTTAACTCGGAGGGATTAGTCCTTGGAACCATTTCATGGCCTTTTCCCTAATTCCACATACATCAAAGCAAAATTCTTAGTAATGTTCTGCTTTCTATATTTTAAACAATTAAAAAAAAATTTTTTTTTCTGCACTAGGGCTTTCTCTAGTTGTGGCGTGTGGGGGCTACTCTTCATTGTAGTGCTGCGACTTCTTGTCGCAGTGGCTTTTCTTGTTGCTGAGCACAGGGTCTAGATGCTTGGACTTCAGTGGTTGTGGTGCACAGGCTTAGTTGCTCTGGGGCGTGTGGAATCTTCCTGGGCCAGGGATTGAATTTGTGTTCCCTGCATTGGCAGGCAGATTCCCATCCACTGTACCACCAGGAAAGTCCTCTATATTTCTTAATGCTAAGAAGAGAGTGTTCTGGAGGGCAGGCAGGAACATATACGCATCCTTGAAAAGAAATCTTTCCATGGTGATTAGTATATTGATTTTCTAATTTATATATCAGTCCTTTCTGAGTTTGTAAATGCTGGTAAGATCCCCTGAGCTAAGATTCCCTAACAAAAATTCCCTGGGCTGCAGTGACCAAGTAAGTCTTGCCTAGGCATCAAGGCTGCATCCTTGATGGCTGTGTGAGGAATAGTTAGGAAGCTCTAAAAGTAAACTATACTTGAGATGATCATTACTTAGAAAAGGGTGGAGGTAATAAGGTGGTGAGAAGTGGTCAGATTTGGCATACATTTTGAAGAGAGAGCTGCCCGGGTGAGTTTTTATTACTATTATTTTAGATTTATTTGGCTGTGCTGGATTTTAGTTGTGGCATGCAAGATCTTTGATCGTTATTGTGACATGCATCTTTTAGTTTCAGCATGAAGGGTCTAGTTCCCTGACCAGGGATCAAACCCAGGTCCCATGGATTGGGAGCTTGAAGTCTTAACCGCTGGACAACCAGGGAAGTCCCAGGATGTATTATTATTGATAGATAAGGAGGGAGGTATAAGGATTACCCTGGGGTTTTGACCTGAGCAAGTGGGCAAATGTTGATGTCTTTTCCTAAATGGGGAAAACTGGAAAAGCAGTATGCGAGTGGTAGGGAGAAAAGAGTTCTTTCTGGACAACTGAGTTTAAAATGTCTATATAGCATAAAAGACAGTCACCAAGGAGGCTTTGGGTATATGAATGCAGAGCCCAGGGATGAAGTTTGGACTGTATAAATGATGTCTGAGGTCTTGAACCTGGAGGAGCTCACCTAGGGAATGAATGAGACATAAAAGAAATGAAGACCAAAGAGTCTCTTCTGGATGGCCCAGCAATATTTAGAAGTCAAGAAAAAGACCCAGGAAAGCAACCAATAGATGAAAGAAAAATCAGGAAAACCAAAAATCCCAGAAGTCATGTAAAGAAAGCTTTTTAGGGAGAGAATGATCAACCAGGATAAATGCTGCCAAGATGTCATTTAAGATGAGGAATGAGGCTTGACTACTGGTTTGGCATAATGGCAGCCATTGGCCATCTCAACAATAGATGTTTCAGTGAAGTGGTATAGACAAAGCTCATTTACAGCAATTTAAGAAAAGAATTGGAGGTGAAGAAGTGGGCAAAGTGGATATAACTCTTTTAGGAATTTTGCTATACCAAAATGGGATGGTAGTTGGATGTGTAATGAAGTCAAAGGTGGGATATTTTTCCCCCTGAATTGGCAAACACACTAGTATGGCAAGTTATGTGCTGATCCATCAGAGTGAGAAACACTGACAGTTCAGGAGAAAGAGAAAATAATTGCAAAAGCAACATTTTTGAGTAGGTAAGAGAGCATCAGTCATCTGCCTCAGATGGGAGGGCACACTGACAAATACTTTTTCTTTTGGCTGCACCACATGGCTTGAGGGATCTTAATTCCCTGACCAGGAATTGAATCCAGGGCCTCAAAAGTGAAAGCAGAGTCCTACCCACTGGACTGTCAGGGAATTTCCCTGACAAATACTTGTTAAAGTGATTGATGCCTCCTGATCCCCTGTATCTCGTTTAATCCTCTTGGTAGTCCAATATGTTGGTATTATTATTCTTATTTTAAAGTGGGGTAAATTGAGTGTTAGAGAGGCTTAGTGACTTGCTTAAAATAACAAAATAGTGAAGATAGGATTAAAAATGTTGGCTCAGGCTTCCCTGATAGCTCAGTTGGTAAAGAATCCGCCTGCAATGCAGGAGACCTCGATTCTATCCCTGGTTTGGGAAGATCCACTGGAGAAGGGAAAAGCTACCCACTCCAGTATTCTGGCCTGGAGAATTCCATGGACTGTATAGTATGGGATTGCAAAGAATTGGACACCACTGAGTGACTTTCACTTTCAGGGAATTCTCCTGGTTAGGACTTCATGCTTTCATCGCCCTGGGCTTGCCTGATCGGTATACTAAAATCCATTAAGCCTTGTGAAGAGGCCAAAAATAATGCGGCTAATTTCAATGAGAGTGCCTGTTTCACCAAGATCAAGAAAGGTTGTTCGATCAGTGAATGAGAGTGTGCACAGAAATGTACTACTCAAGGAGTTGGATAGTAGGGGGAAGAATGGGAGGAAGAGATAGCGAGGGAGTTTGGGACTGATATGTAAATACTGCAATATTTAAAATGGATAAACAACACTATATAGCACAAGGAACTCTGATCAATGTTATGTGGCAGCCTGGATGGGAGGGGAGTTTGCAAAGGTATAGTGAAGTCGCTCAGTAGTGTCCGACTCTTTGCGATCCCATGGACTGTAGCCTACCAAGCTCCTCTGTCCATGGGATTCTCCAGGCAATAGTACTGGATTGGATTGCCATTCCCTTCTCCAGGGGAGCTTCCTGACCTTGGGATCGAACCGGGTCTTCCGCATTGTAGATAGACGCTTTACCATCTGAGCCACCAGGGAAGTCTGACTCCTTTTGCGGTTCACATGAAACTATCACAACATTGTTAATCGGCTATACTCTAATATAAAATAAAAATTTAAAATGGTAAAAAAAAAGAAAAAGGAAGCTGGATAGTAGCTGTGGAGTTTCTGGAATGTCAGGCTGGGGAACAGGGAATCTCATAGCCCTGAACATCACTCCAACCTTGAGGCTGCCCAACTATACGGGTTGTGAATTAACCAGAACAAGTGTCGTTTATTTATTTATTTATTTATTTTTACAAGTGTTGTTTATTTATTTTTTTTNCCTCTCAGCCGTTCCTGCACCGTCACAGCCCGGGACTCTCTGCCGCTGTCTCTTGGACGCGGGGTGGTTCCTCTCGGCCGCGCTCAAGTGAGCCGGCTCTGCAGCCGCCTCGAGCCTTGTCCATGTGTAAAATAGACGGCCAGTGGGAATTTGCTGTTCGATGCAGGGGACTCAAAACCACAAGTGTTGTTTAAATGCAGTTGTGTTTAAATCCTTCCTGTACCCTTTGTGTGACCTTGGGCATATTTCCTTATTTATGAAATAGAGGGTTTTTTTTGCCTAACTGCACATCATGTGAAACTTTACTGACCATGAATCCAACCCACGCCCCCTGCATTGAGTCTTAGCCACTGGAATACCAGAGAAGTCCTGAAATAGAGATTTTAATATCTACCTTGCTGATATGTTTTGGGATTAAATGAAACAATGGAAGTAAAATGTCTGACAGTATATAGTAGGGATTTGGTGAATGGTTGTGATTATTGTTTGTATTCACAATAGACTGTTTGCAGGCTAGGTGGGTGTGGTCTGCAACATTCTGCTCCCCAGCCAGTGAAGATGCTGAAACTCCTCCCCAGATCTGAGAAAGACAGCAGGACTCCTGAATGGAAAAGGGCTCTGCAGAAGGGTTGCACTCTCTCTCTCTCTTTCTCTCTCTCACACTCACATACCTGTGTGCACACATATTCATGTAGAGCTCCAGCCGTACTTATATCAGGGCAGAGGAACACAGGCACAAAGATCAATGCTGCAGTTCAGTGGTGGAAATGAGGCTGCAGCCAACTGAAACTATTGGTCTGGGACTGGAAAAGGGTGGAGAAGAGAAGTAAGTACTGTGGGCAGGCCTGGCAAGACAAGAGCAGAACCACAGCAGGAAGCAGACAGTCTAAGTCATATGGCAGTTCGGATTTCCCCTGTCAACTTCACTTCCCAATTTTACATCCTTCCATTGCATATGTCTACCACAGAGGCCACTCCTTGCTAAAAGTGGGCAGAAGTGATTGATTTATTCACTGACAAGCATTTAATGATACCTACCATGTGCCAGGAATTTTCTGAAAGACTGAATAGTTGTTGGTTGGGGAGACTTCCCTGGTGATTCAGTGGCTGACTCTGAGCTCCCAGTGTAGGAAGCCTGAGTTCTATCCCTAGTCAGGGAACTAGATCCCACATGCTGCAACTAAAGATCAGGCATACTGCAATGAAGATTGAAGATCCTGTGTGCCACAACTAAAAGATCCAGAGCGGCCAAATGGATATGTAAATAAATAAAGTATTTTTAAAGAAATAGTTGTTGGTCAGGGAGCTACAGGGAGCTGGAGAAGGACAGTCTGGACAGAGAAACTAACATGTGTTAAGTTGTGGTGGGGTGAAGTAGGATGTTAACTCCACAAACTACATGTGATTTGATAAAAAGAGAGCACAGAGTTCCAGAGGGAAAAGTGGGAGATGAAACTGGAGAGGTAAGATGAGACCAGTTCATAAAGAGGCTTAATTACTACACTAAAATGTCTGGGATAACTGACTAACCATTTGGAAAAAAAGCTAAAGTTTAGACTCTTACCTTGTACTATACACAAAAATAAATTTCAGGGGGTTTAAAAGTTTGAATATGGGAATTCCCTGGTGGTCCAGTGGTTAGGACTTGGTACCTTCAAGCTTTCAATTCAGGGGCCAGGGTTTGATCCCTGGTAAGGGAACTAAGATCCTTCAAGCTGCATAGCACAGCCAAAAAGAAATAAATAACAAAAAAAGGCTTGAATATAAAATAAAAATATCTTAAAAATACTAAAAGGGAAATAGAATATTTGCACTATCTTGGGGGTGGGAAAGGCTTTCTTTAACTTTAAAAACCAAAGTTAGACAGTATAAAGGAAAATGTTGACAGTTTTCACAGATAAAAGTGAAAACTGCAGCAAAAAACAGCATAAACAAAAAAAACAAATGACAGTAAGAAAAGAGTCTTCAACCATTTAATGGTTGAAGGGTTCAAGTATTACTTTGTAAAGAACTGATAGAAAATAAAGTAAGAATATTTTGATAAAAATCGACAAAATTCTTAACAGGGTGGTTCCCAATAGAAGAAAGAAAAATGGCTATAAAAAGGTTATTTAAATATACTAGCAATGAAAGAAATACAGATTACTTTCCCTGTCAGAATGAAAACAGATTGGGACTTCCCTGGTGGCACAGTGGATAAGAATCCGCCTGCCAATGCACAGGACACAGATTTGATCCCTGCTCTGGGAAGATTCTACCTGCCTCGGGGCAACAACTACTGACGGCCATGTGCCTAGAGCCTGTGCTCCAAATAAGAGAAGCCATAGCAAGAAGCTTGTGCATCACAACAAAGAGTAGCCTCTGCTCACCACAACTAAAGAAAACCCCTGCGCAGCAACAAAGACCCAGCTGCTAAGTTGCTTCAGTCGTGTCCGACTCTGTGCGACCCCATAGACAGCAGTCCACCTGGCTCTCCCATCCCTGGGATTCTCCAGGCAAGAACACTGGAGTGGGTTGCCATTTCCTTCTCCAAGGCATGAAAGTGAACGTGAAGTCCTGTCTGACTCCTAGCGATCCCGTGGACTGCAGCCTACCAGGCTCCTCCAATCCATGGGACCTTCCCGGCAAGAGTACTGGAGTGGGTTGCCATTGCCTTCTCTGAAAGACCTAGGGCAACCAGTAAAAAAATAAAAGTGAAAGAAAGAAATAAAAAGATCAAGCCAGCCCCAGTGTTGGAGACAGTGTGAAAAAGGGGGACCTACTCCCACACTGTTGTTGATGGGAGTGCAAAATAGTACAATCCTTCTCTAACTTGGTAATATATATTAAAATTTTAATGTGCATCTCTTCTGATTTTCCCTTTGATCCAGGAATTTTAAGGAATTTAGTCAAAGGAAATAATAATAATAAAAATGACAAGGTGGTTTATTGTATTGTTTAGAAAAAAGAAAATTTACCCAAATGTTCATAAGAAGGGAACTGGCAAAACAAATTATTGTGCATCCACACAA
The DNA here is from genome assembly GCA_006410615.1 of Neotragus moschatus. Lineage (NCBI taxonomy): Eukaryota > Metazoa > Chordata > Mammalia > Artiodactyla > Bovidae > Neotragus > Neotragus moschatus. The sequence goes on along the minus strand of SJYA01000407.1, from coordinate 246,537 downwards.
TAAAGGTGATACAGCCACAGGATAAAGTAGATCTGTAACTGTTGTAGAAAACTGTCCAGGATGTGTTGTTAAGTGGAGAAAAAAACAAAGAACAGAAAGGAGGTCACCAAAAGCAGGTTTGGCACTAGCTGTGTTCAGTTCATTCAGATTCAAAGATCAAACTCTTTAGGGCCTCAGAAGGCCCAGGTGCCAGTTCCTGCTTCTGGATCAAGGTTGTATATGATGAGGGAGGAGGCTGGCCCTGAGCCCAGAGCCCAGAACAGGATGGGCATTTCTCCTTCAGCTCTGCCACAGCTATGACAGATACCTGCATTGGAGCCTGGATTTCCTTCACCAGCAGAAAGAGGATGAGGATACACCCAAAGCCTTGAGTATATTCCCACTTCATTAGGGTACGAAGGTGACTTGCCTGGGCTCTGCTAATGCTGGACTTTGTGAATCTGACTTCCTTTTTCTAAGGGACTTGAACAAATAAGCCTTTTCGATAAGGCATCCTTTTAGTCATAGACTGTAGTTAAGCTGCTTGGTTGTGTTCTATTAGAGGAGAGCTACTCAAGTCCATTTCTAAGGGGTGATAGGATCGTAAGATTTCAAGGTCTCCAGAAATAAGAGTAAATAAACACTAATTAAGCTTCAACATAAGCCTGGACTTCCTGTAAGATACTAGGAAGGAAAACAGTTTTTTCATCAGAAGAAATATTTTAGGATCTGAACGCTGGACAAACCAAGCTGTTATTATTGATATTAAATGGCCAATTAGTAGCTAATTAGAGCTTTGGAACTCCCTGGCCAGGCCCCATCTGGAAACCCTCTTGGGTCTGAGGTAATAAATCCAATTTATAACACTTACTGATCAAAACATTTTCCAGTGAGAGACTTCCCTGGTGGTCCAGTGGCTAAAACTCTGTGCTCCCTCCCAATGCAGGTGGCCCAGGTTTGATCCCTGGTCAGGGAACTAGATCCCACATGTGGCAGCTAAGATCCAATGCAGCCAAATAAATATAAATAAGTAAATACTAAAACATCAACAACAACAAAAGTCTCCAGTGAAAATCCACCTGCCCTCCTGCAAAAAATCCCCACATTGGCCTTTCCCAGCTAAGGTACTAGGGGCCCAATTCTTACACACTTAAAAAAATGTCTGCAGTTTTTTTTTTTCTAGAAAGGAGAAGGACAGAAGTCACAATGCAATTCTCAGGCCCAGGTTAATTCCGTATAAGTAAAGCTCTCTCCTACTCTAAGGAAACAAAAACACTAATTTGAAAAGATATCTGCACACCAACATTCATTGCAACATTATTTAAAATAGCCAAGATATGGAAGCAACCTAAGTGTCCATTGATAGATAAATGTATAAAGAAGATGTGGTATATATATTGTGATATATATGATATATATACATAAATATTACTCAGTCATAAAAATGAAATTTTGCAATTTGCAACAACATAGATGGATCTAGAGGGTATTATGCTAAAGTGAAATAAATCAGACAAGGAAAAATACTGTATGACATCACTTATATATGAAATCTAGAAACTAAAAGAGGGGCTTCTCTGGTGGTCCAGTGGTTGGGACTCTGTGCTTCCACTGCAGGGGGCTCAGATTCAATCCCTGGTCGAGGAGCTAGGATGCTGCCAAAAAATAAAATATAAAGCAAACAGATAAAGTAAAAACAGACTCATAGGTATAGAAAATAATTGCCTTCCAGAAGGGAGGTGGAGGATGAGATAGATGAGGAGGATTAAAAGATACAAAGCTCCAGTTGGAAAATGAATAAGCTATGGGGATGTAATATGAAGCATAAGTGATATAGTCAATAATATTGTAATAATTTTGTATAGGGACAGATGGTAACTAGATATCATGGTGACCATTTTATAATATGTGTAAATGTCAGATCACTATATACCACACCTGAAACTAACAAAATATTATATATCAAGTATATTTCAATTTTTTTTTTAATAGTCAAGCTCTATGTCAGTTTTCCAGGCCACTGTTCAGACCAGAGTAGACATGGTTGACTTAGTTTTAATGGAGTTGACTCATAATACTCTCTGCTCCCAGGGAACTCAGAAAGTAATACTAAATACTTGGGAAGGCTGTTTTTTATTTATATTTGATCTTGCTAGCCTAAGGTAGAATGGAGCAGGAACCTTAGTTCTTGACAATGGAGAAATTGAGACATCAATTCAGCTAGCACCCACTGAGCACTTTCACTGCTCCTAACAGAAATAAACTTGTCATGAGTATCCTCATGACACTCAAAGATAAGATCACCAAATGTTTGATTAGCCACCTGAGATCAGTTCCCTCTGTCTGAGGCATTCATGCATACTCCACATTCGCTGAGCACCAGCTGCTTCCAGATCATGCTTCCCTCTGGATGCTGCAGAGGGCAAGGTGAAGATGTGGCCCAGCCCTTGAGGAATGGCAGTCCAGTGAAATGCTTCTCAGTCTGTTTTCTCTTCAGTGTTATAAAGTACTTACTACCACCATAACCTTAACTCCCTAAGATCATGGTCACTGGGGGTAGAGGAAAAAAGTCAGTAATTATAGAATGATGTGATAAATGCTAGCTGTGACAGAAATAAGCACAAGGTATGCCGAAATAAAAGGAAGGGGCACAGAAAATCAGTTTGGGAATGGAGAGCTTGTCAGAAAAGGTATCCCCAAATGGTAACACTTTAGCCCGACTCTGAGAGATAAGCAGGAGGCAGGTAACCAAGAGTCACCAAATAGGATATGAGAGATCCAGGATTGCACACAGTGCTTTATGGTTAGAGCAGCTTGTGCTGTATGTGAGGAAGGAGAGACAAGACATCAGATGAGTAGAGGGCCTGTGTGTCAAGATAAGAAATATTATGCTGAATGCTTGCCAGGCTAAATGCTGTGGGAGATATCAGCAAGGGGGTTGGAAATCAAGTCACATAGGAGTTGTTAGGGAAATAGGGCTACTTAAATTGAAGAAAAGACTTAGGAGAGAGAACTGTTTTAAGAGCTGTTCATTATGTTACTTCAGAATCAGAAAGGGTCAGCTACAAAATAATTAATTAGTTTAATTTTTGGTTGTGCTACAACTTCGTTGCCGTGCATGGGCGTTTTCTAGTTGTAGAGAGCGGGGCTATTCTTTGCTGTGGTGCACGGGCTTCTCATCGCAGTGGCTTCTCTTGCTGCAGAGTAGATGGTAGGTGCATGGGCTTCAGTAGTTGGAGCACACAGGCTCAGTGGTTGTGGCATTACTTGTGCATGGGCTTGGTTGCTCCACCATATGTGGAATCTTCCCTGACCAGGGATCGAACTCAGGTTCCCTGCATTAGCAGGCAGATTCTTATCCACTGTAATACCAAGGACGTCCAGAAAGGGCCAACTTTTATTCTGGCTTGGTAAACTACACACTATAAGCAGGTTAGCTAGACTCTTAGGTCAGTGGCTCAAATGGTTCAAACATTTGAGATGGCTCTGCCTCCTATCCAGCTCTGGTCTTATGAGTTCTCCCACCGGGGTCTGTTGTCAGCCCTGCTGTGTCCTCAGGGGAAGGTGGTAGGAAAGAATGTGGACATGCCTTTAGTTGCAGAATTACAGCTTACAGAGGGTCAGGGGAACATGACTAAGGACTCCAGGAAAGGCGGGACTCCAGCTTGTGGTTAGAGGTGTGGTTGAGGCTAGGAATGAATCAGTGAAGCCTCCCCAGAGGTAGAGCTCTCCTTTTCCATCTGTGTGCTTTCTCAGATCCTTTAATCCTTTGTTTCCCTTTCCCAGCTGTCACTGACAGAGAAGTGCTTACAAGAAAAAGCCAAAAGAGTCATTACAATAGGTGTGAGTCTTTCTGGTCTTAACATCATTGTTCTCCTAACTGCCATTCTTCTGATGAGCAAGGCACTCTTTTCTGGAAGCTTTGGCCAAGATATCTAGAAGTAAAGTATGAATACATGAAAGAAATAAAATGTATTTTTCCCTGCTTCCAGGCAGAGAACACCCTACCCGCCGGGATAAATGACCCAGAAGTTTAGATAGACCATGAGTCTTCAAGTTGGTTATTGACTTTCTTTAGCTGACAGGGTCTCAACCTGTGGCAGGGGACATTTGGCAATGTGTTGGAGGGGGTGCTACTGGCATCTGGAGGTTAGGATATTGCTCAACATCTGATTATATATAAGACAGCCCCTCCCTCCAACAAAAAATTATCAGACTCAGGATGTTGATGGCACTGCGGTTGAGAAATAACTGATAAGTGCTTATGTTTGTAAAGATTTGGTTGGGAGCAGGGGTGGATGAGGATTCAGCTCAGAGGTTAAAGCGTCTGCCTGGAATGCAGGAGACCTGGGTTTGATCCCTGGGTCGGGAGGATCCCCTGGAGAAGGAAATGGCAACCCATTCCAGTACTCTAGCCTGGAAAATCCCATGGAGGGAGGAGCCTGGTAGGCTACAGTCCATGGGGTCACAAAGAGTCAGATACGACTGAGTGACTTTACTTCACTTCTTCACTTCCTGATACACAAGGTAGTTAGAGCAGAAAACCAATTTTAATTCTATGAACACAGTTTGCAAGTCCTCTGCAGGTCTAACTTACAGCTGCACCATGGTTGACCCAGCTTAGGCACTTCCTTCTGCTTTACTGGTCTGGTCTGGATGTTTCTGTGTGTTTATTCCAGTTCTCCTAAAATTGGAGAAGGACGATGGAGGAAGAGAAAGAAAATCAGGGACTTTCCTGGTGGTCCAGTGGCTAAGACTGCTCTCCCAGTGCAGGGGGCCTGGGTTCAATCCCTAGTCAGCCAACTGGAGCCCATATACCACAACTAAGAGTTCACGCGCCACAATTAAAGATCCTGCATGCGGCGGCCAAGACTTGTTTCAGCCAAAAAACATAAACATTTAAAAGAGAGAGAGAAGAAACAAGTTTGATGTTGATTTTTGGTTAGGTATGGAGAGGTGAAAACTTGAGCCTAAAATCAAGAATTTGATATTCTTAACATATGCCTCATTTAATTATGACCAACAGCTTAACATAAAACAGGATAATCATGGAAGAATAACAGATATCAAACCATACATGAATTTAAGGTTTGGAATCTGAAAATGCAGAAATTTGGCAATTTAATAAAACAAATTGCCATCTGTAGCAAGAGTAGGAAAAATATATAACTTAGTCTCTTTTTCTAGCATTTCAACGTTGTTATATGGTTAGAGTCAGAATCGTGTTTCCATTGTCCTATTCATGGAGGTCAGTTGCCTATCTAATACCCTTCCTCCCTCGCTCCCTCCCTTCCTTCCTAACAGAATCTCAATTGTGTTTGAATTGGCAGAATGCCCAATTAATAGACACAATTTCCGGACTCCCTTATAGCTAGGAGCAGTCGTGCACATACTCAGGCAAATACTACATAAACTGAGGATTTCTGGGAATGCTTTGCCTCCCCATTTAGAGTTCACCTCTACTTTTGGCTGCCTTTTCCCTTCTCCCTGCCTGGAGTATAGGTATAAGACTGGAAGTAGAGCAGACATTTTGTGACTATAAGGTAATTGTAAGAATAAAAGCTGCATGCTAGAGATTTGGGAAAAGAAAGTGAACACTCGGGGCTCCTGAGAGCAGCCTTGGACTGCTGACTTACTAAATGGGAAAAATTAATCCTCTGTTTGGTTGCGCTTGTTATTTGTCTGTTACTTGCAGCTGTATTTAATTCTTACAAACATATCCTTGATAACAGTATTTCTGTTGGGATTTGTAGGCCTTTGTGTACCCCTAATATAATTTTGTAAATTAAAGGAGTCAAGTATTCTTTGAGAGCTGTTAAATGTACTGTTTTTCTTTCAGTGACAATTAAAAAATTAACATAAATCTTTTTAAAATTATCTGGATGCACTCATAACAAAATACTACCCTGAGATTTTTATTTCTATGATTGTATTTGTGGTTACAATTACATTAAAGCATTTAACTTTAGTTTAATTCATTTAACTTATATGCAGAGTACATCATGAGAAATGCTGGGCTGGAGGAAGCACAAGCTGGAATCAAGACTGCCAAGAGAAATATCAATAATCTCAGATATGCAGATGATACCACCCTTATGGCAGAAAGTGAAGAGGAGCTAAAGAGCCTCTTGATGAAAGTGAAAGTGGAGAGTGATAAAGTTGGCTTAAAGCTCAACATTCAGAAAACGAAGGTCATGGCATCTGATCCCATCACTTCACGGGGAATAGAAGGGGAAACAATGGAAATAGGGGTTCCAAAATCACTGCAGATGGTGACTGCAGCCATGAAATTAAAAGACACTTACTTCTTGGAAGGAAAGTTATGACCAACCTAGACAGCATATTAAAAAGCAGAGACATTACTTTGCTAACAAAGTCTAGTCAAGCCTATGGTTTTTCCAGTAGTCATGTTTGGATGTGAGAGTTGGACCATAAAAAAAGCTGAGCGCTGAAGAATTGATGCTTTTGAACTGTGGTGTTGGAGAAGACTCTTGAGAGTCCCTGGACTGCAAGGAGATCCAACCAGTCCATCCTAAAGGAGATAAGTCCTGAGTGTTCATTGGAAGGACTGATGTTGAAGCTGAAACTCCAATACTTTGGCCACCTGATNAACTTACTTCTTGGAAGGAAAGTTATGACCAACCTAGACAGCATATTAAAAAGCAGAGACATTACTTTGCTAACAAAGTCTAGTCAAGCCTATGGTTTTTCCAGTAGTCATGTTTGGATGTGAGAGTTGGACCATAAAAAAAGCTGAGCGCTGAAGAATTGATGCTTTTGAACTGTGGTGTTGGAGAAGACTCTTGAGAGTCCCTGGACTGCAAGGAGATCCAACCAGTCCATCCTAAAGGAGATAAGTCCTGAGTGTTCATTGGAAGGACTGATGTTGAAGCTGAAACTCCAATACTTTGGCCACCTGATTCGAAGAGCTGACTCATATAAAAAGACCCTGCCTGATGCTGGGAAAGATTGAAGACCAGAGGAGAAGGGGACGACAGAGAAAGAGGTGGTTGGATGGCATCACTGACTCAATGGACATGAGTTTGAGTAAACTCTGGGAGTTGGTGATGGACAGGGAGGCCTGGCATGCTGCAGTCCATGGAGTCACAGAGTCGGACACGACTGAGTGACTGAACTGAATTGAACTGATTTAAATTTAATTGTTTATAGGTTTAACCTTAATGGTTTATAGGTTTAACTTTAATGGTTTACAGGTTTGACTTTAATGGTTTATAAGTTTATGACAGGTTGCTATTAGGTTAGCAAGTCCTAAGGTTAAGATACTCAATGCTATGGGACATCTGCTTCATGCTGCTGCTGCTGCTGCTAAGTTGCTTCAGTCATGTCCAACTCTGTGCGACACCATAGACGGCAGCCCACCAGGCTCCCTCGTCCCTGGGATTCTCCAGGAAGAACACTGGAATGGGTTGCCATTTCCTTCTCCAATGCATGAAAGGGAAAAGTGAAAGTAAAGTCACTCTGTTGTGTCCGACCCTCAGCAACCCCATGGATTGCAGCCTACCAGGCTCCTCCGTCCATGGGATTTTCCAGGCAAGAGTACTAGAGTGGGTTGCCATTGCCTTCTCCACATCTGCTTTATACTCACATTGAATTACCTTACCTGTTGCATCTAGTTAATATGAAGAAGGGGGCAATTGCTGTTGATGGGTCGGTTAACTGTGTCCACCACAGCAAATTAGTGCTGTGATGTTTAAGTTAAGTGGGGGCCAGATGATGTCAAAAAACACTATGAACCAGTTTCATGGCTAGTTGAACAGTGAAAGGTAATAGGAGAATTGAGTCACCAACACATGTGTTGGCCAGTAAAAGTACGCAGAACCCAGGAGGTGATGAACTGTAATAGTATCAGGACCATATTCATGAAGGGTATTGCTTAAACTCATTTTGTATATTATAACTGGCAATAATTCATCAGCAGCAAGTACAGTAGTAATTAACAAGAAGAACATTTTCATGAAACAGTATTTTAAATTATATTCAATATTGCTTAACCTATCAAAATATTAAATATTCTGAATATAGGGACTTCCCTGGAGGACTTGTGGTTAAGACTCTGTGCTTCCAAGGCAGGGGACACAAGTTTGATTCCCAGTCAGGGAAATAAGATTCTGAATGCTGCATTATGTGGCAAAATATATATATACTCAACATTGCAGATGGTGATTGCAGCCATGAAATTATTATTATTTTTTTTAAGACAACCAACACTTTTACTTTTATTTGCATTTATTTTTTGTGGCATTTATTCCCAGGCCATAAGTTTTTGTTTCTTCAGTTTCTTCTGGGATATCTTTTTCTTCTGTGCAACCTCCTCTTCTGGTTTAGGAACAATCTGTTCTTTTTCAGTAAGGATCATCTCAGTGTGGGAGGGAGAGCTCGTGTAGGGGTTGACCCGACCGTGAGCTCTGTCATTCCTGCACCGCATCTTGGGGGCTTTGTTCACTTGGATGTGCTCAATGACCAGAGAGTGTACATCTAAGCCCTTAAGTTCAGCATTACTCTCTGCATTTTTGAGCATGTGTAGTAAAAATTCAGCACTCTTTTTGGGCCACTGACCCTGCGTCCAGCCCTACTGTTTGGCTTGTGCACACCTACCAACTCCACCATTGAAACGACAGAATGGCTCACATTGCTTCTTTAAAGTGACATCCTTCAGATACTTGGTGGCTTTTCGGATATGCATACCCTTTATGGCCTGGGGAGTTTCATGAGCGTTCTTAATGTGAACACAAAGATTTGAACCTCTTGATTTGCATGATTTTGTGGGGTTTTCTGGGTCAAGTGAATAATGCACCATTTTTAGGGGTCACCTCAGGCCACTTAATTCCCTGGTGGCTCGGAGGTTAAAGCATCTGCCTGCAAGGTGGGAGACCTGGGTTCAATCCCTGGGTCGGGAAGATCCCCTGGAGAAGGAAATGGTAACCCACTCCAGTATTCTTGCCTGGAGAATCCTATGGACGGAGGAGCCTGGTAGGCTGCAGTCCATGGGGTTGCAAAGAGTTGGACACGACTGAGCGACTTCACTCACTTCACTTCAGGCCACGTACTGGATGCAGCCATGAAATTAAAAGACGCTTACTTCTTGGAAGGAAAGTTATGACCAACTAGACAGCATATTAAAAAGCAGAGACATTACTTTGCCAACAAAGGTCCATCTAGTCAAGGCTATGGTTTTTCCTGTGGTCATGTATGGATGTGAGAGTTGGACTCTAAAGAAAGCTGAGTGCAGAAGAATTGATGCTTTTGAAGTGTGGTGTTGGAGAAGACCCTTGAGAGTCCCTTGGACTGCAAGGAGATCTAACCAGTCCATCCTAAAGGAGATCAGTCCTGGGTGTTCATTGGAAGGACTGATGCTGAAGCTGAAACTCCAATACTTTCACCACCTGATGAGAAGAGCTGACTCATTGGAAAAGACCCTGATGCTGGGCAGGATTGGGGGCAGGAGGAGAAGGGGACAACAGAGGAAGAAATGGTTGGATGGCATCACCGACTTGATGGACATGGGTTTGGGTGGACTCCGGGAGTTGGTGATGGGCAAGGAGGCCTGGTGTGCTGTGGTTCATGGGGTCACAAAGAGTCGGACACGACTTGAGTGACTTCACTTTCACTTTTCACTTTCATGCACTGGAGAAGGAAATGGCAACCCACTCCAGCGTTCTTGCCTGGAGAATCCCAGGGACGGGGGAGCCTTGTGGGCTGCCATCTATGGGGTTGCACAGAGTTGGACATGACTGAAGCGACTTAGCAGCAGCAGCAGCATATGTATATATGGGGCTTCCCCCATGGTTCAGCAGTAAAGAATCACCTGTAATGCAGGAGACCCAACTTCAATCCCTGGGTCTGGAAGATCCCTTGGGGGAGGGCATGGCAACCCACTCCAGTATTCTTGCCTGGAGAATTCCATGGACAGAGGAGCCTGGTGGGCCATAGTACATAGGGTCACAAAGAGTCGGACACGACCCAAGCTACTGAGCACGCACACACACATATACATATGTATTCTGAATTTAAAAATGAAATAAAATTAATGAAAGTTTAAGTTTAATAAATCAAAGCAACATTGGAGGTCCTCATGAATATTTTTCCTTTCATAAGGAACCTAATGTTACTTTTGTTTGAGAATACTATTTTAATAGATGGAGAGAACTAAATCTTTTACAGAACTGTGCTGGGAACCGGTGCTTTGCCCAGCAGAGAGCCATCCTTATTTGAACTAGACAGAGAAAAATGTTAAGGGCCGTACTGAGCAGCTGCCCTGACCTGAAGCAATTCTTTTTAATAAAGCCCCACTTAAACCCCTTGGCAACCAAAAACTTAGTAACACGTTTTCTTTCTTTTTTCTTTTTTTAATTTAAAGGATTTTAGAGAAAACTCAGCAGTAAATCTCAAGGGTGGTATCATACTGGCTGACCTGTTATAACTCATCCCTTTTTTTGTTTGCTTTTTTGTTATCCTTTGCCAGGTACAATAAACTTCAATGCTGATGGTGAAGATCAAAGGAAATTATTCTGGGTAGAAACAGTCCATCTTCATGAATGACCCTTTGAGCACAAAATGCTGCATTTTTTTGGTTTGCTTTGGGGTATGTTTTTTTTTTTTTAATATATATTTATTTATTTGGCTACATGGGGTCTTAGTTGTGGTATGTGGGATCTGGTTCCCTGACCAGGAATCGAACCCAGGCCCCCTACATTAGGAGCTCAGAGTCTTAGCCTCTGGACCACCAGGGAAGTCCCTGGGGTATGTTTTTTAAACTTCCTTTAACTGCTTTTGTCCCTCCTTATCCTCATAGAAAATCTTTGAGATTCTGGTCTTGGCTCCGAGACCTCTCTCCACTTTCTCAGGGATTTCATTTTCTCCTACAGTTTCAGATATCCTTGATATCACAAATTATCCTAGAAAATGTAATGCATTAATTTATTTAACAAATATCTACTGTACCTATCATGTGCCTGGAAGCATGCTGCTAAGTGTTAGAGTTATAATGTGCCGAACAGGATAGGCAGGGTCCCTGCCTTTCCACAGGTTTACACTCAAGTTTCTACATTTCCAACATCCCCCTGCCCACTTCCTCCTGGAATCTCAAATTCAGCATGTCCCGAAGTGGACTCACTGTCTCTTCCGAATTACACCATCTTCACTCAGTTTCCCTGGGACTAATCTTTGACTGCTTCCTCTCTTTTAATTCTTGTACCTGATGCTCAGATCTTGCAAACTCTGACATCTGATCCCATCTTTCCATGCTTGGCACTACTGTCTTCCTTCAGGCTCTTGACCTCTTTCCCCCAGTCATTGCTATAGCTTCCTTCTTGGTCTCCCTTATCCTTTATCTTGGTCCCCTAAATCTATTTTTGCTGCAGCTGCCAGAATGATAAATAATACAACCTGATGTGGTTATTCTCCTATTCAAAACTCTTACTGTCTTTCTATACTTCCATATTCAATTTCGCCCCCTGGGATAAAATTCAAGCTCCTCAGCCTAGCTTATGGGGTATATCATAAAGAATCTTTGTGTAATCTTAGTCTCTACATTCTAGACTTTGGCATTTACATTTTACTAATATTTAAATTTTTGTGCTTCCCCAAACATATTGTTTTCCACTTCTTTTGTTGTCTTCTCTGCCTGGAACTCATTCCACACTTTTCTTCTCCTTCAGTTCAGTTCAGTTCAGTCGCTCAGTCATGTCCTATTCTTTGCGACCCCATGGACTGCAGCACGCTAGCCTCCCTGTCCATCACCAACTCCCAGAGCTTGCTCAAACTCATGTCCATTGAGTCGGTGGTGCCATCCAACCATCTCATCCTCTGTTGTCCCCTTTTCCTCCCGCCTTCAATCTTTCCTAGCATCAGGGTTTTTTCCAATGGGTCAGTTCTTCACATCAGGTGGCCAAAGTATTGGAATTTCAGCTTCAGCATCAGTCCTTCCAGTGAATATTCAGGACTGATTTCTTTTAGGATGGACTGGTTGGATCTTAGCTAACTCCTTCTCCTTAGCTAACTTTTTTCTAAAGTTATTTTTATTCATTTATTTATTTTTGGTTGTCCTGGGTCTTTGTTGCTGCACGAGGGCTTTTTCCAGTTGCAGCAAGTGGGGGATGCTTTCTAGTTGTGGTGTGCAGGCTTCTCATTGTGGTGGCTTTTTTTGTTGCAAAGCATGGGCTCTAGGGTGTGCGGACTTCAGTAGTTTCATTTCACAGGCTGTACACGACTGAAGCGACGCAGCAGCAGCAGCAGCAGAATGCAGCTCAGTAGCTGTGGTGCATTAGCTTAGTTGCCCTGCAGCATGTAGGATCTTCCCAGACCTGGGATGGAACCTGTGTCCTCTGCATTGGCAGGCAGATTCTCAACCACTGAACCACCAGGGAGGAAGCCCTAGCTAATTCTTTAGTGGTACTTCAAAACACCTCAATAGATGGTATTTTGAATATCTTTGCATGTCTGTTACCTAGTAGAGAATGCTACTGCTACTGCTAAGTCACTTCAGTCGTGTCTGACTCTGTGCGACCCCATAGATGGCAGCCCACCAGGCTCCCCCGTCCCTAGGCCTCCTATAAATAGAAAAACAATAAATATGTAACTAAACCTCTGTGCTGTTGATTTTCAAATGTTCATCTCCAAACGGCAACTCTGGATACCTCTGCCTGGATGTCTTGTGAGCATCTCAGTGCTCTTTGCCTCAAACCAAACTGATTATTGTCTCCTTTAAGAGAGGAGTAAGTAGAAAGGTAGACTCCAGAGTCAGCCTGGCCAAACCACTGTAAGGCACATCTCCAGGAGGCATCATTCACATTATGGTTTATGTAAATGTTACATCTGCCTCATGTGCAACACGATGGCTCTGCTGGCCTGGATGGCATCTGGCTCCAACACCACTTAGCTGTGACTTTAGACAATTTACTTAAATTCTTTGGGCCTCAGGCATCTCATCTATAAAACAGGTAGTACTCAACAAATGTTCACTACTATTTTTAACCTAAAATTGTCTCCTCCTACGTGTTTCCTATAAAACCAAGGAATCAGACTGAACCTCCTCTTTCCTCTCACCCTAAAGGCAATTAATGCAAAAGCCTGTATAAACATACTTTCTCTTCTTCTTCCCTTCCTGCTGCCAATGTCATTACAGTTCTGAGACTTCTCTTTTTCTTTTTAAAAATATTTATTTATTTAGTTAGATATGGCTGCATTCTGTCTTAGAGGCAGCACTTGGGATCTTTGACGTGGCTCAAGCACTTAGTTGGTCACAGTGTTGCCCCTCATTACTAGTTACGATTGCTGTGGGATCCTAGTTCCCCAACCAGGGATTGAACCTGGTTCAATCCCCCTGCATTGAAAGGCAGATTCTTAGCCACTGGATCGGTAGGGAAGTCCCTGTGAGACTTCTCTTATCTGGACTATTGCAATAGCCTCCCAGTTGGTCTCTTGTCTCCTAGTCATTATGTTTATCTATCACACAGGTGCTAGAATCATCATCTTAAAATGTAGTTCAAGTAAGTCAACTCCACATCTCAAAAATCTGTAGTGCCTTCCAAAATTAATTAAGCACATCTCCTAGGCCAGTTAGTATGATGGGTTCTGGTACTACAAATATAAATAAAACATAAAATCCTTCCCAGAACTACTGGTGAACAGGGAGGACAAAGGTCCCGTAGAAGGATAAAGTTCCCCTGCCCCCATTTCCAAAATATTTACAGTTCTTTGCGGAAAGAGACTCTACACATGCATTCAATAGATTTCTTCTCTTGTTAGAACTGTCCTATTTCTTTTTTTTATATTCCCACAAGAACTGGATATTAATATTTCCCTGGGCCAGGATAACTCTTGGTTTTTAAATAAGACAAACTCAAGTGCCTAGCCCAGGGCCTGACACACGGTAGATACAATAAATGGCAATTTTCTTCTGGGTGAAGTAGGACTGTGTGTTGTTGGTTTAACAGCAATAACCATCCACTATTAAGCTCTGAGGCTAATGCAGGATTAGCAACTTTGATCCCTGAGTCAGGAAGATCCCCCGGAGAAGGAAATGGCAACCCACTCTAGTATTCTTGCTTGAGAAATTCCCTTGGACGAAAGAATGGACAGAAGAGCCTGGTGGGCTACAGTCCATGGGATCGAAAAAGAGTGGGACACGACTTAGTGACTGATTACACAAAAACACTAAACTCTGAATGTCTTTTTTCCCCTGAACCCTCAAGAAGTAAATGAAGGGCTTCCCTGGTGGTGCAGTGAGTAAGAGTCTGCCTGCCAATGCAGGCGACATGGATTCAATTATGGATCCTCCTTGGTCTAGGAAGATCCCACATGCTAAAAGGCAACTGAGCTCATTGAGCCAATAACTACTGAACTCTGCATGCTTAGAGCCTGTGTTTGCAACATGAGAAACCAACTCAATAAAAATCCCATTCACCACAACAAAGCATAGCAACCCCCTTCCCCAGAGCAAGTAAAGAAAGCAGGTACAGTGCCGAAGACCCAGTACAACTAAAAATAAATAAATGAAAATATTAAAGATATTAAAAAAGACAATAAAATTTGATTGAGCACAGTAATGGATGGCTGTGACCAATTAAAAAGAAAAAAAAGAAGGACATGAGTAATGGCTAAATAACTGTTCGTCTCAGGCAGAGAAGGAAAAAAAAATCACTACTGTTGTGCGGTAGGATGATAAATGCAAAAAAGTTTTGAGATGCTCAACCAGAATGACACAGCACTTCCCTACTTTTTATCCTGCTATAAGGTCCAAAGGAGACAAGGTAGTGGGGGCTGTGGGCAGAAAGGGGAACACAGTACAATGTGTTCCGTTTTTTCCTCCCCCTGGGCCTGCCCTATGTAAATTGGGCTAGCCGGGAGTGCTGTTTGTTTCACCTGAGGCCCTCACTCCAGTCCTCGACCTTCCTTTGTTCTATTTCCGCGGGCTTTTCCTTTCCTTGTCTTTTAGCCACCGCCGTTCTAGACTCCTGTTTCCTATTCTAACTACATAACATATGTATTCAATACTCTTTATTTTATAACCAGTGCTATGTTGTGACTTGAGGGGGCAGAGATGGTTGTGACCAAGCAGGCTGTTTGAGCAGAAAGGATGGAATGAGTTCTGAGGATCAGTGAGTCAGAAGAGTTTCACAAGAAGGTAATGCTTCAGCTGACACGTTTTCTGCAGGCCAAATAGGAGAGAACAGGTTCTGCATGTTTGAACAAAAGCCTGAGGTTTCAAGCAGTTACTCTCTGTCCTAGGAGTTACAACAGAGGAGCAGGAAGAGTTACATTAATAACAACAGCTAACACTTTTATGTGTGAGAATTGCTAAATAAGCTAGAGATGATCTCAACAAAGAATTCATAGTATTCCCATTTTACAGGCGAGAAAAGTAAGGCTAATTGATTAAGACTCTTGCCTGAAGGCCACACATAAAATAACAAGAGTTTTAACCCAGGAAGACAGAGCCCCAGTTTCTATGAACCACAAATCAGGTGAATGAATAAGATCAGATTTCAGAAAGATTTCCTCCAGCCGCAGTGGAGTGGATGGATAGGAACTCATGCAGGGGAGCTGGAATGCAACAACCTTGTTATAAGGAAGAACAATAAGAGAGGCTGTCTAAATAATGAGGGTTACGGAGGATCTGTACTACTGCAGAGGCTGCGGAAATAGGGGCGGAATATTTCAGAAATACTTGAATAGATCGTTCTCTTCAGGGTTTGGTTAGACGTAGTCTTCCGTGAGCAACAGCGAGGGCCCCGTACCCTGGTTTGGGCCTTATGAGCAAGGAGGAGGGGTTCGTGTTCTGAAACGACTGAAAGAACGCCTCAAACTCCGACCTCAACCGTCGGCGGCGGGGAGGGGGATTGGTACTCTAAGGGCGGGAGCCCGCCACCAGCAAGGGAAAGCGCTGAGTCATCCTGGCGGGGCACGTTGGGTCCGGGCGGTGCTCTGGCCATATCCCCCTCCCCATTCCCCCGCCTGCACCCCCGGCCCGCCCTGACTCTCGCGAGAGCCTTACAGGCTATAAAGGCAGCGCCCCGCGCACGCCTCGCGCGTCTTTTTCCTCGCTGGCGTCGGTCCTCTTTTTCTGGAACTGGTGAGTATGAGGGCAGCGCCCCCGCCCCGCCCGTCACCTTTTCCGTCCTCTCCTCGCGGCTCGCTGAACTCAGCTGGGATCCTCGGACAAAGAAGGCGGCCAGGCGAAGCGACCCTCGTGTAGCGCTCCTTTGGGTGCGGGGACTAGGTTGAAACCAGAGGCTAACGGCAGCTTGAGTCTCCAGTACCCCCAGCAATACAAGCAGAAAGCGCTGATTGGCTTGGCGTGGCGTATGGGCGGGTTGGTGGTGATGGAGTCTCCTGACGGGCGGGTAAGGGAAACTTCTCGAGTGAATCTGCAAACTGATCAGGAACTGAGGGCTATCCGTCGGTCGTGTAGTAGAGGGAGAGGCTGTTCCCGGTCTTCAGGTGTGGAAAGCTACTAAGATTTCGTTCTTCGCCTTTATTTTTCCACCTGCAGAATGGGGTTTGTAGCGATTCTAAATGTCCTCGGTGAAGACTGAGCACTCTCCTGCTGGAGCTTTCTGAGATGCTAGGGTGGGGGTGATGATGGGAATGGCAAGAAGTAGGTTTTGGGGGAGTGGCTTTCACCAGGGACCTTCAAGGGGCGATTTCCTGAAGGGGACACACCTAGTGGAACTCCAGCAGCCTCCCCGCCCCCTGCTCTTGGCCGTGCTTTAGTGGACGTGGGGATCCCCTGGAAAAGATTTGAATAAGGAGGACATGTATATTAGGGTCACCTCCTGTGTTTGGTTGGGTTTTTTGGTTTGCTATTAAAGGTGTTAAGCGGTTAAAATAATTGTCACAGTCGATGTTCAATCTTTCTTATGGTTGTACTATGAACCAAGAATTTTGGGACTTGAAAAGTTAGCTTCTTGGGATTACCAAACTGATGACTTACTGGGTTAAATCTTACCTTGTTCTTGACTAGGGTGAATCCAGTGTTACATTGCTTTTTGGCAATAAATTGACTCTTGTTCTACTTACCATTTTTCCAGGATCTTGGTCCCTCGGTAAACTCGCTTTTAAAAGGACTTCTGGGCTTTAAACACAGCACTTAGAATTTTGAAATTGAGCAGATGCCATAATCTTGGACTTGGCCTTTTAAAAAATGGGATTGGCTTTAGGGTGTGTGTCTTGAGAAATCTACCCAGAGAAAGATTAAAGTGTGTTTCCCACGTTCTGAAGGCAGATGGAGGTGCCGTCCAGGGAAAGGGCATCAATGGCAGCTTCTGGGGGCTTGGGTGCTCAGTGTTTATGGCATTGCACATTTGGGCCCAGGTTTGAGAGTTTCCACCCTCTTCTCTCTGTACACCTGTATAATAAACGTACACAAGAAAATGCAATTGTACAGATGATAGTTCAGGAACAGGAAGAGTTCAGTTTATAAAGATATTCCCATTTTAAAATGAAAACAACATTGTAAATCAACTATATTCCAATAAAAATTTAAAGATCTCAAATGAACAGTCCCTCCCCTCAAAAATGAAAACAGAGCTGAGATTCAGAGATGTGTAATATTTTTGTTTGAAAAGTTGGAAAGCTCAGTTCATGCTTCTTCTTGTTAGGAAAGTTTGTGTATATTCAAGACCACTGGACAATTTCTACAGTTTAGTCTCTTAAATAGATGAAGGTTGTTATCTAGAAAAGTAAGACTTGTTTCTAATTCACTTTCATCTTTTCCAGCTGATAGCAATATGTCTTCAGGAAATGCCAAAATTGGGCACCGTGCCCCCCAGTTCAAAGCAACAGCTGTTATGCCAGATGGTCAGTTCAAGGATATCAGCCTAGCTGACTACAAAGGTAAGAGTAATTAAGTTCATTAATATGAAATTATATTACAATCTAGGGAGGGCTTGTTCACTCTCTGTATCTCATGTCATGTTTGAGTGTAAAATGATTTTTACATCTCACTTGTCTTTAGGATAAGAGGCTGTTGCCTTCCTATTGAATTGAAGTGGTGATCATCATCAGTGAACATAGGGTAGATCTCCAAGTCCAAACTACTTCTGGAGAAGGCATGTGCATACTGCATACTTCATTATATCTGGACATAATATCTCAATTATCCTCCCAGTATTGCTCCTCAGTTATTTTACTGGAGATACACTCATTATCTTGTTACAGTTTAAAGCCTTGGACAATTTAAAGTCTCAGAGCTCAAGTCTTTGGAGCTGTGAAACTGTTCAGTTGACAAAATGTGTGTCACGATTGAGGGTTTAGGCATGTTCCCTTGACATTTTACCCCCAGAGAAAAATTGATGTCACAATTGCAGCAACTCTGCTTTCTGTTAAGTAGTTTCATGTAGACACCAGGCAAATACTAATGAGGATCTTTTTATGTTACAGTCCTAGAATAGCAAGGTATTCTGGGACAGTTCAAAATACGGATTTCCTAGAATTTAAACCTAAGAACTCAGGCGTCAAATATACCTTTCTTGGTGATACAGCAGTTCATAGAGTTAGCTTTTGGGTAAAACCTATGACTAGATTTCTTAACAAATTCCACATACTGGTTGGAATGAGAGCAGATAAGTGGGGCCCTATGGAGGAAAGCGCCTCCTGGCAAACAAAGTAAGTAGCACTGTAGGGAGGTGACCCTGGCCCAAGGGTAAAGGCATGAGGTTTAGGAAGAGTTGCTCTGTGCCTTCCTGGGCTTGACCTGCTGCAGCTTGTTAGCAAAACCCTGGGGGAAGATTGAAGTGAATGTCAAAAGGACCAGCATATTTTGATTTTGAAACATTGCTGGTATCTAGAAATGTGAATGTTTGGAATTGTTGGTGAGAGACTGCTTGATAGGTTGAAGATATACTTCAGTTGGTAATCAGAAAATTCCAACTAGAAATCCTATTACCTACCAGGAGAATTGTGGGAACTTTTGTCTTAAAAATTTTTTCATTGCTTGTGCATCCTATCAGACTTATTTTCACCATGTTTGTGGTGATTTAGGTATCACTTAGACCTTACCTATCACGTTAACTGTGGTTCACTGTGGAAGATAAGCAAAGGCTCTGACTTTCTCTTGTTGGTCTTGTTGGCCTTGTCGCAGAGAGTCCAGCAATTCAGCTCTTTCTGGGCACTGATTATATGAGTACTGGCAGTAGATGATTGCATCCTTGTTTTTTCTTTTCTTCACTGAAGAACTTGGTGTTTGTGTTAATTTTAACTACCCACAGATCAAAATTAGACTGAACAGTGCTTATCTGTAGTTGGCAGCTAACATGGAAAATGGAAGATTCTTATGGCCGAGGTTCTACAGTAGCTGCTAGGCATCATCTGTGTTGAGCATCTTGGTGTTTTAACAGTTGTCTGCCATCAGTTTAAAAAGGCTTCTTTTTTCCCATAGGAAAGTATCTTTAGGTTTACATTCTCTGCAAAACAAGGAAGTCTATTTCAAAGGATAACAGGTTGTTTTTTTTATCCCAGGAAAATATGTTGTGTTCTTCTTTTACCCTCTTGACTTCACCTTTGTGTGCCCCACGGAGATCATTGCTTTCAGTGATAGGGCAGAAGAATTTAAGAAACTCAACTGCNATAGGAAAGTATCTTTAGGTTTACATTCTCTGCAAAACAAGGAAGTCTATTTCAAAGGATAACAGGTTGTTTTTTTTATCCCAGGAAAATATGTTGTGTTCTTCTTTTACCCTCTTGACTTCACCTTTGTGTGCCCCACGGAGATCATTGCTTTCAGTGATAGGGCAGAAGAATTTAAGAAACTCAACTGCCAAGTAATTGGTGCTTCTGTGGATTCTCACTTCTGTCACCTGGCATGGTAAATCTCTTGGTCCATTTGGCATGGGCTTATGTTAGAAAATTATTATTATTATTATTATTTTTGTAGCTGTGCTGTGTGGCATGTGGGATCTTAATTCTCCAACCAGGGGTGAAACCTGTGCCTCATGCAGTGGAAATGAGGTAGAAGTCTTAATCACTGGACCACCAGGGAAGTCCAGGCATAGGAGCTTTTAAGCAGCAACTGGAACCAGGAGGCTTTGGCAATAGACTTTTTTAAGTATTGACTTCTGGCTCCTCATGGAAGGAGTGCAAATGCTCTGACTTCTTGTTGCTCTTATAAGCAGCTTGAGTTGCAGCTGAGTGTACCCTGGTGATTTTAATTGGCTTCAGCCACTTAACCGCTGGGCTTCCCTCATAGCTTAGTCGGTAAATAATTTGCCTGCAATGCAGGAAACCTGGGTTCAATTCCTGGGTTGGAAAGATCCCCTGGAGAAGGAAATAGCAATCCACTCCAGTATTCTTGCCTGGAAAATCCCATGGACAGAGGAGCCTGGCAGGTTACAGTCCATGGGGTCTCAAGAGTCGGACACAACTTAGCCACTAAACCACCATTTACTGCTGGAAATGGTTTAAAGTTTTCTGGGGAGTTAGATTAGCAACATTGGGGTGGGATAGACACAGTTAATGCTTTTGTTACAGAAGAATTTGAATCAGTGTGACTGTATGTGTGTTTTTTTACTATAGGATCAACACACCCAAGAAACAAGGAGGCCTGGGACCCATGAACATTCCCTTGATATCAGACCCCAAGCGCACCATTGCTCAGGACTATGGGGTCTTAAAGGCTGATGAAGGCATCTCATTCAGGTATATATGCACCAGGAAACTGGCTGATTGGCTGAAGATCTTTTATAAGTAGAGCTGTGATCTGTGGAGACGTTTCTTTTTTTCTTTTTTCCTGTTTTGTTGAGAAATATTCGATATACATCACTGTAAGTTTAAGGTGGATGGCATAATGGTTTCATTCTTTATGCAGGACCTAAGGGGAAGGCCAGTTTCTGCTGATTTATCTAACAGCAATTTCTAAAACTGTACTATCTCTCCCTCTGACCTTTAATATTTTCTTCCAGGGGCCTTTTTATTATTGATGACAAAGGTATCCTTCGACAGATCACCATAAACGACCTTCCTGTTGGCCGCTCTGTGGATGAGACACTGAGACTAGTTCAGGCCTTCCAGTTTACTGACAAACATGGGGAAGGTAAGCCAGTTTGCCTGGTGATAGGATAGTGGAGTGATAAGGTGGGAAAGACAGTGGGAACAAAGTCTACCAGATAGGAAAAGGGTTATTATGCCTCTTTAAGAAATTGCAGTCTCTGGATTATAGTGGGTTGTGGGGGTGAGGTAATAGAAAAGCTTGGGGAGGAGAATATAAAGGCTTTTTGTTCCAACCGATATTCCCAGCTTGTACCCTGCTCATTTAGAATTACTTACTGCTGCAGATTCAGCTTGTTAAAGTGTAGGAGGATCTCATAGGTGTTAACATTTTTGTCTTTTAAAAATTCATTCTGTTGTGCAGGATATTTTTTGTATCTATAAGAATTATAGCCAGTTCAGTTCAGTTGCTCAGTCGTGTCCGACTCTTAGTGACCCCATGTATCGCAGCACACCAGGCCTCCCTATCCATCACCAACTCCCAGAGTTCACTGACTCATGCCCATCCAGTCAGTGATGCCATCCAGCCATCTCATCCTCTGTCATCCCCTTCTCCTGCCTCCAATCCCTCCCAACATCATAGTCTTTTCCAATGAGTCAACTCTTTGCATGAGGTGGCCAAAGTACTGGAGTTTCAGCTTTAGNATTACTGAGAAGATTCAATTTATGGTTTTTGTCTAGCATTCGTTAGAGTGTAGGTCTTTCTTACTGCTCTGATCCTTATCTGAAATAGTCTCCTTGAAGCGTTTTTGATAAAGTCCTGAACTGCTTGCTACCAAGCTCTCAGTTTACAAAACTGTAGCTTCTGAAAACTCCCCACTTTTGCCTAGTGGAGTTGCTGGCTTGTAATGTGACCACCTTATTCCAACTAAGAGTTTAGTTTTAAGAACAGCTCCTCAGTCTGCTGCAAGTGCTGGATATGTAGGGGGAAGGGGATCTTGAACCCCACCCAGCCACCCCAGCTTAATGTAATTGAGGATATAAAATAGTTGTGATCACTGCTATTGTTCAGTTCGGATCTCATGAGTTACAAGAGGTGGAAGTTACGAGTCTGGATTAGTGGTGTTTGGGTGACCTGAAAGTGCTAGTTTGGCTGGAGTGGAAGGCAAGTAGGTATTGGGAATCAGAAGGCACCATTTGCAGAAGTATGTGTGGGCTTTACTCTGGATTGAAGCAGACAGCTGCTGAGGCTGCCCTCTGGTGGAGAATGGTTCAGAACAAAGATGGAAGGAGCTGAGGAATGGGTGGCAAAGTTGGCCCTTTATTGGGCTTTCCCTTGTATGTAGTATAGACTTTTAAATTAATTTTTACTGGGATAGACTCTTGAACCCAAGGTTTCATGAGTTGTGAAGCTTGCTTCTCAACACTCTTGTTCTCTGCTGCTTTCCATCCCACTAAAACNCTGAGGAATGGGTGGCAAAGTTGGCCCTTTATTGGGCTTTCCCTTGTATGTAGTATAGACTTTTAAATTAATTTTTACTGGGATAGACTCTTTAACCCAAGGTTTCATGAGTTGTGAAGCTTGCTTCTCAACACTCTTGTTCTCTGCTGCTTTCCATCCCACTAAAACAAGTACAGCTTTCTGTGTGCAGTCTTTAATGGCTTATAATATGATAGTGTTGGAGTGCCTGTGGATATTAAGCACTCTGTGAGGTGGTATCATGTTATTTGACAAATAATCCTACAGTCCTGTTTTTAAAACAGATATTTGTTAGTTTGAGGTGTACCACATAACGATCTGATATTTGTATATCCTGTGTTCCTATTTTTCTTTAATTTCTTTTATCTTGAATTTATACTTTTTGGGGGGGATCTTTGAGTTAACCTGTGTTACATTTTAGCAGAGAAAAGGGTGAACTGACAATACTACAAAGAGATTTTTACATAAATCCTATGTTCCTGTTTTCATTTTTCAAAAATTAAATTTAAAAAAAAATTTAATTTTTGGCTCTGTTGGGTCTTCATTGCTACTTGGGCTTTTCTCTAGGTGCGCGTGGGGGCTACTCTCTAGTTGCAATGTGAGGGCTTCTCATTGTGGGGGCTCCTCTTGTGGACTACGGGCTCTAGGGCACTCAGGCTTCAGTAGTTGTGACTCCTGGGCTCTAAAATTAGGCTCCATGGTTGTGGTGCGCGGGCTTAGTTGTTCTGTGACGTGGGATCTTCCTGTGTCAGGGCTGGAAATGTCTCCTGTGTTGGCAAGTGGATTCTTCACCGCTAATCTCCAGGGAAGCCCCTGTGTTCCTATTTTTAGGACCAATAAACCACTATTTAAACACTGCATGTATTCAGTTAATGGTAGAACTGGGATCAAAATTCAAAGCCCTCCTTTTTTACATAGTTTAAAATGATGAGAAAGGCATTGTTGAGAGCGTTCTGTGTTGGGGAAAGTTGTACTTCAGGTTCTGTTGAAAGCAGGTGAATGTGGGACTCAGCCAGTTCTGCTGAGGTTAAGAGTGGAATATCAGATATCGCTCCCCTTATCTTACTTTCCTCAGCTTTCTTCAGGAAGCATTGCTAACTCAGGATCATAGGAAAGACTGAAGGTTATGCTTTTCTGCATAAAGTGTTTGAGAGATTCAAACTTAGACCTTTTGCTTACCAAGGTATAGAAGGCAATTACTTAGTGAAACAAGCAGGACCTTCTGCAGAGGTCCTGCCCCTTTGCCCCTTTGTGTTTCAGGCATTCTTGTTTGGCAGAGTTAAGGAACATGAAGACAAACTGCTGCCTTCCTATCTCTGAAGAGCCAGCTGATAGAAGCAGCAGCTTAGTGTTAGGGTTTACACAGTCCTAACTTCGTCATTTTTTTAAGTGTATAATTCAGTGGCACTAGTTACATTCAGTGTTGTATATCTATCACCACTATTTCTCAAACTTTTTCATCATCCCAAATAAGCAGCAGTAGTAGTAGTAACCATGAAGAAATAACTCACCATTCCCCTTTCCCTCTAGCTTTTTGTGACTTCTGTTCAATTTTCTGCATCTATGAATTTACCTATCTTAAATATTTTATGTGTGTGAAATCATACAGTGTTTATCCATTTGTATCTCGTTTCTTTCACTTGGCATAATGTTTTCAAGGTTTATCCAGGCTGTATGATGTATCAGAACTTCATTCTTTTTAAAGGCTGAATATTTCATTGTATATGTATGCTTCTGGGTGGCTGAGACAGGAAAGAATCTGCCTGCAGTGCAGGAACCCAGCTTCAGTTCCTGGGTGGGGAAGATCCCCTGGAGAGGGATAAAGCAACCCATTCCAGTATTCTTGCCTGGAGAATCCCATGAACAGAGTAGCCTGTTGGGCTATAATCTATGGAGTCGAAAGGAACTGGACACGACTGAGCAACTTTCACTTTTCATATGTATACTACATTTTGTCTGTTAACAGGTTTTTTCTACCTTTTGGCTATTGTGAATAATGTTGCTAAAATATTGGTGAATATATCTGAATCCTTGTTTCTAGTTACTTTGAGTAAGTACATAGGGGTAGAATTTCTGAGTCCTGTGGTACTTCTGTGTTTAGATTCTTGAGGAATTTTCAGACTTTCTCACGGCACCTGTACCATTTTACATCTTCACTAACAAGCAGCAGCAGCAGCAGCAGCAGTTCCAAGGGTTCTTTATATCCTTCCCAGCATTTACTTTCTTTTTTTTTCTTTTTAAACTATAGCCATCTTAGGGGATATGAAGTGGTATCTCATTGTGGTTTAGATTTGTATTTCCCTAATGACTAGTGATAGCATATTTTCACGTGTTTATTGACCATTTGTATATCTTTGGAGATACATCTTTTTTCAAGTCCTTTGCTCATTTTTGAATTGTCTTTTTGTTGTTGAGTTGTGGGAACTTGGATTTAATTTTGGCTATTAATCCCTCATTAGATACGATTTGTAAATATTGTTTCCCATTCTGTGGGTTGTCTTCAAAGAATTTATGGACTTTTGGATGAACCTAGAGCCCATTATACAAAGAGAAGTTAGTCAGAAAGAGAAAGATAAATATCGTATGAACATATCTATTAAGGAATCTAGAAAGATGGTACCCCAAAATTTATATAAGACATAGAGAACAGACTTACGGACATGGGGAGAAGGGAGGAGAGGGTGAGATGTATGGAGAGAGTAACAAGGAAACTTATATTACCATATGTAAATTAGATAGCAAAAGGGAATTTGCTGTATGTCTCAGGGAACTCTGTATCAACCTAGAGGGGTGGGATGGGAAGGGAGATGGGAGGGAGGGGACATGTATACCTATGGTTGATTCATGTTGAGGTTTGCCAGAAAACAAAATTCTATAAAGCAATTATCCTTCATTAAAAAAGAATTTATGGTTTTAGCTCTTACATTTAGGTTGTTAATGTGAAGTAAATTTCTTGTATATGGTGTGAATAGATGACCAGCATCATTGTTGTACATGTGGAAATTCACCTGTTACAGAACATCTTTTGAAGCTTATTTTTCAAAAGGTGCATTTTTGAAGCATACATAAAATTACAGAGAGCATGAGTACCCATGTTACTACCCACTGTTAACAAAATCTCAAATATTTTGCTGTACTTGGTTTATTTTTAGAACAGCATAAAGTTGAAGCTGTTAATTTCTTTAAATTTCAGTTACTGCATGAACAAATTTAGTAATTCAGGCTACGGTGAGGATTAACTTGTATATTTAGTTTTGTACTGAAAGGCCGAATGATCTGACTGGAGGATAGGCCTCCTGGCACCTGAATGTTGAAGCCCTTTAGGGCTCATATTTGGTTTTGAGGCATCCAGTTGTCCTTAGGAGGGTGGAGCTTACCAGTGATCCGGTTATTAAATCAGTACCCTTTCTCTTGCAGTGTGCCCAGCTGGCTGGAAGCCTGGCAGTGATACCATCAAGCCTGATGTCCAGAAGAGCAAAGAATATTTCTCTAAGCAGCAGTGAGCGCTCAGCCATTTTAGGGCCAGGCTGCAGTAGGCGGCCTTGAAAACCAAACCTCTTTTGTCTTATTTTCATGCTTAAAACCATGATCTTACACTCCACCAGGATGTGTGGGACAGGATGGGCCTTTCCTGCAGGGGTTGGGGACACCAGCCTTTCTTCCTCTGGATGGAATGACCTGAGCCAGGCCAACTGATGTATACTGTAAGGTGGTATCATTTGATCTTTTGTAGTTTTACTAAATTTGAAATGAGACCTTGTTGATTCTTCATTGGCAGAGGGGTTGGGGGGAGCATTAGCCTTTGATTTTAAGAGGAATTTAGTCTGTTTTCCCACTTTGGGGGAAAATGAGGTGCGAGAGCTGTCTCAGAATCATGAAATGATATTGAGGGAAAATGTACATAGACAACAGGGAAAAGAGCAAGACCTGCTACAGGATCAGCCAAGGCTGCAGCTCATNAGCAGCAGCAGCAGCAGCAGCAGTTCCAAGGGTTCTTTATATCCTTCCCAGCATTTACTTTCTTTTTTTTTCTTTTTAAACTATAGCCATCTTAGGGGATATGAAGTGGTATCTCATTGTGGTTTAGATTTGTATTTCCCTAATGACTAGTGATAGCATATTTTCACGTGTTTATTGACCATTTGTATATCTTTGGAGATACATCTTTTTTCAAGTCCTTTGCTCATTTTTGAATTGTCTTTTTGTTGTTGAGTTGTGGGAACTTGGATTTAATTTTGGCTATTAATCCCTCATTAGATACGATTTGTAAATATTGTTTCCCATTCTGTGGGTTGTCTTCAAAGAATTTATGGACTTTTGGATGAACCTAGAGCCCATTATACAAAGAGAAGTTAGTCAGAAAGAGAAAGATAAATATCGTATGAACATATCTATTAAGGAATCTAGAAAGATGGTACCCCAAAATTTATATAAGACATAGAGAACAGACTTACGGACATGGGGAGAAGGGAGGAGAGGGTGAGATGTATGGAGAGAGTAACAAGGAAACTTATATTACCATATGTAAATTAGATAGCAAAAGGGAATTTGCTGTATGTCTCAGGGAACTCTGTATCAACCTAGAGGGGTGGGATGGGAAGGGAGATGGGAGGGAGGGGACATGTATACCTATGGTTGATTCATGTTGAGGTTTGCCAGAAAACAAAATTCTATAAAGCAATTATCCTTCATTAAAAAAGAATTTATGGTTTTAGCTCTTACATTTAGGTTGTTAATGTGAAGTAAATTTCTTGTATATGGTGTGAATAGATGACCAGCATCATTGTTGTACATGTGGAAATTCACCTGTTACAGAACATCTTTTGAAGCTTATTTTTCAAAAGGTGCATTTTTGAAGCATACATAAAATTACAGAGAGCATGAGTACCCATGTTACTACCCACTGTTAACAAAATCTCAAATATTTTGCTGTACTTGGTTTATTTTTAGAACAGCATAAAGTTGAAGCTGTTAATTTCTTTAAATTTCAGTTACTGCATGAACAAATTTAGTAATTCAGGCTACGGTGAGGATTAACTTGTATATTTAGTTTTGTACTGAAAGGCCGAATGATCTGACTGGAGGATAGGCCTCCTGGCACCTGAATGTTGAAGCCCTTTAGGGCTCATATTTGGTTTTGAGGCATCCAGTTGTCCTTAGGAGGGTGGAGCTTACCAGTGATCCGGTTATTAAATCAGTACCCTTTCTCTTGCAGTGTGCCCAGCTGGCTGGAAGCCTGGCAGTGATACCATCAAGCCTGATGTCCAGAAGAGCAAAGAATATTTCTCTAAGCAGCAGTGAGCGCTCAGCCATTTTAGGGCCAGGCTGCAGTAGGCGGCCTTGAAAACCAAACCTCTTTTGTCTTATTTTCATGCTTAAAACCATGATCTTACACTCCACCAGGATGTGTGGGACAGGATGGGCCTTTCCTGCAGGGGTTGGGGACACCAGCCTTTCTTCCTCTGGATGGAATGACCTGAGCCAGGCCAACTGATGTATACTGTAAGGTGGTATCATTTGATCTTTTGTAGTTTTACTAAATTTGAAATGAGACCTTGTTGATTCTTCATTGGCAGAGGGGTTGGGGGGAGCATTAGCCTTTGATTTTAAGAGGAATTTAGTCTGTTTTCCCACTTTGGGGGAAAATGAGGTGCGAGAGCTGTCTCAGAATCATGAAATGATATTGAGGGAAAATGTACATAGACAACAGGGAAAAGAGCAAGACCTGCTACAGGATCAGCCAAGGCTGCAGCTCATGCTGTAGCTGGGTTGCAATGAGTGCCTGACACTTACAGTACTAGGAGGGCTACATGTAAAACCTGGATAATGCCTGGGACTGCATCTATGACAGATTACAGAGTTACGGGTTTTAGGTACCTTTGGAACTGAAAGAGGGAGACAAACCAAGGGCTGGCTTCTGTGTTCAAAGAACAGTGGTGAGCACCTCTTGGCTTCCCTGGGTTTCCAGCCTTGATTTAAGGGTACTTCTTGTCCTTATGAAAGTGAAAGTCACTCGGTCTTGTCTGACTCTTTGCAATTCCATGGACTGTATGTAGTCCATGGAGTTCTCCAGACCAGAAAACTGGAGTGGGTAGTGTTTTCCCCTTCTCCAGCAAATCTTCCCAACCCAGGAATCTCCTGCATTGCAGGTGGATTCTTTCCCAACTGAGCTATCAGGGAAGCCCCATCTTTCCTGATGCTGGGAAAGATTGAAGGCAGAAGGGGATGGCAGGATGAGATGGTTGGAGAACATCACCAACTCGGACATGAGTTTGAGTAAGGTCTGGGAGTTGGTGATGGACAGGGAAGCCTGGCGTGCTCCAGTCCATAGGGTTGCAAAGATCTGGACGCGACTGAACTGAACTTGTTCTCATTCATATCTGTATTCTGAGGGAGGGTTGTCAATGGGGTGAAGGTGGATTCCTCCTGGGCCCAAGGCTAGGGCAGATTTGCAACTGAAGATGCTTTAGTATGTGCCCTTCCGGACACCCCACCCCACCACTAGCCCAGCCTACCTGTGGGCAGTAGTACAGGATTCCCAGGGCCTTCAACAACAGCTTACTGTATGCTAAACAATTTCACATTTATTCAGTCACCATGATAACCCTCTGAAGCAAGTACTGTTATTTAGGGGATAGTCCTCCTCACACCCTGTAACAGGCAGCATTTTGAAGCACTGCAGAGAAATGGTTAACAGGTAGCGATCCCACATTCCAAGGCAGGTGCGAGGTCTGGATCTACTTTGGTCTTAACCAAACTTTCCTGAGTCTTGTTATTTTCATTTAAGATCTCTACTAGAATTCTTTATCAAAAATAATCATTTTGTACCCAAAATAAGTTTCTTCCCTGGTGAAATATTAATAGTAGTGTAAAAGTCTTTTAACAGGTGCCACTGCCCTAAATGAGGATCCCACAGGCAGGAAAGGTATCAGGGTCCAGGGGATATAGGTGGGGAAACTGTGGGACTGAGCCAGCCTCTTCTGGGATTCTGAGGCTTCTTAGGTAAGCGTGTAGTGAAGGGAAGCTCTTGGGATGGAGAGCTAGGCTCTTCTGAGGGCTGAGGCAAGCCCAGTAAGGCCAAGCGTTGGGCAGGAGGGGTGGAAAAGTACACCTTCTGCTCTTCTGAGTAGCGCTCCTGAGGTGTCACAGCATCCCGGTAAGTCCAGTCACGCCAATGGAAATTGAAGCGTTCAAGCAGGGTGATGCGGTCAGCTCTTGCGGGTACACAGTCAACGGGCTTTGTGGGTGGCAGATTCGGCACCTCTATTCCTCGCAGCAGCACCACCCCTCGGATGGCAAACCAGCCCCCAAATCTGGGATGTATGCACACACCTGCTATGTGCTGGGGAAAGGGTAAAAAGAAAGCAAGGTCATGGTGGTCCTAGGCACCAATAACTACCATCAATGCAAGCTAGTTCACTTCTCATTCAACAGACAGTGATTCTACATAGGAGCCTGTCAGGGAATTCCCTGGTGGTCCAATGGTTAAGACACAGAGACACACACAAACAGACACGAACACCTGTCAGTCTTGGCTGGGCTCCCTTACTCTGTCAACTTCATGAAGTCACTGACCCCAAGGAGAGTTTCCTTAAGCTGAGCCTCAGCTTCCCAGTCACACCGTGGGTTTAATCGCAGCTCTACCTGCTCCATTCTGTCACAATAACAGACTAGTTCTCTGATGGCTCAGATGGTAAACTGCCTGCCAGTGAAGGAGACATAGGTTTAATCCCTGGGTTTGATTGGGAAGATCCCCTGGGGAAAGGAACAGTAATCCACTCGAGTATTTTTGCCCAGAGAATTCTGTGTACAGGAGCCTGGTGGGCTACTGTCCGCAGGATTGCAAAGCAAAGAGTTGGACACAACTAAGTGACTAACACTTCACTTTTTCTGACCTGATGTGTCTGCAAGTAGACGGAATCGAACTGGATCATTGACCATGGTGCACTCTTGTCCTGGATTGTGCTCAGCAATTCCTTTACCCAGGGAAGGTGGAAGAATGGGACTTGAAATTTTTTTTTTGCTGTGCCACCTGGTTAACAGGATTTCAGTTCTCTAACGATGGACTGAACCGGGACCATCGCAGTGAAAACCTGGAATCCTAACCACTAGACCACCAGGGAATTCCTGGGACTTAAAATCTTAATGGAATTTTATTTCATTTTCTTTCTCAGCCCCTATTTGCTCATACTTGCCCTCTGACCTGGGTCCCCCAAGGGTCAGACTCCACATCCTGTCGCTGGTAGTAGTAAGCAGCCCCTGCTACATGGGCTGCTGTCTGGGCCAGGATCTTGGGGCGCCGGTTGGGGTGTACCTCGTAGTCAGCGATGACTTCTATCTGCAGCTCTGGGAAGCTCTGGGATAGAAGATAAGATGAAGACTTTTAGCGCAACAGGAGTCGTCATGTTCAACAGATCTCAGTTGTGTTAACATGGCCCTGTCCTTAGAAGTCATGTTTAAAGGGAAAACATGACTTTAAACTTGGAGTGGGACTGGAGGCTCCAGTGTGAAGAAAATGATAATTCTGTTTAGGATTGTTCAGAAACCTCTGTTATGGCTCTGCCCTCCAGAGGCCCAGTGCAGAGGAAGACGGTCCAGCTTTGGGGAAACCCAGTATATGTATACTATTTATGTATACATGTAAAGTATGTAATGCAGGGGTCCTGTTCTGTCCTCAAAAGACCCCATAAGGCTCCCAGGTCTAGGGCAAAGACAGGTGGGAGATGCATGGAGAATTTTGGGGCTTATTCCTGTTTCACTTGGAGGTCAAGGGAAGTCTGCTTATCAAGTTGCCCATCAGTGAAGGGTGAGATCGGTCCATTTCAGACCTGGTTGGCTAGAGGGGGTGGCTAAACCTGAGATGAGAAGGCAGAATGAGGAGAGATCACAATGTCAAGGCTGGCTTTAGGATTGCCTTCTGCCGGGGAAGTGGCTCCTTGTTGTAGGTCTCGATTCTATACTGAGTTTAGAGGAACTGGAAGCAGATGCAGGTTTGGAAGCTGGGTGAGGCTGTAGCCAGCCTTGCTCACCTCTCTAACTCGGCCCAGGTGGTAGGCCACACACTGGTCCACAGGGTCAGTCACTAGTTGGAGGTGGTGGCTCTGAAGGAAGGGCTTGAGGGCCTGGTCAAACATGGCAGGTGTGCTGAGTACCAGGAAGGCCAGTGTAGGTCCTGGCAGGGGCAGGTGGAAGGCTGGAGGCAGGAGTGCATTGTACCATGCCACCTGGAACAGAGAAAATTTAGGCCACACAAGAGGGCCAACTTAGGCCTTAGCCAGGCCCATACCTTGGCCTGACATTCAAGGTTTCATGCATCTTGTCCATCTTTTTATTCAAACAATGAAATTCTCCTGATGCTGTGTGATGTGTGTTTGTGGGGGACTCATCTGACAGAGTTATAATAGGCAAAGAATTCATAAACAACTAAGAAAAAAAAGAAATTGATTGTACTGTGATTAGTGCAATAACAGGGCCAATGAAAGTCCTCTGAAATTAGAAGAGGCTTCTTGGAAGCTGAGTCTTGGCTGGGAAAGTAACTTACAGGCTGACGTGGAGAGGGAGAATCTGGTGTGTGTTTTAAACAGGTCCCAGCATAAACAAAGAGGCAAAAAATGCAAAGCATTCTTGGAGAATAGCAAATTGTCTAGTTTGATAGACATGAAGCATCTGTGGAGGGGAGCAGAGGGAGAGAAGGCTGGAGAGATCAGTAACAATGAGACTGACTGGCTTTGAATACCAACTGAAGGAATATGGGTCTAATTTGCTGACAGTGAGGGGTTAGCCATTGAAGATTTAAGAAGCAAACTGACATGATCAGTTTTAGATCAACCTGGCTGCAGTGTGGAGGAAGGAATAGAGGCAAAGTGATAGCAAGGAAGTTACTGCAGAAATCCAAATGACTAATAGTGGGCTGAACCAGAGCAGAGATAGGTTGAATTTAGGAAACAGATTTAGGAGACAGATATCTAAAGATCACTGTGGATGACTGTATGTGGCGCTGGGAAGGTGAGAGAAATAGGAACATAGGATGACTGGCAGGGCTGTAAATGGCACTGTTCAATACCACAACTCCTACTA
This sequence comes from Neotragus moschatus, assembly GCA_006410615.1. Lineage (NCBI taxonomy): Eukaryota > Metazoa > Chordata > Mammalia > Artiodactyla > Bovidae > Neotragus > Neotragus moschatus. The sequence goes on along the minus strand of SJYA01000407.1, from coordinate 214,058 downwards.
CCAAGGTCTTCTTGAATCAGACAGGCATCTCCAATATCTCCCACACCTGCCATCCACCATTATCTCCATACCTTTACTCAAGCTATTTCTGATATTTGAGAGATACATGACCCTCCTTCCTTCCAGTCTATCTTTTCATATATAGCTCAACTCCATTTTTTCCAGGGAAGCCTCTCTGAGGCTAGACCCAACTACCTCTTCCTCTATAATCCTCTCCCAGCATTGCTGTATGCCACTCAGTGGAAAGTGGAAAGGGTGGCCTCTTAAGCATCAGGCAAAAGGCTTAGGTTGAGTTGATTTAGCCTTGCACTAAGCACAGGGCTCAGTGCAGAGGGCACTGGATGTGGGGGGAGATGGACCTATGTGAGTAAGGGTAGGTCCTGATGCCAGACTTCTATGTCAGGCAAGTGTACAGTTTCTAAACCCAGCCCAGCATTGATGATTGGCAACATCATGAATGTAACCTTTCACAGGTAGATTGAACAACCAAGCCAACTGTTTGCTTGTTCAACATCCAGAATGCCCTTTGCTCATGAGCCATACAAACATTCTCAGACCTTGACCTCTCCTAAACTCCTTCAGGAGGCTTCCAAAGTGACTCTGGCTCCACAGATCCCCTTCCTCTAAATTACCTAGGTGACAAAACCACAAGGTTACTGGATCAGATGGTGTCTCCCACTCATCAATACAGCATTGTAGGAGGGTAAAAGAGATGACTTATTGAGACTCTATGTTGGGAAAGACTGAAGGCAGGAGGAGAAGGGGACCACAGAGGACGAGATGGTTGGATGGCATCACTGACTCAACGGACATAAGTTTGAGCAAGCTCCGGGAATTGTTGATGGACAGGGAAACCTGGCAGTGCTGCAGTCTATGGGATCACAAAGAGNAGACTTTTAGCGCAACAGGAGTCGTCATGTTCAACAGATCTCAGTTGTGTTAACATGGCCCTGTCCTTAGAAGTCATGTTTAAAGGGAAAACATGACTTTAAACTTGGAGTGGGACTGGAGGCTCCAGTGTGAAGAAAATGATAATTCTGTTTAGGATTGTTCAGAAACCTCTGTTATGGCTCTGCCCTCCAGAGGCCCAGTGCAGAGGAAGACGGTCCAGCTTTGGGGAAACCCAGTATATGTATACTATTTATGTATACATGTAAAGTATGTAATGCAGGGGTCCTGTTCTGTCCTCAAAAGACCCCATAAGGCTCCCAGGTCTAGGGCAAAGACAGGTGGGAGATGCATGGAGAATTTTGGGGCTTATTCCTGTTTCACTTGGAGGTCAAGGGAAGTCTGCTTATCAAGTTGCCCATCAGTGAAGGGTGAGATCGGTCCATTTCAGACCTGGTTGGCTAGAGGGGGTGGCTAAACCTGAGATGAGAAGGCAGAATGAGGAGAGATCACAATGTCAAGGCTGGCTTTAGGATTGCCTTCTGCCGGGGAAGTGGCTCCTTGTTGTAGGTCTCGATTCTATACTGAGTTTAGAGGAACTGGAAGCAGATGCAGGTTTGGAAGCTGGGTGAGGCTGTAGCCAGCCTTGCTCACCTCTCTAACTCGGCCCAGGTGGTAGGCCACACACTGGTCCACAGGGTCAGTCACTAGTTGGAGGTGGTGGCTCTGAAGGAAGGGCTTGAGGGCCTGGTCAAACATGGCAGGTGTGCTGAGTACCAGGAAGGCCAGTGTAGGTCCTGGCAGGGGCAGGTGGAAGGCTGGAGGCAGGAGTGCATTGTACCATGCCACCTGGAACAGAGAAAATTTAGGCCACACAAGAGGGCCAACTTAGGCCTTAGCCAGGCCCATACCTTGGCCTGACATTCAAGGTTTCATGCATCTTGTCCATCTTTTTATTCAAACAATGAAATTCTCCTGATGCTGTGTGATGTGTGTTTGTGGGGGACTCATCTGACAGAGTTATAATAGGCAAAGAATTCATAAACAACTAAGAAAAAAAAGAAATTGATTGTACTGTGATTAGTGCAATAACAGGGCCAATGAAAGTCCTCTGAAATTAGAAGAGGCTTCTTGGAAGCTGAGTCTTGGCTGGGAAAGTAACTTACAGGCTGACGTGGAGAGGGAGAATCTGGTGTGTGTTTTAAACAGGTCCCAGCATAAACAAAGAGGCAAAAAATGCAAAGCATTCTTGGAGAATAGCAAATTGTCTAGTTTGATAGACATGAAGCATCTGTGGAGGGGAGCAGAGGGAGAGAAGGCTGGAGAGATCAGTAACAATGAGACTGACTGGCTTTGAATACCAACTGAAGGAATATGGGTCTAATTTGCTGACAGTGAGGGGTTAGCCATTGAAGATTTAAGAAGCAAACTGACATGATCAGTTTTAGATCAACCTGGCTGCAGTGTGGAGGAAGGAATAGAGGCAAAGTGATAGCAAGGAAGTTACTGCAGAAATCCAAATGACTAATAGTGGGCTGAACCAGAGCAGAGATAGGTTGAATTTAGGAAACAGATTTAGGAGACAGATATCTAAAGATCACTGTGGATGACTGTATGTGGCGCTGGGAAGGTGAGAGAAATAGGAACATAGGATGACTGGCAGGGCTGTAAATGGCACTGTTCAATACCACAACTCCTACTACCAAGGTCTTCTTGAATCAGACAGGCATCTCCAATATCTCCCACACCTGCCATCCACCATTATCTCCATACCTTTACTCAAGCTATTTCTGATATTTGAGAGATACATGACCCTCCTTCCTTCCAGTCTATCTTTTCATATATAGCTCAACTCCATTTTTTCCAGGGAAGCCTCTCTGAGGCTAGACCCAACTACCTCTTCCTCTATAATCCTCTCCCAGCATTGCTGTATGCCACTCAGTGGAAAGTGGAAAGGGTGGCCTCTTAAGCATCAGGCAAAAGGCTTAGGTTGAGTTGATTTAGCCTTGCACTAAGCACAGGGCTCAGTGCAGAGGGCACTGGATGTGGGGGGAGATGGACCTATGTGAGTAAGGGTAGGTCCTGATGCCAGACTTCTATGTCAGGCAAGTGTACAGTTTCTAAACCCAGCCCAGCATTGATGATTGGCAACATCATGAATGTAACCTTTCACAGGTAGATTGAACAACCAAGCCAACTGTTTGCTTGTTCAACATCCAGAATGCCCTTTGCTCATGAGCCATACAAACATTCTCAGACCTTGACCTCTCCTAAACTCCTTCAGGAGGCTTCCAAAGTGACTCTGGCTCCACAGATCCCCTTCCTCTAAATTACCTAGGTGACAAAACCACAAGGTTACTGGATCAGATGGTGTCTCCCACTCATCAATACAGCATTGTAGGAGGGTAAAAGAGATGACTTATTGAGACTCTATGTTGGGAAAGACTGAAGGCAGGAGGAGAAGGGGACCACAGAGGACGAGATGGTTGGATGGCATCACTGACTCAACGGACATAAGTTTGAGCAAGCTCCGGGAATTGTTGATGGACAGGGAAACCTGGCAGTGCTGCAGTCTATGGGATCACAAAGAGTCGGACACGACTGAGCAACTGAACAATAACAACAAAAGAACACACCTGCAACGCTGCTCTACCCGTTTAGCCCAAGCGCCCTGTCTCGACAATCAAACGGACACGAGGCCGGAGGCGCTCGAGAAAGATCAGAAAATTCACAGGCCCCATGTCAGTGGCACCGAAGCCATCCATACGCTTCGCCATTGCACCGCAGCAGGGATAAACCAACCTGGAAGGGGTAAACTTCGAAGCCAAAAGGGCACAACGTGTCCTCAATCTTCTGCTTCAGCTCTGCGACTAGCGGCTCCATAGTGCACGCTACACACTGAGCCTGCTGGGGAATGGAGTCTCAAGGTTACTCGGGACTTTACGCTTTGAGACAGCTTGGACTCCATTTCCCTAGAGCTACGGGGATCACCTGCGAGACTGTGTCGTCTCTGCGCGACGCATCCTGGGACTCGTAGTTCATTCAGTTCGTAGAGGCACCAACTATAGAAGCAGAAAAACTCGGTTTCCCGGCAAGCTTCACGGTGAGGGGGCACTGTGACTGCGCGTGTTGCTTCCAGGGAAACGCAGTTTGGTAGCTTCCGTCGCCGGTTGTCTCCAATAGAGGCGAACTCAATTTCCCAAGTGGCGCTGCAGAGGCCAGTCCGAAGTTGGCCTTTCTCGGCCTACCGTAAGGTTTGAACTGGGCGGCGGTAGTGGTCACTGGCACAGTTTCGGTGTTATGGCGCCAAAGTTGTGAGTCTGGGGACGTCTAAACCAAAATTCAGCATCTTCAATTCCCAATTGATACCTGTTTATCAGGGAATCCCGCTTTTCCCCTAGTTCCGCAAGGAAGCCACACCCCCAACTAGTCCCAGAAGCGCAGTTTTGGTCTGATTATTGCTTCCTTACCTTTAGTATTGCATCCCCCCCCACTTACCTCTTTACGTTATGGTCTTCCCTGGGCTGTGTCTTTGGTGTCCACAGTGTGGGGAGCAAGGGCATAAGACGCCAGGGAGCCAGACCCCTGCCGCAGGCTATGAGTGGGAGCCTGAGCTGGTCTGAGCAGCTCGACACGCTTCTCAATGCTACGGACCGAAATGTGAGCAAGATTAAGGTGAGGGGGCGCCTGAGTCCCCCGCCCCCCTGTTTAAGGGATGTGGGTTAATAGACTGCAAAACAGAACTCATTGTCCTGTGCATTTGTTTCTTTTGTAGCAACGGCTGTATACACTTGGAGTCTCTACCGGGGGTAAATATTATCCCTCAGCCTTTCTTTCCAGTGTTATCCACTTGTTCCTTCCAAATTCCAACTTTTTCTTTTCCTGAAGAAACATCTGTTCGCCCCTCTGCCTAACGGGCTTTGCACTTGTCCCTTCCTTTTTCCCTCAGCAGGAGACCTGGCTGGGACTTGGATTTCCCCTCAGCAGTTGCCTACTCAGTCAGGAATCCAAGCTCAAAAGGCTTGGGCTCTAGAGGCTCCTGTATTTCCAGAGAGGCTAAACTGGGCTGAGGCCCACAGTGCATCTTCTCTCTGGGATGAAGTTACTATTCTTCGATCCCAGCTTCTATCCCAGGCTCGGGTGAGGCATGGACTCCTGAGATGTATATATTTGGGGTTTGTGTGATTGTGGGATGAGGTTACCAGTGGTTGGGGAGCTTATGGGGTTTTTCTGCCTGGGTAGGTGACTGAAGCACTACGGCAGGCTGTCCAGGGCCTGCTGGAAGAGCGAGAACAGCAGAAGTACCAGATCTCTTCCCTGGAAGGTATCTGATCGTTCTTTTCTTCATATACACAGCCTCAAATGTGTGTGCACATTTTGTGGCTCTTCTGTTGTCTGTGCATGTCTTGATTTGCAAGTGGAGTCTATAGGCTCATGTGTGAAGTTCTTAGGGGGCTGATCCCCTACTTGTCTCACTGTAGCATCACTAAGGTTGCTGCAGGGCGGCCCAGAGCAAAGGGTGCTTCTCCTAGAGCAACTTCTGGAAGAGATGAGAAGGGAACTGCAGGGCCTTCGAAGCCAGGTGCAGGAACAGGCCCAAGCCCAAATACAGACAGGACCACAGAAGTGTAGTGCCACCAATGGCCTTCACGAAGAGCTTCAGAACGAGTAAGTGATGGGCAAAACCTTGCCTTCTTCAGCCCTGAACTCCTGGTACTCTGGTAGCCTCCTCTGGGCTTGTTAATTGGCTTTAGAATGACATTGCTATTATCCCTGAAGGCGGCAACTGCTGTGCGAGGAGTCACAGATTCTTCGGGAGGAACTAAAGTTACTACAGGACCAGTTGAGTGAGTAAAAATTGAGGGTGCGTATGAATTCACCTGCTCCCTTTTCTGAAAAGCCTTTTTGCTTTCCTAATAAATGACCATACCTTTGACAGCTTGAGCTACCCAGAAACCTGGCCAAGTATTTTGTCTTTTCTCATATGGTGTGAGTGTGTCTCTCCAGTCAGCTTGGAAACTGCCCAGTAGCTGGACCAGAATGTATCTGTCCGTTTTCAGTGCCAGGCTGGGCGCAAGGCAGGGAAAGGGAAGGAAGGAAGTTGGAGACGTTCCCTCACATTTTCTCTCATCTGCAGGCCAGCACCAGGAGCTGCTGCTGAAACAGATAACTGAGAGGCAGCAAGCTCAGGCCTGCCGCTGGAAGGTAGGACCAGGACCAGACCTATCTGTTCATCTCTCCCTTTGGAGGCCCCTTCCTTTCTCTGTCTACCCTGTTTTGTGGGTAGGCCAGGATACCCTCTCCTACTATCTCTTTCCATCTCTTCCGTGTGCTGACTCTACCTCCTTCCAAAGCTCTTCTTCGCAAGCCCTCTGCTAAAGGACACGAGAAACTTTGTCCGCATGAGGGCTCCAAGTGGGCTCAAGAGGCTAATCATAGGGAGGCGGGTGCTCCTCCTGGAGAGGTAGAGGTTTGGTCCTACCTGCCCCTATGGTATGGCAGATGTTGGGTCAACTGCAAAGTGGCCAGGATGGCAAAGGTCACACCCTGGAGGCGGTCAGAACAGAGGTCCAGGATGCCCGGCAGGAGCATGACCTCCTCAGGTCAGGGGGTGTGGGTGCCTATGGCAGTGGAGAGGATTTGGTTCAGAGGCCAGGCATTGGGGACCAAAGTTCTGCTATCTCAGATTTGACATGAGCTGGTAGGGAAGGTATGGTAGGGGTTTATAGCCTATATGGGCAGTACTGCACATTTTCTTTACTTGACACAGTGTCTCTGAGGTTTCTCTGTATTTAGAGGATAAAGGGGGAAGAGACTGGGATCCTAGCCTCAGGAGGGACAAGTCAGGTTTGTGCTGGGAAGGCCCCTTTAACCCACTGTCACCATGTTTACCTCTGATTGTTTCCACTTTGCAGGACTTCCATTCATGTCCTCCAATCTAAGCTGCCCAGACTCTCCACCTTCGCCATGTCGCTTTCTTCATCTAACTCTGAAGTCAGGCTTCTGGACAGTAACAGTAGCTGGGAACTTTTAAGGAAGCTAGGTGAGGGTAAGGCAGGAGGCTGAATCTGAGTGGTGCCTGGATGCTAGCTGCCTAATTGTTTGACACTGGATGGAAGGGGTCTCTGCCTCTTTCTTTGGAAATCTGTCAACCTCTGTCGCTCCTTATCCCATCAGGCCTGTATGTCCCTCCCCAACAGGGCCCAAGTCTAGGTCCGTGTGTAACACAGTGCTTGCTGATGATTTGTTCTTTTTCTCCTTTCTCTCCTCATAGATCTCCAGAGGCATACCCTTTCTAACCCAGAGCAGCTTTCAGCTCCAGGCCCAGAGCCTTCAGCAAGAGGACCTATTCTTTAAGGGCCCCAGGATACTCATAAGTGACCTGTAAGGACTTGTAACATAGTAGGGTGAAGTCTTCTTTTCTCACCTTCCCGTCCTAGGTCCTGTTTCTGAGTTGCCTGCCCCTCCCCTCTTGATCTAGTTGGTGTTTGCCCTCCCTACTGAGGCTTGTCACTGCCTGTCCATCCCTGTCTGCCAGTTGCAATAAAATGGTTTAACCCTCCCTGAGATGACACCACTCTTATGGCAGAAAGTGAAGAGGAACTAAAGAGCCTCTTGATGAACGTGAAAGAGGANCCTAAAAGTGTAAGGAAGAAAGGAGACCGAGACCGCCAGAAAGGAGTCAGCCTGGAGCCCGGCGTATCCTTACGGTTTTCATGAAGAACAAGATTTCACTCCTTTTTTGGGAAACACCCCCAGTGAAGGGTTCGATGAGCAGCCCCCATGAGGTGTCCAGTATGGGCTTCTGGGCGACACTGCGGGAGTCCCACTAAGACTTTAAAAGAAAAGCGAGAAGGGCGGAGCAACGAGGCTGTGTAACTATGCTCTTTGGTAAAGAGGAAACCTTATGATAAACCCCCCCGCCATCCTTACCCACCAACTTACAGAAGAAAAAGCTCAAAGAAGTTAACAGCTTTCCTAAATAATCACAGTGATTCCCAGGAGTCTGAAATCCCATGGATTGAAACGATTGTGATGAATTCTTAGCTTCATTTTACTTTAAGTCTTTTTATTTCCTTAAGTGACCTTATGATTAAAGTTGACTAAGAATATATAATGGTTAAATATGAATCCTATATTCAGTCTCCTAACTATTATTGAATCTGTTTCTTGTTCAGGAAATGCCACAGCCTCTTGACATTCTTTGAAAAACAGCAGGCACTTCTGTCATGTCTAGATCCTTGGATAAAAAGCAGGACAAAATGTACATTAAAGGCAATTGATGATGCAGCTCTCTTCTATTCAAACTTTAAGAAGTTGCCAAATTGTTTTCTTTCCACTGATTGAAACCACAAGTTGCTTTTTCCGTTACTTTGTCTCACAGAATATAGTTCACTTTAGGGTATTGTCAGGGCAAGTAATTTGAATTGGAAAAGATTAGTGTTTCTTAGTGTTTCTGTAAATAATTTCTTTAATTTAAAAAATGTTTATAGGGGAAAACAAAGTCCAGATTCATTCAAATTATGGATAGCAGGATTTCAAATAGCTATTCTCCATTTGAAGAGAACATTTTTCACTCACTTAGCAAATATAGTGTGTCCTCTTCAAGCTACCCAGATATAATCTTTGCTATCATAGATAAGAGTTTTAGTGAATTTATTCATAGAACTATTGTTTATTTTGAATGAGTTAGTTGATACAGCTGGGTTCTCCAAACGTTGGAACGATGATTATTCTTGATTGTTATCTTATGACCAACTTTCATTTGCAAATCCATGAAGGATAAGAGAAATAGAAAAGTCTGTGAGAAAGCAGTCCAGCAGCTGTATCTAAAGAGTTGAAGAGGAAAAAAAGAAAAGTGCAATGCAAAGGGAAGTGCTGTATGACAAATTTCTTGAGAATAAGACAACAGTATATTTCACAGTGGAGCTTCCCAGGTGTTGCAGTGGTAAAGAATCAACCTGCCAATGTAGGAGACACAAGAGATGTGGGTTCGATCTCTGGGTCTGGAAGATCCCCTGGAGTAGTAAATGGCAACCTGCTCCAGTATTCTTGCTTGGAGAATTCCATGGACCAAGGAGCCTGGCGGGGTACAGTCCAAGGGGTTGCAAGGAGCCAGACTCAATTGTGCACCAGCACCATATAGCAGACTAGGAAGTATAACAATGAATATTATTATACTGAGAGTATATATTATAATGAGAGTTAATGCCACAGGTATAGGAATTCCCAAGGAAAACGGCTTCCCAGTCCTCTTTATTTTTCCGCTGGTCTTTTCTATTTGAGGATTATTAGTATATTCCAAGAGATATTTGTTCAGTTAGGATAAATGGCAAGGTAATATATTATCAAGAGCTGGTATAAGAACTCAAGAATCTCCTTTTGAGATACATGTATCTCACATATATACTACAAAGTAAATAAATGTAGTCAGCCTCTAAGATGGCCCCCAATGATCACTGCCTCCTGGTATCTTTACCTTTGTATAGTCTCTCCCATACTGAATTGGGCTGCCTCATGTAGCCAATAGGGTTTTTCAGAAATTGTGTAAATTCCAGGTCTAGGTCATAAAATACTTTGCAGCTTCCACTTTTTTTTTTTTTTTGCCACTTTATTTTTTTTTTATTGAAGGATTTTTGCTTTACAGAATTTTATGGTTTCTGTCATACATCATCAAGAATCAGCCATAGGTACACCTATGTCCCCTCTCACCTGAACTTCCCTTCCCTCTCCTGCCGGATCTCACTCTTGTAGATTGTCACAGAGCCCTGAGGCGTATGGCAAGTTCCCATTGGCTATCTATTTTACATATTGTAAGTTTCCTTGTTACCCTCTGCATGCATCTCACCCTCTCCTTCCCTCCTCTCCCCTGGGGTCCATAGGTCTGTGCTCTATGTCTGTTTCCCCATTACTGCCCTGAAGATAAATTCATCAGTACCATCTTTCTAGATTCCATATATATGCATCAGTATATGGTATTTATATTTCTCTTTCTGACTGACTTTGCAGATTCCACTTTATGCTCTCTTGGATCATTCACTTAAGAGGAAAGCCAGTGCTATAATATGAGGACTCTAAAGCAGCCACTTGGAGCAGCTTGCTATCTGGCAAGGAACTCAGGCATTACACCAATAATCAGCACCAATTTGCCAACCATCTTAGTGAACTGTTCTTGGAAACAGATCCTCCAGACTCAGCCAAGCTTTCAGATGACGGTAGGCTTAGCTGGCATTTTGATTACCACCCTATGAGATACATCAACCAGAACCACTCAACTAAGCCACACCCAAAATCCAGACCCACAGAAAGGATGTGATACAATAAATGTTTGCTGTTGTTTTAAGCACTAAGTTTTGGGGGCAATTCATCATGCAGGTGGGTTCTTTACCATGAATGCCACCTGGGAAGCCCAACTAATATATAATATAGTAAGACTGACAAAAACGTGGCAGAGAAGAACGACTCAAATCTAGAGATGTGTGCTCTGGATAACTGAGCCTGAAACAATGAGACTCTGATTCTAGGACAGCCTTAGAGTGTATTCTAGGATAATGAGCAAAGTTCAGATTTATACTGAGTTCCCCACAGAACATAAAACCTCTTTCAACACAGCTTTTCTCCTGAACAGAATAAATAAATACTTTATTCTTTCCCTTCATATGTGACTTCCTCTACCCATATTTAAATAACCACTGATTTACTACTTTTTAAGCTTCCTGTAAATCTAAACAGGAAATAAGTCTAGTTATTTACATTGTACAATACCACAGTGAACCGGTGTGTAATTCAAGGAAAAGAGACCACATACCTTTTGTTCTCACTCTCTTCTGCAACAAATCTCATATTGTATGCGTGCACGCATGCATGCTTAGTCACTTAATTGTGTCCCACTCTTTGTAACCCTGTGGACAGAGGTACACTAGGGGCCTCTGTCCATGGGATTCTTTGGGCAAGAATACTGGAGTGGGTTGCCATTCTCTTCTCCAAGTGATCTTCCTGACCCAGGGATCGAACCCTGGTCTCCTGCATTGAAAGCGGATTCTTTACGTCTGAGCTATCAGGGAAGCCCTTCATATTGTATACCTGAAACTAATAATATATGAATTATGTCTCAATTTTTTTAAATCTCAGAATTGTATATTTTAAATGAGTAGATTGTATGGCATGTGAATTATAGTCATCTCTTGGGATTCCTGGAGAATTGGTTCCAGACCACCACCCCTTCTGTAGGGGATCCCTCCTGTAGGCCCTCCTTGCAGATACCCAAATCCAAGGATACTCAAGTCCTTTATATAAAATGGCATAGTAGGAACTAACAGTGTTGTAGATAAATTATACTTCAAACAAAATCATAGGTATCAATTTGTGGTTACCAGAAGCAAGATGGTGGGGAGGGGAAAATGAAGGCCGTCAAAAAATACAAACTTCCATTTATAAGATAAGTTCTAGAGATGCAATGTACAACTTGATAAATATAATTCACACTGCTTTTTAAAAATTATTTTTGCTTTCTTGTCTTTTAGGCTGTGCATTATATATGAAAGTCATTAAGGGGGTAAATCCTAAGAGTTCCCATCACAAAAAAATTTTTTTCTATTTTGTATCTATATGAGATGATGGGTGTTCATTAAACTTGTGATAATCCTTTCATGGTGTAAGTAAGCCAAATCATTATGCTGTGCACCTTAAACTTGTAAAGTGCTGTGTTAAACTTGTAAAGTGCTGTGTGTCTTATATTTCAATAAAACTGGAAGAAGAAAAGCAAACAACGTAGTACTTGCATATAACCTATGCACACCCTCCCATATACTTTAAATCATCTCTAGATTACTTATAATACCTAACAGAATATAAATACTATTTGAACAGTTGTATGGCATGCAGAAAATTCAAATTTTGCTTTTGGAACTTTCTGAAATTTTCAATCCATGGTTGGTTGAATCCATATATGCAGCACCCAAGGATACAGAGGCCCAAGGCACTGATCCAAGTGGATCTCAATAAAGCTGTTTTTAAAAACTCTCCACGGTCTTTTGAAATGTGAAACTAGTAGTGGACTAGTGCTCAAGCATTTCCACAAACCAGCAAACAATCCTGTTTTCTAAATTTGTCATCAATCTAACCAGTTACTTAATCCACTAAACAAAAAATTTTAAAGCCAATCAATGCCAACTGCTCTGCTATGCACTGGAAAAACACATATGAATAAACAGTCTTTGTCCTTAAGAGTTTCAAAGTGCATTAGCAAATATGCAAATCCTATTACAATGCACCATAATAACTATTAGGGGTATATTATGTAGGCTACAAAGATGCTCTAGGACAGGGGTCAGTAAACTATAGGCAGCAGACCAAATTTGAGAGGGTCCTCTGAGAGCTCGACCTCTTTAAGCCAATTTCAGCAGCATGCTCCTTTTGACAGAAATAGATTCACATCAAATATACTTCTTCAAGTGTTTGCATTTTTGAAAACTTCATCCTTCATTTTGCTGTGAGGGGTTATTTCTAATTAAAGAAATTTCAAAGAAAAAGGAACCAGTAAGAAAAAAATGGCAGGGGAGGGAGGATAGGTAGGCAAAGTATTCTCAGTTTTGGATATATTAGCCTACGGTCTTTTAACCTGTTGGTGTTTGCTGTTCAGTGATCATTAAAATAGATCATAATATTAGGGAAGACTGACACTCATTGATTGAAATTAGTAAAGTTAGAAAATAAACTAAAAGTTAATTTGCAATTACAAAAGTAATTCTAATCATAGTTATTTCTTGATCAACTTCCTATGTATGCCTAACTTTTATGGAATACAACAAATCACTAAATGTTAAAACCTAACTTTTTACAAATTGTGTTTTACTAGAACAGTAAATGCTCTACATATTTGCTCAGTCTTTTAGGATTTCTCTTTGTTTCAAGATCATCAATTAACAAAGCATCATTCAGTTCAGTCACTCAGTCGTGTCCATCTCTTTGCGACCCCATGAATCGCAGAACACTAGGCCTCCCTGAACTCCCGGGGTTCACTCAAACTCATGTCCACCGAGTTGGTGATGCCATCAAGCCAANTTTACTAGAACAGTAAATGCTCTACATATTTGCTCAGTCTTTTAGGATTTCTCTTTGTTTCAAGATCATCAATTAACAAAGCATCATTCAGTTCAGTCACTCAGTCGTGTCCATCTCTTTGCGACCCCATGAATCGCAGAACACTAGGCCTCCCTGAACTCCCGGGGTTCACTCAAACTCATGTCCACCGAGTTGGTGATGCCATCAAGCCAACTCATCCTCTGTCATCCCCTTCTCCTCCTGCCCCTAATCCCTCCCAGCATCAGAGTCTTTTCCAATGAGTCAACTCTTTGCATGAGGTGGCCAAAAGTTTCAGCTTTAGCATCAGTCCTTCCAATGAACACCCAGGACTGGTTGGATATCCTTGCAGTCCAAGGGACTCTCAAGAGTCTTCTCCAACACCACAGTTCAAAAGCATCAATTCTGGGCTCTCCCAGCTGCCCTTTTTGCTTCTCTGGCCGGATCATCCTCCTGGCCCCGCCGAACAAGCGGAGGGAGCGACCCCGACTGGGGGGGTCATGGCAGTAGCCTCCTCGCCCTCCGCCGCCGCTGGCCCCGCCGAGTCGCCGGCTTCTGCGAGAGGGACCCCCACCGCCTCCGCAGGCTAAGAGCCGCTGCCGCCTCCGAGCAGTGAGGGCTACTATGCTCCCTCTTTGCCTTCGCCTCCCCATCCCGCCTGCGCAGGCACCCCTCTCGCTGCTCAGTCCCGCCTCAGTGTCAAGCCAGAAGAGAAGTAAAACTCAACAAAAACTTATTATGTATGGAATTCATTCTTAAAAGAAGAAACAAGTGATTATTGAAGACTATGGATCGGAGCAAACGGAATTCAATTGCAGGATTACCTCCACGTGTGGAGCGTCTTGAGGATTTTGAAGGAGGTGGTGGAGGGGATGGGAACATGACCCAAGAGGGAAGAATTTGGCCCTCCTCATATCAAGCTCTTATAAGTGCCTTTTCCAGACTGACATGTTTAGATGACTTCACCTGTGAAAAAATAGGGTCTGGCTTCTTCTCTGAAGTGTTCAAGGTGCACCACCGAGCTTCCGGCCAGGTGATGGCTCTTAAGATGAACACGTTGAGCAGTAACAGGGCAAAAATGCTGAAAGAAGTGCAGCTCATGAATAGACTCTCCCATCCCAACATCCTTAGGTTCATGGGTGTGTGTGTACATCAAGGACAGTTGCACACAATCACAGAGTATATCAACTCTGGAAACCTGGAACAGTTGCTAGACAGTAAGCTGCATTTGCCCTGGACTGTGAGGGTGAAACTGGCTTATGACATAGCAGTGGGCCTCAGCTACCTTCACNGGTCCCGGGACAGCTCCCCCTCTCCCCCCTCCCCCCCCGCGCCTTCTCTCTGCCCCCTTCAGAGGCCCGGAACCCTTGAGAAGTTCGTTCATAAATGGGACCCAGTCCCCGACTCCTCTCAGGCACTTTTCCCACTTTAGAGACTCAGGACTCCTTCATTTCCTCGGAGAACTCCTGTGTCTGAGACCTTAAGCTTCACCTTGTCGGCTCGGACGGAGATCTGGACTCTCAAACTTTTATCAAACATAATCTTCCCTCATCCATTTCTACCTTCCAAAGATACTTTCTTCCCCTCAGGCACTACTAGCTCCTTTTCAGTCCTCCCCTGTCATCCCTCTTATCCCAATCTCTCCTTTTCCCTCCTTTGCCTTTTATCCTTCTCTTTGAACAATCTGGACTAAGCCAGTATTCAGATTTAGCTAGAAGTGAAACCAGGTTTGTCGAATTTAAAAATAAAAACCTGTCAGTTTATCCCTCTGGGCAGGGTGGGGAACCTTGCTAAATAATTCAGACTTTATTCCGTAGGTATGGGGAGCTTTTAAAGCTTTTGTAAGCAGGAGTTTGGTATGGTTGATTTCTCTGGTGAAAATATGGAGGAAGAATTCAAAGTGAAGACTTGGAGGCAGACAGCCTAGGTAGTTTGAAAAGTAATGTGCTAATCCAGGTCAGAGGAGAGTGAAGAGAATGGCATGCAATTCCATGTGCTCTCAAAACAAAGTGGAGAGAATTAGTGGGAGATTTCTAAGGTGACTGATGGGATGGATTGGTAATATTAATTGAAATAGAGAATAAAGGAGCAGTTATGAGGGAAGGTAATGAATTTGATTTTGGACAAGTTTAGTTTGAGGTGTTTTTCAGATATTGTGGAAATTTGGGTTTGAAAGTTGGGAGAGAGTTTGGAACTGGATACATACATTTGAGGGTCAACTAAGAATATATGCAGGATATTTGAAGCCCTAGTATGGGATGGTAATGCTGAAAGAAGAGATGAAAAGGGCTGTGGACCAGGAAGAATATGCTTCCCTGCTGGCTCAGACGGTAAAGCATCTGCCTGCGNTGGGTTTGAAAGTTGGGAGAGAGTTTGGAACTGGATACATACATTTGAGGGTCAACTAAGAATATATGCAGGATATTTGAAGCCCTAGTATGGGATGGTAATGCTGAAAGAAGAGATGAAAAGGGCTGTGGACCAGGAAGAATATGCTTCCCTGCTGGCTCAGACGGTAAAGCATCTGCCTGCGATGCGGGAGACCCGGGTTCGATTCCTGGGTCGGGAAGATCCCCTGAAGAAGGAAATGGCAATCCACTCCAGCACTCTTGCCTGGAAAATCACATGGACGGAGGAGCCTGATAGGCTATAGTCCATGGTGTCTCAAAGAGTTGAACACGACTGAACGACTTCAGACATTGAGAAAGAGAGGTTAAAAGAATGGGACGAGAACTAGAACAGAGTGGCATTAGAAGCCAAAGGAAGAAAGGATCTCAGGAAGGGAGAGGGTAACTATCAGTGTATGATACCAGTATAATGAGAATTAGAAAGAAACCACTGAATTTAGTAATTAGGAGATCACTTGTTTTCTTTGAAAGACACTTTAGATAGCTTGATGGTGGGAATGATGGATGGCGGTAATCAGATCATGATGGACTGAGGAACAAATGTGGAACAGTGAGTAAAATTCCTTGTTCAACAACTGTAGTTGTGAAGGAAAACTAATAGTAGTGAAACACCTTTGTTGAGGTTATTCTATAGGTTGCGTATCATAAAGATGCTTTATAGGTCACAATAGCCTTGTTTAGTATCAACAGCATCCCTCTTTTATAGTTGGGAAGGCTATAGGCAAGAATTTGAAAAAAGTCTGTCTAGTTCTGAAACCTGTGTTCTTTCCCCTATGGCACATGTGTGTTTTTCTTAGTATGAGCGAAACAGTTTTGTAGGTTGAAAGGAAACTTTATTTATAAGGGGAAATTTTAATATGTTGAGCGTTTCATTTTTTGACACCACAAGAATAGACATTAAGTATGGATATTGATGTGGTTGGAGGGAAAGAAAGTGAGCAAGTTTAAAGATGGTCTTATTTTCTTGATGTGCTTTGTTATCTGTGGAGAAGTCAATTATCTTTGAAGACTGAAGGAACTATGGTGAGTTTCTGGCTTGAGTTTTATGGCCTTGGAAATCTTGAATGGAACATGAAAGAGGGATGGATTAAGGATTAAACAAAAAATCGCTAACCACATGTAGGTCCAATAATATTTATAATAATGGGGCCTATGGATTTTATACTTCTTCAGCGGCCTAAGAGCGAGAGGGCAAAAAAGATGATTGGGTGGATCCAGAAGTGGAATTTACAAGAAAGAAAGATAAAATGGAGAGTAACTTTACATACATTGCTGATGATAGTGTGGGAGATGTGATGGACTTTGAGGGTCCAAGCTGGGGCTATAAGAAATAAAACGTTCATTGGGGCTAGTGTACTTGGAGAATAAGGAGATAATCAGAAAGGTGGTTGAAGACTAGGTTTTGTAAGAAATACAAAATGAGAAAGCTGTGAGTTCAATATAAACATAGTTTCAAGGTAAAAACTAAAAATAAGATGTAACTGTCTCAGTGCTGTTGAAGGGGAATAGAGATTATTGAACTAGTGGGAAGAGAAGGGACATGACAGATATTATGTCATCAATATGGATGTCGTAGTTGCACACTATGAAGCAGGAAGTGGAACAGAGGAGATGCTGGGTCCTATATGCGGGGCTGCTCATAATTAAGGGACCCAAAATTGAGTTGGACATTCCTTGTCACTTGTTCAAAAGCAGTACTAGGTTGTATAAGTACTTGCGTGCTTGTGTGTAAATTAATGTTGAGATCCTCAGATACTTGATACACTGGATGTATGATGCATTCTCTCATACAGATATATATATATTTGGGATGGTGGTCTCAAACAGTCTTTTGTAATTTGGAATATTTTAGGCCTCTCATGCTGCAGTCCATGGGGTTGCAAAGAATTGGACACGACTGAGTGATTGAACTCAGGCCTGTTTGCTGCTGCTGCTGCTAAGTCACTTCAGTCGTGTCTGACTCTGTGCGACCCCACAGACGTCAGCCCACAGGCTCCCGCGTCCCTGGGATTCTCCAGGCAAGAACCCTGGAGTGGGTTGCCATTTCCTTCTCCAATGCATGAAAGTGGAAAGTGAAAATGAAGTTGCTTAGTCGTGTCGGACTCTTAGCAACCCCATGGGCTGCAGCCTACCAGGCTCCTCCGTCCATGGGATCTTCCAGGCGAGAGTACTGTTTAGTTCTGTTTAAAAGTGTATATGTTGAGAAGCTAGGCTAGGACTCTCCAACCCATTATCCCCAATAACATTTTGTACTTATGTTATTTGTAAAACCAAAGTTACACATTTTCATATTTATATGTACTTGTCCTCCGGCTTATTTAGAGTAGAAAGCTGATTTGCTTTAATGATTCTTTCTCCATGTGAAAGTTTTTACGAATATAATTCGTGTCGTACATTTCATTTTTCTGCAAAATGAATGTTGCATTGGAATTTGAAACCTATGATAAGGGCTTTTATGAGAATTTCATCTTCCAGGAAATGAAGCCCAGTTATTGCATTGAATAGTGTAGGTGATGGTGAATATTTTATTTTTTTTTTTCATGGTGAATATTTTAGACTCACTCACATTGTTATATATATTTTCCAAGTCATCAAATGGCGATGACTTCAATGTGGTCACACTGGTGTTACTTTTATTGAGGGAGTGGTTGTTTCAGAGAAAAACTTACTTGTGATAATTTTTATTTTATTTTTATTTTTAAA
Organism: Neotragus moschatus; assembly: GCA_006410615.1. Lineage (NCBI taxonomy): Eukaryota > Metazoa > Chordata > Mammalia > Artiodactyla > Bovidae > Neotragus > Neotragus moschatus. Next base: position 195,978 of record SJYA01000407.1, on the reverse strand, counting down.
AACTTCATCATCATTATTGTTTTATAGCCACACCGTGTGGCATGTGGAATTTTAGTTCCCTCCGCAGTGGGAATGCAGAATCTTAATCACTGGACCACCAGGGAAGTCTCACTTGTGACTATTTTTTTTTTAATGTTTGATTGCACTGGGTCTTTTTTACGTTTGTGCGGGCTTTCTCTAGTTGCTGCGACTGGGGGCTACTCTTCTTGTCGTTCTCCGACTTACTGCAGTGGCTTCTCTTGAGGTGGATCACAGACACTAGGCACACAGACTTCAGTGGTTGTAGAGCATGGGCTTAGTTCCTAGACCTGGGACTGAACCTGTGCCCCTGCACTGGCTAGCAGATTCTTATCTACTGTACCACCAGGGGAGTCCTGTGATAATTTTTAAATTTTACATTCTTGAAAATTTCAGAAAGACAGTGTGACAAAATTGTAATCCATCCTATTATGATTAACTACATGCTTGTAGGCAAAGTTTTTATGCTCTGAGGTTTTTTTTAAAATTAATTTTTGAAAAGGTAATACATTCAAATAGTTAGTTGCCCATTTGTATATTTTATGTAAGCAGCGAAAATCTCACTCCTATGCCTAGTCCTCTCATGCTCCCGTCCTGACTGCTTTTACTAGTTTCTTTACATTTTTTGAGACTTTCTTTAGGCAAATGCTTACAAATATGAATATGTAATCTAATTTTTTCTATATTTCATGCAAAAGTTAGTCCATGGTCCCCACTGTTCTGCACCTTCAAACTGTTACCCCCAAACTACTTTTTCACTTAATATATCTTAGAAATCTTTCCAGTTCTGTACATAATTTCTGCTTTTTTAATTTTTAAAATTTAATTTATTTTTATGGTTTTTACTCTTACCCTTTGTTTATTTTTTGGCCACATCTCGCACCTTGCAGGATCTCAGTTCCTCAACCAGGGATTGAACCTGGGATATGGCAGTGAAAGCCCAGATTCCTAACCACTAGGTCATTGGGGAACTCCTGCTTTTTAAAATAAAATTTTTTTTACATAGTGTATCATTGAATGGATGTATCATAATTTATTTCTAGTCAAATAAATTAGTTCCTTATTGTGTTGCTTCTAGTCTTTTGATATTATAAGTAGTTCTATGATGGAGACTGTTGAACATATGCTTGCCATCTTATATGTGTGTAAGGCCATTTGTGGGATAACTTTGTAGAAAGTGGGATTTCTAAGTTAAACGATGTATGCATTTATAACTATGAAATATATTGCCGAATTGCTTTCCTTTGGGGTTGCTCCAAAATGTATGTTGCCTGTTCACTCACCAACATTAACTGTATCGCATTTACATGGTGCTTTCTGTGTTCCAGATACTAAGTGCCCTATATACATTATTTCATTTTATCTTAATAACCTCCTTTGGGTTAGGTACAATTATTATTTCCATTTTTCAGAAGAATACTTAATGAGTTGCTGCTGCTGCTGCTAAGTTGCTTCAGTCGCAACTCTGTGCGACCCCATAGACAGCAGCCCACCAGGCTCCTCTGTCCCTGGGATTCTCCAGGCAAGAGTACTGGAGTGGGTTGCCATTGCCTTCTCCGAGTAGAAAATTTAAATGCCTTGCCCAAATCACACAGCTACTGTGGCAGAAACTCAAGCTAAGTACTCTGGCTCTAGGATCAGTGTTATCAGTGTTATGTTTTGCTGTTATCAGACTTGAATTTTTGCCAGTCTGATAGAGAAAAATGACAGCTCAGAGTAGTTTTAAGTTTTAAAATATTATGTTCTTAAGATCAAGGATTTTTTTATATTGCTTGATCACTCATTTCCATTTCTGTAAACTGTGTTTAAATTCTTCACCTATTTTTCTCATGAGTCATAGTTCTCTTTCCTACTGTTCTGTAAGTCTCTTTCTCTTGATTCATAATATATGTGTATTTGTATATGTATATGGGCTTGCCTGGTAGCTCAGACAGTAAAGAATCTGCCTACAATGCGGGAGACCTGGGTTTGATTCCTGGATCGGGAAATTCCCTGGAGAAGGAAATGGCTACCCATGCCAGTATTCTTGCCTGGAGGATTCCATGGACAGAGGCTACAGTCCATGGGGTCTGAAGAGTCGGACATGACTGAGTGACTAACACTATGTGTACTATGTACTGTGTATCATATATATGTATGATAAGATGATAAAATACATTTTTTTGTCTGAAGTATTGAGATATTTTCCCATTTTGACAGTTGTCTTCTGACTTCTTTTTATTCCCATGCAGAACTTTTAGATTTTTATGTAGACAAGCTTATCAGTCCTTTCTTTTATGACTTTTGGTTTTGAGTCATAGTTAGACCTTCATCTCAACCCTTAGTTTTTTAATCTGTCCAGTGGGAATAAGAAAACAGAATTGTTGTAAAGGTCAAAGTGCTTAGTGAACTGTAAACTGTAAATCATTATACAGATGAAATATGGTGTTTGTTAATTTGTCTTCTGAACAAATTGTATGGAGCATGTCACCTCTTCTGCATTGAATGGAATGTGCTTAGTCGCTCAGTCATGTCTGATTCTTTGCACCTTTATGGACTATAGCCCGTCAGGCTAATCTGACCATGGTATTTTCAGGCAAGAATACTGGAATGGGTTACCATTTCCTCCTCCAGTTAAATGGAATAGGATGACAAATTTTTTTTTTTTTTCTGCAGTGTGGGAAGCTAGGATGGTATTGATCTTGTGGTCAGTGTTTTTCTTGGACAGTTTGCATGGTATTTTTTTTTTTTTCAAAAGTAGGCACTGTGAAAATCATGAAGTATTTTTGCATATTTAATCTTGATTTTTGTATTAGGTATAATGGGAATTTGACTAAAAGGTCTTAAAAATTGTTTTGCTTTTGTATTAGCTATGGTTCACAAATTTGCACATTATTTACTTTGGGCATTATATTCTTACTGATTGGTAGGAATTTGTAATTTGAGAGGATTTTTCACTTTGTATGTGTGTGAGATTATAAAACTAATGCATGTTTGTTAAGAAGGAATTGGGAAATAGAGATGATTTTAAATTATTCATATCTTCCCCAAATTCAAAGACTCTCAGGATTCCTTTTGTGTGTATGTGTCTATATTGTCATCACTAGCTCTCTATGGTTTGGCATAGTGCCTGGCCCTTAAAGTGCTAAATAAATATTTGTTGACTGAATGAATGAATGGATGAATATGTTTTTACATAGAAGGTATGGAATTTCAGTGACATAATTATTTTAGTTTATTCCCACTGTAAATTTTTATTCATACAGTAATATTAATATTTTTATGCCATACTCATTTGGAGGTAAGTTCAAGACTAAGTCCTCACGGAGCTCATAGTCCAGTGAAAGGGACAGATAAGCAGCCATTAAAATACTGTATGATAACTATTAGAACAGAGCTTTGTGCAAGGCATTATCAAGACAGCAGAGACTGAAGAGTCAGCGAACACTTCCCGTATGAGATGATCCCCAGAGAGCCATGTAGAAGAGCTCAAGAAAAACACGCCAGAGAGAAGGAGTATTCCTTCTGGGCACTGAAGTGTGAGTGGGGCACTGCAAGTAGTTCTCTGTGTTTGTAGCAGATTGTGTCTGTGGGTGAAGGAACACAGATAGATGAGGCTGGAGATGTGGGCAGGGGCCAAAGAAGAGCTTTTGTGTCACACATTCTGAAAAATTCTCAGACTTACTCATTTTGGAAAGTAAATTGGGAGAGGTGTGAGAGTAAAGTTAGGAAGACCAAGAAGGTGTTGAAAACAATAGCTGGAATGAGGTGAACATCATTTAAGCTGAGTTAGGAGGGGAAAGCTACACTTGAAAGAAGGGTTAAGTCTGGGGTATAACAGTTAGGCCAGTTTTAGCAGAGCAAAGGCTTTGAATGCCAAGCTAAGAAATTTTATATGCAACAGATGTCAATGAATTGCTTTTAACCATCATAAATGTTGAATTTTTTTAACTGTCATGTGTTGTGCAAACTGTTACAGGTTGCAGGTTTGCTTCCTTCTCAGTTCAGTTCAGTTCAGTTGCTCAGTCATGTCCGACTCTTTGCGACCCCATGAACCACAGCATGCCAGGCCTCCCTGTCCATCACTAACTCCCAGAGTTCACCCAAACCCATGTCCATTGAGTCGGTGATGCCATCTAACCATCTCATCCTCTGTCATCCCCTTCTCTTCCTGCCCTCAATCTTTCCCAGCATCAGGGTCTTTTCAGATGAGTCAGCTGTTCACATCAGGTGACCAGAATATTGGAGTTTGAGCTTCAACATCAGTCCTTCCAATGAACACCCAGAACTGATCTCCTTTAGAGTGACTGGTTGGATCTCCTTGGNTTGAAGAGCTCTCTAGTCTTTCCCATTCTGTTGTTTTCCTCTATTTCTTTGCATTGATTGCTGAGGAAGGCTTTCTTATCTCTCCTTGCTATTCTTTGGAACTCTGCATTCAGATGCTTATATCTTTCCTTTTCTCCTTTGCTTTTCACTTCTCTTCTTTTCACAGTTACTTGTAAGGCCTCCTCAGACAGCCATTTTCCTTTTTTGCATTTCTTTTTCTTGGAGATGGTCTTGATTCGTGTCTCCTGTACAATGTCACGAACCTCTGTCCATAGTTCTTCAGGCACTCTGTCAGGTCTAATCCCTTAAGTCTATCTGTCACTTCTACTGTATAATCATAAGGGATTTGATTGAGGTCATACCTGAATGGTCTAGTGGTTTTCCCCACTTTCTTCAGTGCTTCCTTCTGGCTAGTCTGAAATGATGTTGAAATCTTTTATGCCTGTGAAATAATAGAAATGTTATCAAAATTGTATCTAAACAAGTAAAATTTCAGACTGGAATATGACCCTTTATTTGGAAAGTATGCACACACACACACACACACACACACACACACGCACACACAGTGAAGACCCATGAAAATAGGCATTGTTTGCAAATACCTTTTGTTAATAGTTATCCAGTGGTTAGGACTTCTTTTTCACTGCAGGGGACTCTGTTTGATCTTTGTTGGGGGAAGCTGCATGGCAGGGTCAAAAAAACCCTCCGAAAACAAACCAAAAAAACCCTACAAAAGTCCTCTCAAAGCTCCATAATTACATTAAAGAATACATTTTTATTTTTGAACTGGAATTTTTTTCCTGAATTTAGATCAGAAAGAAAATCTTTTAAGGAAGCAAATCCCTATCAGAAAGTAGAAAAAATGCTAGGTAGTGTGCTGTAGTTGGGCTTCCCAGCTGGCTCAGTGGGTGAAGAATCTGTCTGCAGTGCAGGAGATGCAGGTTTGATCCCTGGGTAGGGAAGAGCCTCTGGAGGAGGGCATGGCAACCTACTCCAGTATTCTTGTCTGCAGAATCTCATGGACAGAGAAGCCTGCTGGGTTGCAGAGTCTAACACAACTGAAGCAACTGAGCATGCATGCATGCTTAACTGAATTACTACTTCTTTTATATTTGTATTTCTGTACACTCATAATTGAGTGTTTTCAGAGACTCAGGTTCATTATACATTGATTGTGAAATTATTTGCATTTTGCTATATTTGTTATCAATATAGTATTATAGATAGTTTAGAGTAAGAGTAAAGAATAAGTCATACATTTCCACCCAAAACAACATTATCACTTTGGTATAATTCCTTTTTTTCCAGTGCATAATTTTATATAATTATCGATTATTCAGTTTTTGTATTTTTGCCCTTCCCTTTTCCCATTTTACATATATCGTAAATATCATCTCATGTCATTTAAGCTCCTGTGGTGGTAGGGATGAAAGGGTGATTTTTAGTTCTAACCTTTTAATCTAAATTTTTAAAAGCAAAATTAATGCAAGATAATTGTGAAAAAAAAAAAAAAACTGAACAGAAATGTATTCCATACAAAAATGAGTCTTGTATAATCATATCTTCCACCAAGATGACAGTTTAATATATGAGTGCCTCTAAATTGTTTTTGGATATATATTAATGTTTACTATTATATGTAAAAAATAAAAATAAGATTGCACTATACATTTTGTTTTGCAACATACTATGGTCACTGGACAGTGAAACTGAACATCTCCCCATGTTAGTATATATAGAACTTACCTGATTCTTTGAATGACTATATAATACATTATTTGAATATACTACTGTTTATTTAACCTACCCTATTGATTGATATTTGGATTGTCTCCAGTTTTTTTTTTTCCTGTTACTGACAGCATGTAAGTTAATACATTCTTGTATGTAAATATTTTCTGTGCTTATAGGTAAGTGTCACTTTTAATGGCTGTAAAGTAGTCCCTTTAGTAGAAATGATACATTTGGGAGAGAAATAAGATTGTATAAAAAATATTTTTGGTGAATATTTTTGGACAATATTTCATATTACTAATTTTGTTTTGCCTTTTATCAGATTTTTCCTTTGACATCAACTTTGTAATGTAAACTATAGAAGAGCCTGCCTTAAGCCTAGGAACCTAACTTCCTCTTTTATCTTGATTGGCCCCCCCCCCCTCTTAAATAGCCTTCTAACTCAAAAGAAGAGGTGAGTTGCCTAACTGACCTAAGTGGTCTTCTTAAATTCAAATAGGAAAATTTATCAGGAAATTCCCTGGCAGTTCAGTGGTTAAGACTCTGTGCTGTCACTGCCAAAGGCCCCACTTCAGTCCCTGGTGGTCAATGAAGATCCCACAAGCTGAGTGGCCAAAAAAAAAGAAAGTTTATCAAAATAGAGATTATTCTGCAAATTCATACATCCTCTTAGTACTTTAGCATGCAGCTTATTTGAATAGGACCCAATATGAGTTTATCCTGTGTCAAGCTTCATGTTCCAGCATACAAAATTTTGGATACATTTGGTGTACTTAGAAGATGAGCCTCTTGCCCGTCATGCACCGCATGTTTATGGGGAACCTGGTGCTAAACCATTCGTAGATGACTTGCTTCTGGGTCAGGATTTTGTGGGTAGCAGAGCAGCTCTCTCACTGCAATCTATTGAAAGTCCATCCATGACACAAGGATTTGAAGAAAATAAAATTAAAAAAAAAAAAAAAAAGGAAAGAAAATCAGAAGGAATTTCCTGGCAGTCCAGGGGTTAGAATTCCACGCTCTCATTGCTGAGGGCCCAGGTTTAGTCCCTGGTTGGGGCACTAAAATCCCACAAGCCATATGATGCAGCCAAAAAAAAAAAAAAAAAAAAGGAAACAAAGCTTTTTATATCCAGATTACAGGTTACGGGGAATAATAGTCCTCAACTCTCTCCTAGTTAGATCATATATGTAATATCATGTACATTTTTTGCTATTGTGTTTTAGAGAGGCTTTGATGGTTTGGAGGGTAATTAAGGCTCTACTTTAAAGAAGGTAACCAGGAAGCTCTTGATGCCCTGTTCCACAGGAGACCTGAAAGGCTTGTTGTGTGCATCTGCCTTGGAGAAAACTTGGTAACTGAAAAGGTATCATAAAGAAGAAAACCAGACTTAATTTGTTATATACTTGCAGTATCCAGAACTAGGATTAAGGTTGGAGTTGGGGAGAGAGAGGAAAGGAAACTCATTTTTATTGAATGCTTACTGTGTGTTAGGACTTTGCCTTGTGCTTCATATAGGCATTTAAAAAATTTTTATATTAGTGGCACTGGGTCTTAGCTGTGGCATGCAGGATCTTTAGTTGCCGAATACACATTCTTAGTTGTGGCATGTGGGAACTAGTTCCCTGACCAGGGATTGAACCTATGTCCCCTGCATCGGGAGCTCAAAGTCTTAACCACTGGGCCACTAGGAAAATCCCTTCATATATGCATTCTTAGAATCCCTTAGTATGTTCTCATTTAATTATCATAACGACTCAGTTCAGTTCAGTCGCACAGCCGTGTCCGACTCTTTGTGACCCCTTGAATTGCAGCACGCCAGGCCTCCCTGTCCATCATCAACTCCCGGAGTTCACTCAGACTCACGTCCACCGAGTCAGTGACGCCATCTAGCCATCTCATCCTCTGTTGTCCCCTTCTCCTCCTGCCCCCAATTCCTCCCAGCATCAGAGTCTTTTCCAACGAGTCAACTCTTTGCATGAGGTGGCCAAAGTACTGGAGTTTCAGCTTCAGCATCATTCCTTCCAAAGAAATCCCAGGGCTGATCTCCTTCAGAATGGACTGGTTAGATCTCCTTGCAGTCCAAGGGACTCTCAGGAGTCTTCTCCAACACTACAGTTCAAAAGCATCAATTCTTTGCCGCTCAGCCTTCTTCACAGTCCAACTCTCACATCCATACATGACCACAGGGAAAACCATAGCCTTGACTAGACAGACCTTAGTTGTGAAATATAGTTAATATTTACCTTTAATTTGTAAATTAGGGGAGAAGTTAATTAATTTCCCCAAGATCATTCACCTACTAAGTTAGAGTCAGAATATTTTAAACTTGTTTTAATTTGGTCACATACATATGTTTTAAATAATATGTAACAATATGTTATTTTAGAAAAATTGTCATCCTCCCCCCCCACTGCTCTCATTTCATGAAATTTTATCTATCTTTACATGCTTTTTCAATCTCAGTGTCTTTGCTATCACTGGGTCTTTTTAAAATTATCTAGCACAGTTTGCATCATATATTTTCTGCTCTTTCCTCTTAGCTGTTTTATTTTATTTTTAAAATTAATTTTTATTAGAGTATAGTGGATTTACAATATTATGTTAACTGTTACAATGTGGTGTTAGTTTCTGCTGTACATGAAAGTGAATCAGTAATACATATGCATATAATCACTCTTTTTTTAGTCTTTTCCCATTTAGGCCATTATAGAATACTGAATAGAAGTCCCTGTGCTATACATTAATTTCTTTATTAGTTTCTAAGCTGTTTTAGAAAGCACATTTTTTAAATATGTATATGGTACTTTATTAGAAGTTTTATTCTAAGCAGCAAGAAGTCATTCACGCAACATAAGACCATTTGGTTTTTCCATTTCTGTTGTTGGTGTTTGTGAGCTCTGTGCTTCATTCATTTGATTGATTTTTTTAATTAACAAAAAGTTTATCATCTTTTGTTTCTGAAGCCTTTTTTGTTTTTGTTATTATCATGATAAAAATATAACAAACCCCCATTTACCTGTCACCAGTATCTTAACAATTATTAACATTTTGTAAAATTTGCTACATCTTTTTTTTCTGATGTATTTTAGCACAAATATAGACATGATATTTCACTTCTATTTCTGTGTGTATTTCACTTCTATTTCTGTGTGTATCAGAAATAGGTCTTATATAATCTTAATATCATTATCACACTTAAGTTAATAATAACTTTCTGTTAACAGCTAATAGTAGTCCTTATTAAAAATTCCCCAGTTGTCTTTTATACCTACTTTGTTCAAATCAAGATTCAATCAAATGTCATTGTTTTGGTTGTTAATATTCTTAATTCTCCTTCAGAGTTAGAATTTGAATATCATGGCATGCTTTTTCTTTCTTTCTTTCTTTTTTTTAACATTTATTTAACTCTGCCTGGTCTTGGTTGTGGCATGTGGGATCTAGTTCCCTGACCAGGAGCGAACCTGTGCCCCCTGCATTGGGAGCTGAGAGTCTTAACCATTAGACCACCAAAGAAGTCCCCATACTGTGCTTTTTCTCTGTTTTTCTTTCCTTGGTGGGGAAGGGGGGCGGGGATGGGACTTTGTAACAATCAGAACTTTCCAGTAGTAGAACAGGCTGATGAAGGAATTAGTGAGCTAGAAGAGAGCTCACTAGTGGTAGTGTTTCAGTAGGCTGAGCTAACTCTGGCCTCTGTAGTTTCCAATCCAGTGGACACTTTTCTTCATTTTGTTTGACTGGTTTGTGACTTTTGATATGTTTGTCATTCCCACCTTTGGCCTGTGTGACATGCTTCCTTTTGGTTTTATTCTTTTTGTCCTGTATGTGTTGATGGTCCCTTGACCTCTTATCTAATCTCAGCTAAGGAGGCAGGAAAGAGACTAGGCTTTGGAACATAGTAGCAACTCAGTACATGGTTACATCTGGCTTATTTTTCTAGTTTGGGAAACTCTGGAATATCTGTGGGTGCTAAGTCAATGAACATTTTCAGGTTGCTTCCATTGTCTTGGTTATTGTAATTGGCTGTTGTGAACATTGAGGTGCGTGTATCTTTTTGAATTATAGTTTTCTCTGGATATATGCCTAGGTGTGAGATGGCAGGATCATTGGGTAGTTCGATTTTTAATTTTTTAAGGAATCTCCATACTGTTCTCCTTAGTGGTTGCATCAATTTGTATTCCCACAAACAATGTGGGAGGGTTCCCTGTCTCCACAGCCTCTATAGCATTTGTTGTTTGCAGACTGTTTTTTGACTATGCTGCATGGCATGCCAGATCTTAGTGACCCTGACAGAGATTGAATCAGTGCCCCCTGCATTGGAAGCTCAGGGTCTTAATCATTGGACTACCAGGGAAGTCCCTATTTATAGACTTTTTTGATGATGGCCATTCTGAACTGCATGAAGTGATACCTCATTGTAGTTTTGATTTTGCATTTTTTTGATCATTAGTGATGTTGAGCATCTTTTCATATGCTTGTTGGCCATCTATATGTCTTCTTTGGAGAAATGTCTGTTTAGATCTTCTGCCCATTTTCTTTTTTTTGGTGAGGTGGAGTTGGTGGTATGGGGCATGTGTGATTTTCCCTGACCAGGGACTGAACCTATGCCCCTGAAAAGAAAGCATGGAGTCTTAACCACTGGACCACCAGGGAAGTTCCCTGCCCATTTTCTGGTTGAGTTGTTTGTTTTTCTGTTATTGAGTTATATGAGATGTTTGTATACTTTGGAAATTAAGCCCTTATTGGTTGCATTGTTTGCAAATACTTTCTCTCAGTTCGTAGGTTGTGTTTCTGTTTTGTTTATGGTTTCCTTTTGGTGTGCAAAAGCTTATAAGTTTGATTAGGTCCCATTTGTTTACTTTGCTTTTATTTCTATTAGCTTGGGAGACTGATCTAAGAACATTGGTATGATTTATGTCAGAGAATGTTTTGCCTATGTTCTTTTCTAAAAATTTAATGGTGTCAAGTCTTTATACCATTTTGAGTTTATTTTTGTGCATGGTGTGACAGAGTGTTCTAACTTCATTGATTTATATGTGGATGACCAACTTTCCTAACATCAGTTGCTGAAGAGACTATCTTTTCTCCGTTGTATATTCTTGCCTCCTTTGTTGATTAATTAACTGAAAGTGTGTGGGTTTATTTCTGGGCTGTCTATTCTGTTCCACTAATCATAGGTCTGACTTTGTGCCAGTACCTTACTGTTTTGATTACTGTAGCTTTGCAGCATTGTCTGAAGTCTGGGAGGGTTATGCCTCCTGCTTTGTTTTTTTTTCCTCAGGACTATTCTGGCTCTTTTGAGGATCCATGTAAATTTTAGGATTATTCTAGTTCTGTGAAAAATGTCATGGGTAATTTGATAGGAGTTGCATTAAATTTGTAGATTGCTTTGGGTTTTTTATCTTTTAATTTCATTTTATTTATGATTTTTATTAAAAATTTTTTTTGGCTGTACCATATGGCTTGAGGAATTTTAGTTCCCCAACCAGGTATTAAACCCAGGCTACAGTGGATCTCCAGGGAATTCCTATTCTGTTCATCTTTAAAAAAAAAACAAAAACTGGTTTATTTATGGCTTCTCTGGGACTTTGTTGCTGTGCATGAGCTTTCCCTAGTTGCAGCAAGTTGAGGCTACTCTTTAGTTGCAATGCATGGGCTTCCTGCAGAGCATGAGCTATGATATAGTCTTCAGCAGTTGCAGCATGTGGGCTCTTGAGCACAGGCTCAGTAGTTGAGGCACACAGGCTTAGTTGCCCCGTGGCATGAAGAATCTTCTTGGATCAGGGATAAACCTGTGTCTCCTACATTGGCAGGCAGATTTTTAACCAGTGGACCACCGGGAAAGTCCTTGTTCTCCTTTTTAAAATCACATATTTCCTTTCCTACTTCTTCGCCCTCAAGTAAGAACAATAAGTATTAAGTCCTCCTTACTTCTAACCTGTCACCAACAATTATTATGCTATATTGTACTTATTGATTTACATGTATTTTCCTGGGAGACTAAGTTCCTGGAGGGGTGGAGTCTTGTTTTATTCAGTTTTCTATGTCCTCGCAGAGATGTAGTAGTATAGTGATTAATGACATAGGCTCTGAATTTGAATTTCTGACTCTACCATGTCTTGGCTCTAAGAATTTGGGCAAGTTAAGTAATTCCTTCATGTCATGTCTTTGTTTCCACATTTGTAGAACAAGGATACTAATACAGTTGACCCTTGAACAATATGAGTTTGAGTTGCACGTGTCCACTTATATGCATATTTTTTTCAATAGTAAATACTATGGTACACATGATCTGAGACTGGTTGGATGTGGAGGAACTTGGGGACCATATATATATAGATGTTTAACTGCATCGAGACCATATATATATATATATATATGTTTAATTCTGAACACTCAGAGTTCCTAACCCCACCACTGTTCAAGGATCAACTGTAGTATCTGTTTTATAGGACTGATATGGGTATTAAATATAAAGCACTTGGAAGAATATCTGGATTATAGTAAATGCTCTGAAAATATTATAGCACATACCATCAATGGCCTGTACCTAGTGGGGACCTAACATTTGAATTTTTTAATAGAGGGAATTGTTGAATTGGCTGAAAGATTGGACTCAGTTCAGTTCAGTTGCTCAATCATGTCCTACTCTTTCCAACCCCATGGACTGCAGCATGCGAGGCTTCCCTGTCCTTCACCAACTCCTGGAGCTTGCTCAAACTCGTGTCCATCGAGTCAGTGATGCCATCCAACCAGCTCATCCTATGTCGACCCTTCTCCTCCTGCCTTCAGTCTTTCCTAGCGAGTCAGTTCTTTGCATCAGGTGGCCAAAGTACTGGAGTTTCAGCCTCAGCATCAGTCCTTCCAATGAATATTGGAAAGATTGGACTAGTTAACCTCTAAATGCCTTTATGAGTTTCAACCCAAGTTTCTGTTTTATGTCATGACCTAGGGCCTGGTGGATTGTAGTTACAACAGCATATAATATGCTTATCCAAAAGAGACAATACAGTTTTAAGAACTGGCTTTTTGATCTGTCTGGCAGTAATATATGCCATTGTGTATACTCATGACTAATTAAATAGGGGATGCCAGTTTTTATGTTAGATTGCTTTTGGTTTGAATGGAAACTGCAACTCATTATTTCACAGCAGGATGGCAAATTCAGCAGTATTGCTTTTATTTTTAATTAGGCAGTCATCCTGAAATGTGTCTGTATTTGCTATGTTGGTTCATAGAAAGGATAGCAACTGAGTAGACCTGTGATATAGATTGCCATGTGGTTGATCTTGATATATAGCTAATGTACTTATCAGTTTTCTATCTCTGGAAAATAGCCAGTTTTCTGGGCTCCATCTTACTTATGATGAATCCTTCATTTATTTTGAATTAGGGAATTTTTATGATGATAGAAAGAAAACAAAGTATAATTATGATAGCAGGACATTATGTTTGCATTCTTTCTCTGCTTTTTATACCCAGGGTATAAAAGTTTCAGAAATATTTTTTTACTCACTTTGTGGAACTTCATTACCAACTGTGTGCACATGATTCCATTTTTGGATGGATGTTGAAGATTATGGTTGCTGGCTGACACTTGGCTGTATCCAGTTACCTGATGGTTGATAGCTGTTCAGTGTGTTACAGGATTTTATTTGCATCTGCATTGTTGTGAAGTTTCATTTGTTTCATTTCTGTGGAATGAAAGGGTAAGAAACAACTAATATGGTACTTTAGAATGGAAAAGAAGGACTGATTGGGAGTTTGCATATCTTTCCTGTCAGCTTGGCTTCTGTTCTTTAAATAGTCTGCTTAAGCCAATACTAATTTTTATGCCCGTGGAATGTGGTTAAATGACCGAAGGCTTTTGCTCCAGAGGCTAGTGAAGCTCTTGTCTGTATATTCTTTAGTCTCTGTTAAGTTAGGGTGGGGAATAATAGTAGCTTTGTACCTAGCTAATGAACAGTTTTTCACAGAAATTTAGCTATTTTTCTGGAGGAGACATGCTGTAGTGGAAATGTTTGGTATTAGAACTCTGAATTTGAATAGTCTGTCACTGGTGGTGGTGGTGTAGTCACCAAGTTGTGTCTGACTCTTGTGACCCCATGGACGGTAGCCAAGTGGGTTCTTCTGTCCATGGGATTTCCCAGGCAAGAATACTGGAGTGGGTTGCCATTTTCTTCTGCAAGGGATCTTCCTGACTCAGGGATGGGATGCAGGTCTCCTGCATTGCAGGTAGTCTCTTGCATTGCAGGCAGATCTTTTACCAGCTGAGCCATATTTATTTCAATTTAATTTCTCAGTGTTGTAATTTCTTTCTTTTTAAAATGGAGATGATAATACCTATCTTGCAGAGTTGTCATAAAGCTTCAGTTCAGTTCAGTCACTCAGTCATGTCCGACTTTTTGAGACCCCGTGGACTGCAGCACGGCCAGGCTTCCCTGTCCATCACCAGCTCCGGAGTTCACTCAAACTCATGTCCATTGAGTTGGTGATGCCATCCAACCATCTCATTCTCTGTCGTNAGTTCAGTTGCTCAATCATGTCCTACTCTTTCCAACCCCATGGACTGCAGCATGCGAGGCTTCCCTGTCCTTCACCAACTCCTGGAGCTTGCTCAAACTCGTGTCCATCGAGTCAGTGATGCCATCCAACCAGCTCATCCTATGTCGACCCTTCTCCTCCTGCCTTCAGTCTTTCCTAGCGAGTCAGTTCTTTGCATCAGGTGGCCAAAGTACTGGAGTTTCAGCCTCAGCATCAGTCCTTCCAATGAATATTGGAAAGATTGGACTAGTTAACCTCTAAATGCCTTTATGAGTTTCAACCCAAGTTTCTGTTTTATGTCATGACCTAGGGCCTGGTGGATTGTAGTTACAACAGCATATAATATGCTTATCCAAAAGAGACAATACAGTTTTAAGAACTGGCTTTTTGATCTGTCTGGCAGTAATATATGCCATTGTGTATACTCATGACTAATTAAATAGGGGATGCCAGTTTTTATGTTAGATTGCTTTTGGTTTGAATGGAAACTGCAACTCATTATTTCACAGCAGGATGGCAAATTCAGCAGTATTGCTTTTATTTTTAATTAGGCAGTCATCCTGAAATGTGTCTGTATTTGCTATGTTGGTTCATAGAAAGGATAGCAACTGAGTAGACCTGTGATATAGATTTGCCATGTGGTTGATCTTGATATATAGCTAATGTACTTATCAGTTTTCTATCTCTGGAAAATAGCCAGTTTTCTGGGCTCCATCTTACTTATGATGAATCCTTCATTTATTTTGAATTAGGGAATTTTTATGATGATAGAAAGAAAACAAAGTATAATTATGATAGCAGGACATTATGTTTGCATTCTTTCTCTGCTTTTTATACCCAGGGTATAAAAGTTTCAGAAATATTTTTTTACTCACTTTGTGGAACTTCATTACCAACTGTGTGCACATGATTCCATTTTTGGATGGATGTTGAAGATTATGGTTGCTGGCTGACACTTGGCTGTATCCAGTTACCTGATGGTTGATAGCTGTTCAGTGTGTTACAGGATTTTATTTGCATCTGCATTGTTGTGAAGTTTCATTTGCTTCATTTCTGTGGAATGAAAGGGTAAGAAACAACTAATATGGTACTTTAGAATGGAAAAGAAGGACTGATTGGGAGTTTGCATATCTTTCCTGTCAGCTTGGCTTCTGTTCTTTAAATAGTCTGCTTAAGCCAATACTAATTTTTATGCCCGTGGAATGTGGTTAAATGACCGAAGGCTTTTGCTCCAGAGGCTAGTGAAGCTCTTGTCTGTATATTCTTTAGTCTCTGTTAAGTTAGGGTGGGGAATAATAGTAGCTTTGTACCTAGCTAATGAACAGTTTTTCACAGAAATTTAGCTATTTTTCTGGAGGAGACATGCTGTAGTGGAAATGTTTGGTATTAGAACTCTGAATTTGAATAGTCTGTCACTGGTGGTGGTGGTGTAGTCACCAAGTTGTGTCTGACTCTTGTGACCCCATGGACGGTAGCCAAGTGGGTTCTTCTGTCCATGGGATTTCCCAGGCAAGAATACTGGAGTGGGTTGCCATTTTCTTCTGCAAGGGATCTTCCTGACTCAGGGATGGGATGCAGGTCTCCTGCATTGCAGGTAGTCTCTTGCATTGCAGGCAGATCTTTTACCAGCTGAGCCATATTTATTTCAATTTAATTTCTCAGTGTTGTAATTTCTTTCTTTTTAAAATGGAGATGATAATACCTATCTTGCAGAGTTGTCATAAAGCTTCAGTTCAGTTCAGTCACTCAGTCATGTCCGACTTTTTGAGACCCCGTGGACTGCAGCACGGCCAGGCTTCCCTGTCCATCACCAGCTCCGGAGTTCACTCAAACTCATGTCCATTGAGTTGGTGATGCCATCCAACCATCTCATTCTCTGTCGTTCCCTTCTCCTCCTGCCCTCAATCTTTCCCAGCATCAGGGTCTTTTCCAGTGAGTCAGTTCTTCACATCAGGTGGCCCAAGTATTGGAGTTTCAGCTTGAGCATCAGTCCTTCCAATGAATATTCAGGACTGATTTCCTTTAGGATGGATTGGTTGGATCTCCATGCTGTCCAGGAGGCTCTCAAGAGTCATAAAGCTTAGAGATAGCAAATGCAAAAACACTTGGTAGAACCCATGACCTGTGGTAAATGGTGATTGTGATTATTATTTCCAGAAGCATTGTGGATGAGTGTATGGTCTACTTGGGAGTCCTAAGAAAGTTTCTTAATTCTCTGGAAAATGATTTGTGGAATTCCTATTTTGGAAAGATGTATCTTATAGGATATTTAGTTCACTAACTTTTTTATTGATAGTTTTCCAGTTAGTTTATCCAATAAAAGCTTTTAATTGTACATTCTTTGTGAAAAAGAAATCAATCCCAAGATAAGTGAAAATTAGCCTTTGAAAAGACAAACCTGCTTATGGGAAAGGGAAAAAGTTCTGAACTTCCCAGTTTATAAGTATTGAAGTTGAGAACACACTAAAAAATTCTTTGTGTCCTTGTAAGCACATGATTTTGGCATTTTTGAAAGAGTGCTGAAGGCTGTTTCCTAGTTTAAGAACAAAACTGATTAAGCTTTTCTCACACAGTGCTTCTTAACAGGGGCACTATTGGCATTTAGGGCAAGACAGTTCTTTGTTGTGCAGGACTGTTGTGTGCATTGTAGGACATTTAGCTTCCCTGGCCCTGCCCACTAAAATGCCAAAAGTGCCCACCCCACACCCCCACCATTGTGACAATAGCTCCACCCTGAGAAGAGCCTCCTTCCTCCTAAATTTTCACTTGCCCTTAGTGGAGAACCACTGGGACTCTCGCTCGGATATATTTAGTGAAGCAGCTCACAGTATCATCAGCTTCTATTTAGGAACTTCAAGTTTTTACAAGCTAAAAATTCATTGTTCTTGATCACCAGTGTGTTGTCTCTTGAATCAAACAGCCTCGATAGCAAGAGTAACTGTAGTTGTTTTCTCTGTTCTACCCAAAATGTGTACTTTAAAGGGCACCATTAACATCAAAAGCTAATATTCCATAAATGACACCAAGAGAGATAATCCAGAGTCTGAAAATAGCATAAAATCTCACACATTTCAAAGAATTTATTGTCTCATTTTAAAATTAGTCATTTTCAGATTAAAAAAAAAACAGCATATGGTTTTAGAGTCTGTTCATACAACCTTTGCTGCCTTTTATGGCTAAATTAAAATTTATCAGATTAAATTGAAAGCTATTTGTAACTTGGTTGGTTTCATTTATTAAAATGTGGTCATTCAGTATGTTGGCCAAGGGAGCAGAAGGCATGGTTTGGAGATTTTCCCATGCTCAGCACTTCTCCAAATGCTCAGCACTTCTCCAAAATGGATTAATAAAGTTCTTACTCCCATAAGGGGACTGTACTTTTTCCCACTCACCTCCCTTAACTATCTAGTAATTAGTATTGCTTTAGCATATAATAAGGGCTCTACAACTAAATATCAGTGTTTTTCATGAGTGTTTTTATATTTTGAGTTTCTGGATTTGAATAAGGAAAGCTATCCAAAAATTCTCCCAGTGCTTTTGAGTTTTTAGCTTAAAATATAAACGCTCTTTGGACCAAGAACTATGGTTGAACTGTTGCAGAATAAAAGTTTGAGAATCGTGAGACTTGGCTTGCACATTGGGATGCTATTTATTTGCCAAATTGTTGTCAGTTTTTTTGGCCAGAGCATACGGCATAGCTATTGTATTGGCAAAGCAAAACAAACTTAAAGTTCTTTTTTTATTAGAAAAGTTAAATATAGAAAAAAGTACAATATACTATCACCCAATATTAACAGATATTAGTTAGTGAAAACTGTGGAAAATTGTTAAAGAGATGAGAATATCAGATTACCTTACCTGTCTCCTGAGAAACATGTAAGCAGATCAGGAAGCAACAGTTAGAACTGGACATGGGACAACAGACTGGTTGAAAATTGGGAAAGGAGTGCGACAAGGCTGTATATTGTCACCCTGCTCTTTTAACTTATATGTAGAGTACATCACGTGAAATGCCAGGCTGGATGAGTCACAAGCTGGATTCAAGACTGCCGGGAGAAATATCAACAACCTCAGATATGCAGGTGATAACCACTCTAATGGCAGAAAATGAAAGGAAACTAAAGAGCCTCTTGATGAGGGTGAAAGAGGAAAGTGAAAAAGCTGGCTTAAAACTCAACATTAAAAAACTAATATCATAGCAGCCAGTCCTATCAGATCATGGTGAATAGAAGAGGGAAAAGTGGGAAGCAATGACTTCATTTTCTTGGACTCTAAAATCACTGAGGACGGTGACGGTAGCCATGAAATTAAAAGACACTTGCTCTTTGAAAGGAAAGCTGTGACAAACTTAATGTATTAAAAAGCAGACACATTATTGTGCCAGCAAAGGTGCATATAGTCAAAGCTATATTTTTTTCCATGTACGGATGTGAGAGATGGACTATAAAGAAAGCTAAGTGCCAGAGAATTGATGCTTTTGAATTGTGCTGGCGAAGACTCTTTTGAGAGTCCTTTGGACAGAAAAGAGATCAAACCAGTCAATCCTAAAGGAAATCAACCCTACATATTCACTGGAAGGACTGATGGTAAAGTTGAAAGGTCCAATACTTTGGCCACCTGATGTGAAGAATTGACTCATTAGAAAAGACTCTGATGCTGGGAAAGATTGAAGGCAGGAGGAGAAGGAGATGACAGAGGATGAGATAGTTGGATGGCATCACTGACTCCATGGACTTGATTGAGCAAGCTCTGGGAGTTGATGATGGACAGGGGAAGCTTGGCATGCTGCGGTCCTTAGGGTCCCAAAGAGTTGGACACGACTGAGCAACTGAACTGAACTGACTCAATGGATATGACTTTAAGCAAACTCCAGGAGATAGTGAAGGACAAGGAAGCCTTGAGTGCTGCAATCTATGGGAGGTTGCAGAGTCAGACACAACTTAGTGACTGAACAACAATACCAGCAAGTTAGTGAAAAAATAATAAAATCAGCAAACATATTTGTTCTGATAATTTAATAAAAGCAAACAAAACATTATTGCTATAATACAAGTCTCCTTTTTTCCCTTCCTTATTTCATTTTTCTTCTTTGCCACCAAGGCAACTACTGCGATGAATTTAGTGACTGGCTTTCTACTTCTTGCTTTTAGACATTTACTATAAATATGTACTTTTAAATAATAATTTAAAGAAGAACTATACAAAAAAAAATCTTAATGACCCAGATAACTATGATGAATGGTATGGTCACTTACCTAGAGCCAGGCATCCTGGAATGTGAAGTCAAAGGGACCTTAGGAAGCATCACTATGAACAAAGCTAGTGAAGGTGATGGAATTCTAGTTGAGCTATTTCAAATCCTAAAAGATGATGCTGTGAAAGTGCTGCACTCAAAATGCCAGCAAGTTTGGAAAACTCAGCAGTGGCCGCAGGACTGGAAAAGGTCAGTTTTCATTCCAATCCTAAAGAAGGTCACTGCTAAAGAATGTTCAAACTACTGTACAATTGCACTCATTTCACATGCTAGCAAGGTCATGCTCAGAATCCTCCAAACTAGGCTTCAGTAGTCTGTGAACTGAGAACTTTTAGATATACAAGCTGGATTTAGAAAAAGAGGAAGCAGAAACCAAATTGCCAACATCTGTTGGATTATAGAAAAAGCAAGAGAGTTCCAGAAAAACATCTACTTCTGCCTCATTGACTACACCAAAGCCTTTGACTGTGTGGATCATTGTGGAAAATTCTGAAAGAGATGAGAACACCAGACCACCTTACCTGCTTCCTGAGAAATCTGTATGTAAGTCAAGAAGCCACAGTTAGAAGATAATATGAAACAACAGACTGGTTCAAAATTGGGAGAGGAGTGCTTCAAGGCTGTATATTATTGCCCTATTTATTTAACTTAAATGCAGAGTACATCATGCAGAATACTGGGCTGGGTGAAGCACAGCTGGAATCAAGATTACTGGGAGAAATATCAATAACTTCAGATATGCAGATAACACCACCCTTATGGCAGAAAGTGAAGAGGAACTAAAGAGCCTCTTGATGAAAGTGAAAGAGGAGAGGGAAAATTCTGGCTTAAAACTCAACATTCAAAAAATGAAGATCATGGCGTCCAGTCTCATCACTTCATGGCATGTAGATGGGAAAACAGTGGAAACAATGGAAGACAATTTTCTTGGGCTCCAAAATCACTGCAGATGGTGACTGCAGCCATGAAATAAAAAGATACAGGATCATATGGTAGTTCTATATTTAGTCTTTAAAGTAGCCTCCATATTGTTCTCCATAGTAACGGAATGGAATGGAATGATTTCGCTCAGTCATGTCCGACTCTTTGCGACCCCATGAACAGTGGCCTACCAGGCTCCGTGGTCCATGGGATTTTCCAGGCAAGAATACTGGAGTGGGTGGCCATTTCCTTCTCCATAGTAGTTCTACCAATTTGTATTCCCACCAACAGGGTAGGGAAGGGTTCCCTTTTCTCCATATCCTCTCCAACATTTATTGTTTGTAGATATTTTGGTGATGCCCATTCTGATTCGTATGAGGTGATATCTCATTGTAGTTTTGATTTGCATTTCTCGAATAGTGATGTTGAGCCTTTTTGTATGTGCTGTTGGCCATCTGTATGTCTTCTTTGGAGAAATGTCTGTTAGATCTTCTGCCCACTTTTTGATTGGGTTTTTCTTTTTTTTTGCTATTGAGTTGGATGAACTGTTTGTAATTTTGGAGATTAATTTCTTGTCAGTTGCTTTGTTTTGAAAATATTTTCTTCCATTCTGTATTTTTGTAAAGTTTCTTTTAATTTCTTGTCAGTTGCCTTGTTTTGAAAATATTTCCTCCCATTCTGTATTTTTCTAAAGTTTCTTTTTCTTTTCCATCTGTCTAAATTGTAATCAGCCTGGTCTCCTTCTGCACTCAAGTCCTGATTTTCTTTTCTATGCAGATGACTAGCTGAACTCCTTTTTACTGTCTCAGTGGAAAAAACACTGAACTAAGTAATAATGAAATGGAGAAAGCTTGAGCTTTGGTGCTAGGTGTACCTTGATTACAGTGCTGATTCTACTAGCTGTTTTCCTTAGACAAGTTACTTTACCTCCTGAGCCTACATTTCTTTTTCTGTAACTTGGGGAAAATCCTCAAAAAAAAGGATATACCACCTACTTGGTGGTATATTTTGAGGATTAAATGAGAAAATGTTGGTGAAATTCTTGGTTGTTTAAAAAAAAATTTTTTTTTTATAAGCTATTAATATTCCCCTTCCTTGCTGTAGAGGATCTTCAACTCTTAGTGCACATTAGAATTTCTGGAAAACTTGGTAAAATTTCCAGGCCTCACCAAGAGTGAGTAGTAGGTCAAAGTTGAGACCCAGGAATCTGAGTTTTAAACAAAGTCCTGGGTAATTTTGAAGCAGATGATCAACTTTTAGAGATGCACTATCCTTGATTCCATGTCTAGCTTTGCTAGTAAATAACTTAGAGCTGTGGGCACATAATTTCCAGTTTCTGGTCCTTGTGTTTCTTCAAATATAAAATGAACTTTATGGTCTCTATTGGCTGTAAAATTTTAAAAATGTTGATCTTATAATGCTAAATTTTTGAACTGGTGATCTGTTGCAACTTCTTGGCAGAAGTTCAATAGAGGTACTTTAGGAACTTGGATTATGCTTCTTTCTATGAAGACTGGTGAAACTAGCTTAAGCAAAAGTAATTTAAAGATACGGGGATCGCTTGTGAAACCTTAAGCCAGGATGCAGTTAGGCCTCAGGAATCAGGAACTAGATGGAGCACATTAGGAAAATCAAGAAGTGCTTGCTGTCTTTTTCTTTACAAATTGCCCTCAGTCCCTTGGCTTTTTGTGCCTTCAAGGCTGCATGGTAGAAAGTGGACATGGACAACATCTCCCGAGTTACGTTGCTTTCATTTTAGAAAGCAGTCAGGCTGAGGCTGAAATATCTTAATTCCAATTCCAAATTGCTAGGAAAGGAAATGTGATTGGTCCATATTGGGTAGAAGGCCACCAGCTTTCACTACAGCAGGGGCATAGTATAATGATGGCCTTGTGAGCCCTACTGCTAATTCTCCATGATTGGAGATTGGTAGAGGTAGTCTGAGTTAGGTATTCATAACATTTACAAAAGCATTTCACTAATTGTAGGATCACAATGTAGTATTTTGCATAGGACTCATAATTGATTCTTTTTTAAAAGTTTTTTTCAATAGTAATTTAATTATTATTTTATATTAGAATA
Source organism: Neotragus moschatus (assembly GCA_006410615.1). Taxonomy (NCBI): domain Eukaryota; kingdom Metazoa; phylum Chordata; class Mammalia; order Artiodactyla; family Bovidae; genus Neotragus; species Neotragus moschatus. The sequence goes on along the minus strand of SJYA01000407.1, from coordinate 173,120 downwards.
TAGTTGATTAATAATGTGTTAGTTTCAGGTGTACAGCAAAGTGATTCAGTTATACATATACATGTGTATATGGTTTTTCAAATTCTTTTCCTCTTTAGGGAATTACAGAGTATTCTGTGCTATACAGTGTGTCCTTATTGGTTATCTATTTTAAGCATAGCTGTGTGTGCATGTTAGTCCCCAATTCTCAATCTATCCTTCCCCCTTCCCCCATCTCCTCTGATAACCGTAAGTTCATTGTCTGAGAGTCTGTTTCTGTTTTGTAAATAAGTTTGTTTATATCATATTTTTTTAGATTCTGCATATAAGAGATACCACATGAAATTTGTCTTTTCTGTCTGATTTCACTTAGTATGATACCTCCAGGTCCATCCATGTTGCTGCAAATGGCACTCAGTTCAGTTCAGTTCAGTCGCTCAGTCTTGTCCAACTCTTTTCGACCCCATGAACCGCAGCATGCCAGGCCTCCCTGTCCATCACCAACTCCCAGAGTCCACCCAAACCCATGTCCATCAAGTCGATGATGCCATCCAGCCATCTCATCCTCTGTTGTCCCCTTCTCCTCCTGCCCCTAATCTTTCCCAGCATCAGGATCTTTTCTAATGAGTCAACTGTTTGCATCAGGTGGCCAAAGTATTGGAGTTTGAGTTTCAACATCAGTCCTTCCAATGAACACCCAGGACTCATCTTTAGGATGGACTGGTTGGATCTCCTTGCAGTCCAAGGGACACTCAAGAGTCTTCTCCAACACCACAGTTCAAAAGCATCAATTCTTCTGTGCTCAGCTTTCTTTACAGTCCAACTCTCACATCCATTCATGACCACTGGAAAAACCATAGCCTTGACTAGACGGACCTTTGTTGACAAAGTAATGTTTCTGCTTTTTAATATGGTGTCTAGGTTGGTCCTAACTATTTCATTCTTTTTAGTTGCTGAGTAATATTCCATTGTATATATGTACCACATCTTTATCCATTCATCTGTCAGTGGACATTTAGGTTGCTTCCATGTCTTCGCTACTGTAAATGGCACTGAAATGAACATTAGCGTGCATGTATCCTTTCGAACTATGGTTTTCTCAGGTTTGAGAAAAATCCCAGGAATGGAATCATTGGATCATATGGTAGCTATATTTTTAGTTTCTTGAGGAACCTCCATACTGTTCTGTATAGTGACTGTACCATTTCCACCAACAGTACAGGAGAGTTCCCTTCTTTCTACACCCTCTCCAGTGTTTATCTGACTGATATGAGGTGATATATATGTATATATATATTTTAAAATTTATTTATTTTTGACTGTGCTGGGTCTTTGTTGCTGCACAGGTTTTCTCTAGTTGCAGTAGGCAGGGTCTACTCTCTAGTTGCCGTGCAAGGGCTTCTCATTGTGGTGGCTTCACTTGTGGAACATGGGTTCTAGGGCACTTGAGCTTCATTAGTTGCAGCATGTGGACTCAGTAGTTGCGGCTCCCAGACTCCAGAACACAGGCTCAGTAGTTGTAGCGAACAGCTTTTAGTTGCTCCACAGCATATGGGATCTTCCTGGATCAGGGTTCAAACCCACGTCTCCTGCATTGGCAGGCAGATTCTTTACCATTGAGCCAACCAGGGAAGTCTGATATCATGTAGCTTTGATTTGCATTTCTCTAATAAGTAGCAATGTTGAGCATTTTTTCATGTGCTTTTTGGCCATCTGTATGTCTTTGGAAAAATGTCTGTCTAGATCTGCTGATTTTTTTTTTTTTTTTAATTGAGCCGTATGAGCTGTTGTCAGTTTTGGGGATTAATCACTTAGTCATTGCATTGTTGGCAAATATTTTCTTCCATTTTGTAGGTTGTCTTTTTTTTTTTTTTTTAATGGTGTCCTTTGCTGTTTAAAAGCTTTTGAATTTAACTTGGTCCCATTTGTTTATTTCCATTATTCTAGGAAACCGATTGAAAAAGTAATTCTGTAATTTATGTCAAGTGTTCTGCCTATATTTTCCTCTAAGAGTTTTATAAGTGCTGGGAAAGCTGGACAGCTACATGTAAGAAAATTAAATTAGAACATTCTTTAACACCAAACACAAAACTAAACTCAAAATGGATTCATTAAACCTAAATATAATTGATTCTTGTGGGAAAAAGTAGTAGAGGCAGACTAAAAGAAAAAGTGGACTTTTGTTTTTATTGTTCATCAGGTACCAGAATGGTAGAGGCTTCTGTGGTCATTTCTGCTAGACTGGGTTGTTTAATCAAGAATGGCTTTTTAAATTGCCTTTGGATATAGTTTTTTTCTTTTAAAATTATATAATTTTAAAATGTAAAATATTTGTCAACCTTGTTTTATATATTTGAACTTGACTTTTTCAAATGAAGAGAAAATTATGTGAGACTGTGAAGGGCATTGGCAAGAGTACAAGTTTTTGAATCAGACAGTCTGGCATTTTAGTTTGATCTCTGTCATTTAGTGACTATATGATTATTTGACCTTTCTGCAAAATAAGCATTGTAATCTTTGTATCATGGGTTACTTGAGAATCAAATGACATAACATATGTACAACTCTCATACTTTTTCCTAGACAGTAGGTGCTCAATAAATCATGGCTATATCATTGTTTTTGGAAGGTAAAGGCATAACGTGTTTTTAGATCTGAAAATCAGTAACTAGAATATAAGAGAGGCAGTACTTTTACATTAATAGTTTACTGTATGCATGCTGTCTCTTATACACATCTAGATGTGTATAAGAGACAGGCANGCAGGAGGAGAAGGGGATGACAGAGGATGAGATGGCTGGTTGGCATCACCGACTTGATGGACATGAGTTTGAGTGAACTCTGGGAGTTGGTGATGGACAAGGAGGCCTGGTGTGCTGCGATTCATGGGGTCGCAAAGAGTCGGACACGACTGAGCGGCTGAACTGAACTAAACTGAGCTCGTGTTTGTGAATCAGCATCCACATGGGATAGGCTCAGCTGTACCTTTTCTTCCTCCTGTTTACTTGACTGCTTCCTGCCACCTCTCTGAAATCCAAGTTCATGGGCATTTATGACTGTATCTTCTGAGTACAGACTGTGCTCAGTGGAAATTGGAAGGAGATGGAATCTCCCAGTCTGGTGGGTAGAATGAGGTAGGCCAGTGCTCGGGGCAGTACTGCTGTGGGGATGCAGAGGAGGACAAGACATTCTGGTGGGCCCTTGACCTGGGCAATAGAAGGAATACTCCTTTTTTTTTTCAGCTTCTGCCTCTTGAGGCTCTCTCTAGCCCCTTTATATCTCTTCATCCTCAGCAGCCCAGGCTGTGATTCTGTAGCAATCTCCTCTTTGGTCAGTATTTCAGCCTTAACCTCTAATCCAGTGGCTTTCAGGATATTTTGACTGGGACCTCTAGTAAGAAATAGTTTACACTGTATTATAGCCTAGTAAATATACGTGTCTGTATTTATTAACCGAAACAAATTTTATGGTTTAGTACTTACTGGGAGTTAGACACTCTGATATTTCCTGTTATATTAAAAAATGCTTTTAAGCTATTGGTTCTGATCCTTCCTCCACTTGGATGCTCTCTGGAAAGGATGTCTTCCTAGGCAGGTAAGGGAAGCCTTACTTTTTCCTTACCTGGGCTTTGTATTCTGGGCAGTGCATTCCAAGATTTCCCTAGAAGTAGTAACATCTCACTGAGGTCTCATGAAGTCTCTTCCTCTGCTAAACATAGCCAAAATAATGTTGTTTATCCACTAAGTTGATTTTTTTTCTTTTTTAAACTTTTTTGTATCATTTATAATTTATTTTTTATTGAAGGATAATTGCTTTACAGAATTTTGTTGTTTTCTGTCAAACCTCAACATGAATCAGCCATAAGTATACATATATGCCCTCCCTTTTGAACTTCCCTCCCATCTCCCTCCCCATCCCACCCCTCTAGGTTGATGCAGAGNTTTTCTTTTTTAAACTTTTTTGTATCATTTATAATTTATTTTTTATTGAAGGATAATTGCTTTACAGAATTTTGTTGTTTTCTGTCAAACCTCAACATGAATCAGCCATAAGTATACATATATGCCCTCCCTTTTGAACTTCCCTCCCATCTCCCTCCCCATCCCACCCCTCTAGGTTGATGCAGAGCCCCTGTTTGAGTTTTCTTAGCCATATAGCAAATTCCCATTGGCTTCACTATGGTAATGTAAGTTTCTATGTTACACTTTCCATACAGCCCGCCCTCTCCTTCCCTCTCCCCAAGTCTATTCTCTATGTCTGTTTCTCCATTTGTGCCCTGTAAGTAAATGCTTCAGTACCATTTTTCTAGATTCCGTATATATGTGTTAGAATATGATATTTATCTTTCTCTTTCTGACTTACTTCACTCTGTATAATAGGTTCTAGGTTCATCCACCTTATTAGAACTGTCTCAAAGGCATTCCTTTGTTTAAATTAATTTTTAGTGAGGTATAGTTGCTTAACACAAGTGGGTGATGTTTCTTGAACTTAATGCATACCAGTCCTGGTATGTATTTGTCCTGAGCTAAGATGTGCAGTGGACTCCCAGCTCTTAGCTCAGTCTAGCTGGGAAAAGGAGACAGTTACCTGAAATAAAAGCACAATAAAAGGCTGGGGGTGAGTAGGGCAGAAACAGATGCTGAAACTGAAGCTCTAATAATTTGGCCACCTGATGTGAAGAGCCAACTCATTGGAAAAGACCCTGATGCTGGGGAAAACAGGGCAGGAGGAGAAGAGGGCAACAAAAGATGAGATGTTTGGATGGCATCCCTAACTCAATGGACATGTGTTTGAGCAAACTCCAGGTGATAGTGAAGAACGGGGAACCCTGGTGTGCTGCAGTCCATGGCGTTGCAGAGACAGTCAAGACTTAGCTACTGAACAACAACAAAAGTGTGCAGTGGACTCCCAGCTCTTAGCTCAGTCTAGCTAGGAAGAGGAGACAGTTATCTGAAATAAAAGCATAATAAAAGGCTGGGGTGAGGATGGCAGGAACTATTTCCTGTTATGGGGTACATTCAAGGCCCTGACTTAACTAGCAGACAAGACATGAAGAGTGGGCCTCTGACACCTGAATAGCTATAAGGCAATCCTCAGGCTTTCTTTCCCTTCGGCATTAGGGAGATTGAAGAGAGTAGAATGACAAAGGTCAGCCCTGGGTCAAATATAACCTGTTCGAAAACCCCCCAAAACTTCCCATCAAGGCTCATCTTCCTACTGAAGCAGGTCAAGGAAACCCTGTGTTTTACATCTTTCACTGGGGAGGTGATGCATCTGGCATAATGATATTATTTAATCTACTTGCTACCAGTGCTCTGCTTATTTATCAACTCTTCCGCATCAACGTCTGTGGAAGACAGGTTTGCAAGGGTGCCAGGGCTCCAGTAGCAATGTGGAACAATGGTATTTGAACTGTCACCAGGTGGCAGCACATGATTTGTTGCCAGAAAAATGATACAGAAAAGGCTTTTGGCCAAGGAAACTGGGCCAATGTTGATGTCTTTTCTCCCTTTAGAGATCCTGTAAGCTATCCATCTTTCTATAACAGTATCCTGTTAAGGTTATTCTCCTGCTAAGGAACCTTTGATAATTCTCACAGCATAAAAAAGAAAGGACAAGTCTGGCACTTAAACTGAACTCACATTTAACCTTTTTCTCCATTCTTATCTCCTACCTCACAGTGTGCGTGCTCAGTAGTGTCCAACTCTTTGGGACCCCATGGACTGTAAGCCTGCTAGGCTCCTCTGTCCACGAGATTCTCCAGGCAAGAATATTGGAGTGGGTTGCTATTTCCTTTTCTAGGGAAGGTCTTCTTGACCCGGGGATTGAACCTGCATCCCCTGCATTGGGAGGCAAATTCTTTACCACTGAGCTAACTAGGAAGCTTAAACTTCTTTTGAAAAAAAATTACTTGATTGTATGTGGGTCTTATTTGAGTCAAGTGAGATCTTTAGTTGTGGCATGGGAACTCTTATTTGTGGGATGCGGGGTCTAGTTCTCTGATCAAGGATTGAACCCAGACTCCCCCTGCATTATGAGTTGTGGAATCTTAGCCACTGGACCATGAGGGAAGTCCCTTTTTTAAAAACGTTATTGCCATCAAGAATGCACACCACTCCACTTATTCAAATTCCACTCATCTGTCAAGACCCAGCAGGAGGCAAGCCTAAAGATGTCAGAAAGGAGGTCTCCAATCCTAGGGAGCACTGGTGCAAGAAGGTCCATACTCCTTTGTTTCTTTACCTGCTTTTTTCCCCTGGAAGCTCTAATCCTATTCCAATCTGCTCAGGCATGAGATTATGACTGCTTGAGGGTCAAGCATAGGGAAAACAAGAGGAAATATATACCTGTTGAACAAGCTGAACAAAATTTTATTCCTTGCCCTGTTTTCAAGCCAGCTCAAGGGTTCCCTCCTCCAAGAAGCCCTCACCAAATCGAATCTCTTAGTTTAGATGAGTTACTCGCTCAGCATTTCTATTCATTGCTCTTACTATCTCAAGTCGCTAATAATTGTTCACATCAGTTTTCTCCCCACATTACACTGAGATCCTGTCGGACTCTGAATTCATACAGCTTTTGCCTACTCAGACAGTTCTTACTCAGCTGTTTCTTCTCCAACCCAAAAGCCGCGCCAGTCGAGTCCATTTTCTGTTGGCTTTATCAATTACCCAGAGCTTATAGGTTTGGCATTTTGATTGGCCCATTTTGTGTTTACTGTCCCGCCCTCTGAGAGGCTCCTGGACTTGAGTTTCCCCCAGGTGTATTCCCTCCCTCCTCCTTGGTTCCGCCTTTTCCACACACTGCCTCCTCTGTTTTTACCTCTACTTTCTTCCTATTGGCTCTCTTAGTCCTCCAGAGTTGGAGCTTTGGGCTGATGATTGGCTTCTCTGAACGCCCATTGTGCCCGCCCTCATACCACGTGGTATTCCTAACGCTAATTGGGCAATTTTACCAGCTCGTTTTTTTAAAGGATTAGCGATTGATTGGCTGTTCTGAGGGAGGGCTTGAGGTGAGGGGCGGGGCTATCTAAACCCCGCCCCAAACTCCCCTGCCCTGCGGGGCAGGCGTTTCAGTCGCTCGCGGCCAGGGAGCCTAGCGGCGCTCCCAGCTGCCCTCTTTGCTTCTCTGGCCGGATCATCCTCCCGGCCCCGCCGAACAAGCGGAGGGAGCGACCCCGCCTGGGGGGGTCATGGCAGTAGCCTCCTCGCCCTCCGCCGCCGCTGGCCCCGCCGAGTCGCCGGCTTCTGCGAGAGGGACCCCCACCGCCTCCGCAGGCTAAGAGCCGCTGCCGCCTCCGAGCAGTGAGGGCTACTATGCTCCCTCTTTGCCTTCGCCTCCCCCTCCCGCCTGCGCAGGCACCCCTCTCGCTGCTCAGTCCCGCCTCAGTGTCAAGCCAGAAGAGAAGTAAAACTCAACAAAAACTTATTATGTATGGAATTCATTCTTAAAAGAAGAAACACGTGATTATTGAAGACTATGGATCGGAGCAAACGGAATTCAATTGCAGGATTACCTCCACGTGTGGAGCGTCTTGAGGATTTTGAAGGAGGTGGTGGAGGGGATGGGAACATGACCCAAGTGGGAAGAATTTGGCCCTCCTCATATCGAGCTCTTATAAGTGCCTTTTCCAGACTGACACGTTTAGATGACTTCACCTGTGAAAAAATAGGGTCTGGCTTCTTCTCTGAAGTGTTCAAGGTGAGTGATGCCACAGTTTTTTCTCATATTGTCTTGTTGAGGGTCAGTTTCACTGCAGAGTTCACAGCTGTGTTTCATTAGGATGTAGGCTTTGCCTTGTCAGGGTACTCTGGATTTTGAGTAGTATTGTAAACTCCTCTTGAGCTATCTATTAACTTGTAAGATATTTTATTTATTTTAACTATAAAAATAATCCATACTGATCAAAAATTAAAATAACATAAGAGCCTCTTCCACTCCTCCAGAATTTTTCATCATCTAAAATAGAAACTTTGTATGCATTAAAAAAAAACTCCCTCTAGTACCCTTAGCCCATGTTAATATCTGTTCTACTTTATGTCTCTATGAATATGTCTATCCTAGGAACCTCATAAAATGGAATTATAATATTTGTCCTTTTGTGCCTGGAATTCCCTTGTCATCCAGTGGTTTTTTTTCCATTCAATATTTATTTATTTGGCTGCCTTGGGTCTTAGTTGCTTCATTCAGGATCTTTCTTTGAGGTGCATAGACTCTCGTGTTGTGTTGTGTGGGCTCCAGAGCATGTTGGTTCATTAGTTGAGGAAAGCACGCTTAATTGTTTCACATTGTGTGGGATCTTTCCTTTCTTAAGTGATTTTTGTTAATTTTATTTTCTTAGGATATAATTAATCTTACTTAAATTTTCAGATTTGTGGGCATACATACTTTATGTAATTGATGTGGCACAGGTTTTTTGTTTCCACAATAGCTGTGTTTTCCTTCTTCCATATTAACAGATCTTTTAGTTGGACACACTGATGCCATTTCCTAGCTTTCCTTATAGCTAGGTTTAACTATATGACTAGTTCTGTCCAGTAGGGTGTGAGCAGAATTGTTGTATGGGAGCTTTTGGAAATCTTCCTCTGCCACTTCTTATATCCGTTTTTCCTTCATATTTGCTGTTGTACATTTTGATCATAGTGTGACCCTATAAATGGAGGCCATCTGTGGCAGAGCAACAAGACAGAGCCTGCATCTTCCATGCCTACATGGAAGAGAGCTGCCTGGTTCTGTACTATCTCCTGGAGTCTCTTTGTGAGAAAAAAATCTTAAGACTTTTAATATTTGGTCCTCTGTTTGTAGCCAAACCTAAGTGTAATTAGTGTAATTTGTACCATATCAATATCTGCCTCCTTCCTCTAATATGGTTTATTTGTGTCTTCTATTTTAAAAATAAAACAACACAAATTTATTTTAGGTTTCTTCTCAAAGGATTTGCTTTAAAAAAAAAAAAAATTTGAGCTAGTTGGGAATTCCCTGGCGATCCAATGGTTAGGACTTGGTGCTTTCACTACCAAGGTCTGGGTTCAACCTCTGGTCAGGGAACTAAGATACCATAGGCCACATGATGTGGCCAAAAATGGGGGAAAAAAAAGGAAGTATCGTTTATTGATAAACTGAAGGCTTAAGAAATATAGGATTCTGGGACCTGTGGGGATAGCTATGACATCTCATTGGTCCTGCCTTTACCCTTGTACCTGTCCCAGGGAAGTTTGTCTGTTTCCACACCTGTTGATAACTCCACCCTGGGCAGAACCTGGCAGTCAGATTATTACCTTTGATTCTGCTGATTATATTCTGTTTGTGTTATGGTTCACTATTTTCTACTTATATCTGTATTACTTTCACTTTCTTGTTAGATCTAGCGATGTTTTGTTCTTTTTGTAGCTTTTTGAATTTTATTCTTATCTCAGTTTTTCCAGTGTTTGTTATTTTCTTGTATATATACTTAAGCTTTAAAGTTTCCTCTAGACTTGGCCATATCACAGGTTTTCAGTGTGGTCTCATCATTTCTAAATGTAGTTTGGTTTGATTTTGTTTTGATATGAGAATTATTTAAATGAGGTTTTAAAATGTCTACATGGTGAATTTTCTTTTGGGTAATTGTTTGATATTTAATTTCTATTTTTAGTGCATCACGATCACAGAAAATGGCTTATATGATGTCTGTCGTCGGAGTATAATTTATTTTTTAAAATATTTATTTATTTGGCTGTGTTGGCTCTTTCTTTTTAATTATCTCATGTATTTTTTTGGTTGCTCTGGCTCTGTTGCTGCCTGTGGGCTTTTTCTAGTTAGGACGAGCAGGGGCTACTTCTTGTGGTGCACAGGCTTCTAACTGTGGTGGCTTCTCTCGTCGCAAAGCTCAGGCTCAGTGCACACGGCCTTCAGTAGTTGTGGCTTGAAGTCCCTAGGAGGGCTCTTGGGCTCAGTAGTTGTGGTGTACGGGCTTAATTGCTCCACAGCATGGAGAATCTTTCTGGACTAGGGATCAAACCCATGTTTGCTGCATTGGTAGGCAGATTCTTACCACTGCACTGCCAGAGAAGTCCTGTGTTGGGTCTTAATTGGATTATGCAGGATCTTTCATTGCAGTGCAGGGACTCTTGAATTGTGGCACAAGAGCTCAGTGGTTGTGGTCTACGGGGGCTTAGTTGATCTTAGTTCTGAGACTAGAGATTGTACCTGAGTCCTCTGCATTGCAAGGCACATTCTTTTTTTTTTTTTAAAACAAAGTTGTTTATTTATTTATTTTTGGCCGTGTAGGGTCTTCATTGCTGCATGCAGCCTTTCTCTAGTTGCAGTGTGTGGGCTTCTCTTTGCAGTGGCTTCACTTGTTTCAGCTCAGGGACTCTAGAGGAGGTGGGCTCAGTAGTGGCAGCTTGCAAGGTCTGGAGCTCAGGCTCATTAGTTGTGGAACAAGGGCCTACCTGCCCTGTGTTATGTGGAATCTTCCTGGACCAGGGATCGAACCCATGTGCCCATGTGCAAGGCGAATTCTTAACCATTGAACCACCAGGGATGTCCAACAAGGCAGATTCTTAACCACTGGACCATCAAGGAAGCCTCTGGAATACAATTTAGATTTTGTTTTGATATAGTACAAGGTCAGATTTTTTTGAATGCCACAAATATATTTGAAAGAAATATGAATTTCTGTTTTGTTTGATTGCATAAAGTTCTGTGTACCTCTGTTAGATTAAGGTTTTGTATTGTTATTCAAATGTTATATGACCTTATTTATTATAGTCCAATCTATTTCTTTGAAAAAAGTCTATTAATATTTCCTAATGTGTTTATAGATTCTCCTTGTGTTTCTGTCAGTGTGGTTATTTTGTTTATAGTCCATTTTGTGAAGTATATATTAATAGAAATTCATGTTTATTATTGGATTGTACACTAGATAGATTGTATATTTTATAAATGCTAGTTTTCTATTTTTGTCCCACTTTATGCTGTTAGCTTTGATTTCTACTTTATCTGATATCAATATTATGTACCTTCTTCCTCACTGTATGCATTTATCTGTTGTTTTGGTTATTATTTTCCCAGTATGTCTTTTTCTATCTCTATTTTTATTCTGTCTGTGATAGTACATTTTTTATGTATGTCCTGTGAAATAGTTTTATATTTAATTTTTTTGATCCAAAATTAAATTTGCCCATAAAGAGACAGAGAAATTAAAATCTGTTTATATTTATTGTTATTCTGTCTTTACACTGAATAAACTCTTAAATGATAATTTAATGAGTATAGAATTTAGGACAGTATTTTCTTCAGCACATTAAAATTATTCTTTCCTTTTTTCTTCTTTTTTTAATTCACCTCTGCTGTCGCTAAGTTAGTTGTTAGTTTGGTTGTTTATGCTTTTTAATCAGCCTTTAGAATTATTTTTTCTTCTTTGTTTAGTTTTGATTATATTGGTCTCGGATAAATTGATGATTTATTTTTATTTATTCTGCTTAGAATGTGGTTTATTCCTTCATTTTAAGAACCATGTGTCTTAAATTCTAGAATATTTTTGGACATTTTATCTTTTAAAATTCTGCTCTTTTCTTTGGCCTCTTAAGGTCACATTACATGCATATTGGATTGTCTCATGCTATCTTTCATGTCTCTTAATTTTTCTCTCATGTTTTTATTTCTTTGCTTTGTTGTGCCAGTTTTTTTAGGGGGGAGTGTGGTGGTGATTTTCTGCCTATTTTCCTATTTACTTTCTTTTCATTTGGGGCGTACTCTATTATTCAAACTGCTTTTGAGATTTTTTAATTTCAGTTGCTATGTTTTTCTTTTCTAGACCTTCTCTTTTTATGGCTTTTTTCTTTTAGATTTTATTAAAATACAGTTCGCATATAACAGTGTATTAATTTTCAGTGCATAATATGATTTCATATGAATATATACTGTGAAATGATTACCATAATAGGTTTAGTTAACGTCCATCCCGTCATATATTTGCAGATTCTTTTTTTCTTGTGATGAGAGTTTTGTAGACTTTCTATTTGTGTTTCTTTAAATGCACTTCTCTTTTGTTTGAAATATCCTGTTCCTGCTTTTCTTTGAACATCTAATTTTGTGTAATTTTAATTGAATTTATTAAAAAAAAATCACATAGTATAAACTTAAAAGGTGTAAAAGGTTATTCAGTGAAAAATCATTTGCTTTTTTCTGCCCCTCAGTTTCTTCTCTCTAGGTAACTGGTATTCAGTGCTTTCTTATGTGTCCTTCTAGAGATATTTTGTATCTATGTAAGCAAATACATGTATGTCTGTATGTGTATGTGTGTGTGCATGTTTATATATCAATTATCTATTATTTACCTACTTACTTACCTGCTCCATGGTAGAGGTAGTGTAAGTTCTATGAGGGCAGGTTTCTTTTTTAAATCTCTTTTTATCTTTGTACTGCTGTATCCTGAGTGCTTAGAATTCTATATGGCATATAGTACTCATTCTTCTACAAGTATCTTAGTTTTGTAGAACTTCTTTTTATGTGTGCTATGAATTATATTTTCTAAGATTGTAGTGCTTTTTAAGTTAGTTTTTTAACAATTTTTGCAAGGTAGAAATAATTCAGTTTGTTTTTTATTGTCTTCTGTTTCTTTTATTATTAAAAAAGCTCTCTATACTCCTATGTTATAATAACATTATAATTTTTTCTTATCGCTTTTATGGCATTACTACTTACTTTTAAATGATCTATCTGGAATTTCTTTTTTAAGATGTCTACTCAGTTGTACCAGAAGCATTTAATGTATATTTAATATTTTTCTCACCGATTGGAAGTGTTACCTTTATTCTGTCCTGAATTTTCTTCAGTATGTATTTTGGTGTCTTTCTAGACTTTATTCTGTTGCATTGGCCTGTCTACCATAATACACTGTTATAATAATTTAATCATTTCAACTTTATTTTAATATCTAGTTAGTCTAGTCTTCTTCGTCATTATTATTCCTTTTCAGAATTTTCTTGGCAATTCTTCCTTATTTTTATTGTGAGTTTTAAAATGCCTTTGTTGGTTTCTAAAAATATCCTGCTGCTGCTGCTGCTGCTCCTAAGTCGCTTCAGCCCTGTCTGACTCTGCACGACCCCATAGACGGCAGCCCACCAGGCTCCCCCATCTCTGGGATTCTCCAGGCAAGAACACTGGAGTGGGCTGCCATTTCCTTCTCTAAAAAATATCCAATTACCCTTTTATTGAGATTTGAGTAAATTTATAGATTAATTTAGAAAATTATTATCTTTTTATATAAACATATGGCATACCTTTTCATCTGTGCAAGTATTTTGTGTCTCTTTGTAGACATTAAAAATTAAAAAAAAAATTCCACATTTCTTCTGATGCTGGATATTCATTTTTTTTCTGCTGCAATTGTAAATGTCGATTGCACTTCCGTTATATCTTCTGTTTGTTGTTTGCTTGTGAAGACTACTAACTTTTACACATTTATCTTTGATGCATCCAGTATACTGAGAGTTTTTTTAATGTTTGCAATAGATTTTCAGTTGATTCACTTTGATTTTCCAGATATATAGTCATATCTGTGAATAATGATAAATTTATTTCCCATTTTTTAATCTCACTTTTTCTCAATAAACAGCATTGACTAATACTTCCTAAAGTGTTAAATAATATTGGTATTTGACATTTTTGTCTTTGTTCCTGACTTTAATGGGAATACCTGTAGTGTTTCCTAATTAAACATGATATGATTTGGGGGCCGAAGTAGATATTTCTTTTTCTGTTCAATCTTTAAAATTGTAATAAAAAAACCTCCTATTTTGTTAAGAACTATTTTTATGCAGTATGGATGATGACTTTTACTGTATGGCTTTTCAAAATCTCTAGCATGATGGTTAATTTTATATGTTGACTTAACTGGGCCAGATGGTGCCTAGATATTTGGTCAAATTTTATTCTGAGTATGTCTCTGAAAGTACACTTTGAATAAGATTATCATTTGAATCAGTAGACTGAGTAAAGCAGATTGCCATCCCTAATGTGGATGTTAGTCACTCAGTCATGTCCAACTCTTTACAACCCCATGAACTGTGTAGCCTGCTAATTAATTCTCCAGGCAAAAAAACTGGAGTGGGTTGCCACTCCCCTGTGTCGAGAGATCTTCCTGACACAGAGATTGAACCCTGGTCTCCTACATTGCAGGCAGATTCTTTACCACCTGAGCAATCATTTAAAGGCCCAGAAAGAACTAAAAGGGTGACCTTCCTGTGATGAGGGAATTCCTAACTGACTAATTTAGGTGGGATATCTGTATTTCCCTGCCTTTAGATTGAAACTGAAATACTGCCTCTTCTTAGGCTTTGGGCTTGCCATCTTCACTCATCTCACATGCTGGTAAAGTAATGCTCAAAATTCTGAAAGCCAGGCTTCAACAGCATGTGAACGGTGAACTTCCAGATGTTCAAGCTGGGTTTAGAAAAGGCAGAAGAACCAGAGATCAAATTGCCAACATCTGTTGGATCATCGAAAAAGCAAGAGAGTTCCAGGAAAACATTTACTTTTGCTTTATTGATAATGACAAAGCCTTTGACTGTGTGGATCACAGCGAACTGTGGAAAATTCTTAAAAAGATGGGAATACAAGACCACCTGACTTGCCCTTTGAGAAATTTGTATGCAAGTTAGGAAGCAACAGTTAGAACTGGACATGGAACAACAGACTGGTTCCAAATAGGAAAAGGAGTACGTCAAGGCTGTATATTGTCACCCTGCTTATTTAACTTCTATGCAGAGTACATCATGATAAACACTGGACTGGAAGAAACACAAGCTGGAATCAAGATTGCCAGGAGAAATATCAATAACCTCAGATATGGAGATGACACCACCCTTATGGCAGAAAGTGAAGAAGAAGTAAAGAGCCTCTTGATGAAAGTGAAAGAGGAGAGTGAAAAAGTTGGCTTAAAGCTCAACATTCAGAAAACGAAAATCATGGCATCTGGTCCCATCACTTTATGGCAAATAGATGGGGAAACAATGGAAACAGTGGCTGACTTTATTTTTTTGCACTCCAAAATCACTGAAGATGGTGATTACAGTCATGAAATTGAAAGATGCTTACTCCTTAGAAGGAAAAGTATGACCAATCTAGATAGCATATTCAAAAGCAGAGACATTACTTTGTCAACANACTGCTTTATTTTTTTGCACTCCAAAATCACTGAAGATGGTGATTACAGTCATGAAATTGAAAGATGCTTACTCCTTAGAAGGAAAAGTATGACCAATCTAGATAGCATATTCAAAAGCAGAGACATTACTTTGTCAACAAAGGTCTGTCTAGTCAGGGCTTGGTTTTTCCAGTGGTCATGTATGGATGTGAGAGTTGGATTATAAAGAAAACTGAGCACCGAAGAATTGATGCTTTTGAACTGTGGTGTTGGAGAAGACTCTTGAGAGTCCTTTGGACAGCAAGGAGATCCAGCCAGTCCATCCTAAAGGAGATCAGTCCTGGGTGTTCATTGGAAGGACTGATGTTGAAGCTCAAACTCAATACTTTGGCCACCTGATGTGAAGAGCTGACTCATTTGAAAAGACCCTGATGCTGGAAAAGATTGAGGGCAGGAGAAGAAGGGGATGACAGAGGATGAGATGGTTGGATGGCATCACTGACTCAAAGAACATGGGTTTGGGTGAACTCTGGGAATTGGTGATGGACAGGGAGGCCTGGCATGCTGCAGTTCATAGGGCCGCAAAGAGTCGGACATGACGGAGTGACTGAACTGAACTGAAAGTTCAAATTCGGAAAACTAAGGTCATTGCATCTGGTCCCATCATTTCATGGCAAATAACTGGGGAAACAGTGGGAACAGTGAAAGACTTTATTTTTGGAGGCTCCAAAATCACTGCACATAGTGACTGCAGCCATGAAATTAAAAGATGCTTACTCCTTGGAAGAAAAGCTATGAACAACCTAGATGGCATATTAAAAAGCAGAGACCTTTTATTAAAGATTTTATTAAAGGTTTATTAAAAAGCAGAGACCTTTGCCATCAAAGGTTCGTCTAGTCAAAGCTATAGTTTTTCCAGTAGTCATATATGGATGTGAGAGTTGGACTATAAAGAAAGCTAAGTACTGAAGAATTGATGCTTTTGAACTGTGGTGTTGCAGAAGACTCTTGAGAGTCCCTTGGACTGCAAAGAGATCCAACCAGTTCATCCTAAAGCAAATATAGTCCTGAATATTCATTGGAAGGACTGGTGTTGAAGCTGAAACTCCAGTACTTTGGCCATCTGATGTGAAGAACTGACTTATTTAAAAAGACCCTGATGCTGGGAAGGATTGAAGGCCAGAGGAGAAGGGAACAACAGAGGATGAGATGGTTGGATGGCATCACTGACTGAATGGACATGGGTTTGAGTAAACTCTGGGAGTTGGTGATGGACAGGGAGGCCTGGAGTTGCTGTGATTCATGGTGTTGCAAAGAGTTGGACAGGACTGAATGACTGAACTGAACTGAACTGAGCTGCCATGTTTTGGACTGGAACTTATCCCATTGGCTCTCCTGGTTCTCAGGGCTTCAGACTCAGACAGAAATTACACCATTGGCTTTCCCGGGTCTCCATGTTACCAACTGCAGATCTTGGAACTTATCAGGCTCTATAACTGTGTGAGCCAGTTCCTTGTGATAAATCTTTTTGTCTCTATATATCCTGTTGGTTCTGTTTCTCTGAAGAACTGTAATACATATGATGATGCATGTATTTTTGTCTTTTCCTGTCAGTAAAGTGAATTATGTTAGTAAGTAGTCTAATAGTAAACTATCTTTGCATTCCTGGTATATTATTCTTTAATGAGCTGCTAACTTCTTTTTGCTGAGGTGTTTATATCCCAATATTTATGAGGGGGAGTAGGCTGTTTTTCTCTTTCATGCTTCTGTTTTTAGGTTTTGTTAGGAATGTTATGCTTGGTTCATAAAAATAATTTGGAAGTTTTTTTCCCCTATGCTTTGTAACAATTGAAATATTATTGAAATAATTTACTTCTTGAGTATTTGATTGAATTCTGTCAAATCTTAGCCAAATACTTTGAAAATTTTTTCTATCCTTTTAGTTTTACTGATCTGTATAAATTTTTGTTTCTTCTAAGTCAATTTCAGTAATTAAATTTTACTAGAAAATTATTATTGAGATTTCCCTGCTGGTCCAGTGGTTAAGAATCTGCCTGCCAATGTAGGGAACACAGGTTTGATCCCTGATCTGGGAAGATCCCACATGCCACGGAGCAACTAAGCCCATGCATCACAACTACGGACCCCACATGCTGCAGCTCCTAAAGCCTGTGCCCGGGGAGCTCATGCTCTGCAACAAGTGGAGCGACTGCGGTGAGAAGCCTGTGCACTGCAATGAAGAGAAGCCCCTGCTTGCTGCAGCTGAAGAAAGCCTGTTCACAGCAACGAAGACCCCGTACAACCAAAAAATAAATAAATAAAAATTTGAAAAAAGAGAATGTTATCGTAGGTTTTCTAGTAGATTTGCATAGAGATGAGTAAGTTTTGACCATTAAACTTTTTTGTTTGTTTTTATTTAGTCTCTTTCAGATTAGTTGCAAGTCTTAGGGTGTGGATACCTTACTATTTGGTCTTTTGACCTGCTGGTATTTCATTTTTTCTGTGATTTATAATTTTATATTGAGAGCCTATATTCAGGGAGGTAGGTTTTACCTTGCAGTTTTCTAGGTTGTGGATGTGTTTTAATATACAGGTCTGACATTGCTTCTACTGGGTTCCTTTAGGTTCTGGATCTGAACCTAAAGGATTTATTTTAATTTCTTGGGTCAGGCTTCTGTATTCTGGTATAGTACAAATCTCAATCCTGAGCCTGATTTCATAGTTGGCTCTTTTTCTCGTTTAAGGCAATAGGGTCCAGCATTATCCCACTGTGAATGCCTGTTACTAAATAGGAGAAAGCTTGCTAATTGAAGAAAGCTAGTTAAAAGGTGAAAAAGTGGAAGCAGTGACAGATTTTATTTTCTTGAATTCCAATATTACTGTGAACAGTGACTGCAACCATGAAATTAAAAGATACTGCTCCTTGGAAGGAAAACTATGACAAACTTAGCATATTAGAAAGAATGTTGCCTATGAAAGTCTGTATAGTCAAAAGTATGGATTTTCTAGTAGTCATGTATGGATGTGAGAGTTGGACTATAAAGAAAGCTGAGTACCGAAGAATTGATGCTTTTGAAACTGTGGTGCTAGAGAAGACTCTTGAGAGTGCCCTGGACTGTAAGAAGATCAAACCAGTCAATCTTAAAGGAAATCAACCCTGAATATTCATTGGAAGGATTGATGCTGAAGTCCCAATACTTTGGCCCCCTGATGCCAGCTGAGTCAACTCATTGGAAAAGAACCTGATGCTGGGAAAGANAACTGTGGTGCTAGAGAAGACTCTTGAGAGTGCCCTGGACTGTAAGAAGATCAAACCAGTCAATCTTAAAGGAAATCAACCCTGAATATTCATTGGAAGGATTGATGCTGAAGTCCCAATACTTTGGCCCCCTGATGCCAGCTGAGTCAACTCATTGGAAAAGAACCTGATGCTGGGAAAGATTGAAGGCCAAAGGAGAAGCCGGTGGCAGAGAATGAGATAGTTAGATAGCATCACAGACTCAATAGACATAAGTCTGAACAAACACTGGGAGATAGTGGAGGACAGAGGACCTTGGTGTGCTGCAGTCCATGGGGTCACAAAGAGTCGGACACGACTTAGCAGCTGAACAGCAACAACAAAACTTAATTGTATTTTATGGTACTTTAGAAAGTTATTAGTTTAATTTTATGATGAAAACATCATTGGGAAAGAGAGGAATCAATATTTTTATTTTTTTCTTAACATGTAGTATTCTGATACAGGGTTTTGGACCAATCTTGCCTGCCTTTTGCATTGGTAAATATGTTTTATTGGAACACATCTACATTTATTTGGTAATGTATGTTCTATGGCTGCTTTTGTGCTACAGTGACAGTTGAGTAGTTACAACAGAGACCATGTAACTTCAAAGCCCAAGATATTTATTGTCTGTCCCTTTACAGAAAAAGTTTTCCAACCTCTGGTCTAATAGCTCTGTAGTACACAGCTAGGTGATGGTTAGTTTTTATCTTTGATTACAAAGTACAGATGATTACAGAGCTTTAAAGTTCAGGTTAAATTAAAAAATGTATCAGTAGCAATAAAAGAAAATATTTAACTTCTGGTGTGGGAGGTATAAATTATGCAGGTAGCTTAAGGACTTTTAGTTGCCTTATGTACCAAAAGAAAACTGGCTGATGAATGACTTCATATTAAAGAATGTGAACTTTTTATTTTTTTGTTTGTTTTTTGACTGTACCACCTGGCATGTGGGATCTTAGTTTCCTGACCAGGGATCAAGCGTGTGCCCTCTGCAGCAGAAGCGTGGAGCCCTAAACGCTGGATTGCCAGGGAAGTCCCAAGAATGTGGATTTATGCAGCTTATTTATATTCCTTTAAAANAGACAAGTACAACTTTCCAAAACTGAATCAGGAAGAAAAAAAAAAAACATTTGTTAACTTTTCATTGACTTTTTCTCACCAGATTTTAGCTCATTTTTCTTTACTGATGTATACCCCTTGCACAGCATTGTACACAAAACATAGAATGTACTCAATAAAAGTGTTAAAATAAAATAAAATAGTTCAGTTTTAGGATTTAGCACCCTCTGGTCATTCCTCCTTAAGAAGAGATTTTAGTTATATTAATCTGTTCAGTTTAGTTCTGAAGCCTGTCTTTAGATAAGTAACAAAAACTACTAGGCTATATTTGAAGGATAGAAAGCCATGACTATCAAACCTCATGGTATTTATTGTATACTTTGTGGTTCAGTAGCCCCATGAATTACAATTAGATAATTTGTCATTTTCCTTATTTTTGGTCACAATATGGGGCATGTGGGATTTTCCCCAACCAGGGATTGAACCTAGGCCCACTGCATTGAACGTGTGGATGCCACTGGCCCACCAGGGAAGTCCGGAAATAATTAAGACTGATGAACTAGGGCAGTTGTTCTCAACTGGAGTCAGTTTTGCTTTCCTAAGAGATATTTAGCAATGTCTGGAGATATTGTCACAACTGGGTAGGGGGTACTACTGGCATCTAGTGGGTAGAGGATACCACTAACAGTTCAAAAATGCACAGGATAGCTGTCCACCACCAAAAATTGTCTGGCCCAAAATGTTAATAGTGCTGAGGTTATAAAGCCCTGACCTAAAAGCACTAGAAAAGATATATAAAGCATCTGTTACTGAAATTAGAAAAAACACCCTTTTAGAAGCAAAATAGGTTAGATTTATACTTAAAACCATTTGTGAGCTTCAGAGAGTTCCTTTGACAATCTTCTTATTTTAAAAATATTATAAAACAGATTAGTTTCAGTTGTTTCTAAGAAAATGACTTAGATATTTTGGATGTTAGTGAAATCTGTTTAGGGAAGAACTGAGGTATGTGTAAATAGAGGTGACATGAGTGTTTGTATGTATGTTTGTAAAGAGAAAAGAATGTAAAACCAAATGGCATAATGGCCCCAATCTCTTACCTCTGGTAAGTGGAAAATCTATTCAGCTCCAGTGTAGCAGTGGCTGACAACCTTTTCAGTTTCACATTAAGAGTATTTCTGTTGGGCTGCAGTAGAAGGTTCTTAATTTCTTCTTATGCTAGTCCTTGTTTTGTTTGGAAATATAAATGGAAGGAGGATTTGTAGGCTGATGACTTTTCCATTCTCTTGAGATAACTAAAGTACCCCCATGCGGTAATTCTGTATTTTAGTGTATATTGTGAAACCTATAAAACCTGGAATCCTATTCCAGAACAAAGTATCAGGGTACTTTTTTCTTCTTTTTAATAAGCACTTTACTGAGAAATAGTTCAGGTAATATAAAATTCTCCTTTTTAAAATACATAATTCAGTGGGTTTTAGTATATTTACATGGCTGTACATCTCTCACCATTAATTTAAAAATATTTTTATCATTCTAAACAGAAATCCTGTACTTATTAATAGCCATTGTCCATTCCTCCCTTCCCCCATCTCCAAGCAAACACTGTTCTACTTCATATCTCTGTAGACTTGCCTATTGTGGACGTTTCATATAAATGGAATCATTCAATATGTGACTTTTATGACTGACTTCTTTTATTTACCATAGTGTTTTCAGCATTGATCTGTGTTATAATATGTATTAACATTTCATTCCTTTTTATAGCCCAATAATGTTCCAGTGTATGAAATACCACATTTTGTCTATATAGTCATTTGTTGATAGACATTAGGATTGTTTCCCTTTTTTGGCTATTGTGAATAGTACAGCTATGAACATTTGTATACAAGTATTTGTTTGAGCACTTGTTTTTAATTCTTTTGCTGTGTATCTAGAAGTGGAATTTCTGGGTCATATAGTAATTTCATTTTACTTTTTGAGGTACTGAGGTTCTCCACAGTGGCTGTTTCATTTTACATGCCTGCAAACAATGTGTAAGGATTCCAGTTTCTCTACATCTCACCAACACTTACTATTCTGTGTATTATTAAAAATTTTTATTATTATAGCCATCCTAGTGGATGTGAAGTAGTATCTCATGAACTTTTTTTTTTTGAGGTAATAATTGATTTACGATATTATATTAGTTTCAGAGATTCACAATTTTTACAGATTATAGTCCATGTATAAAGTGAAATGAAGTCGCTCAGTCATGTCTGACTCTTTGTGACCCCATGGACACCATGATTCCTCCGTCTATGGGGTTTTCTAGGCAAGAGTACTGGAATGGGTTGCCATTTCCTTCTCCAGGGAACTTCCCGACCCAGGGATCAAACCCAGGTCTCCCACATTGTAGACAGAAATAGGGGCAGGGGATTAAGAGGGGATTAACTGTACAGTCCATGTATAGTTATTATAAAAATTGGCTATATTCCCTGTGCTATAGGTAATGTGCTTGTAGTTTATTTTATACATGGTGATTGTACCTCTTAATCCCCTGCCCCTATTTTGCCCCTTTTCTTTGCTCCATTGGTAGTCACTAGCTTGTTCTCTCTCTCTGTGTCTGTTTTGCTTTTTGTGTGTGTTCTATTCACTAGTTTTGTTTTTTTTTTAGATGCCACAGTAAGTGATAAAATATAGTATTTGTCTTTTTTTCTCTCTGGCTTATTTCACTAAGCATGATACTAAGCAAGTATTTTTGTGCATGGTGTGAGGGAGTATTCTAATTTTATTGATTTACACGTAGCTGTCCAGCTTTCCCAACACCAGTTGCTGAAGAGATTGTCTTTAATCTGTTGCATATTCCTTCCTTTCTTTCCTTTTTTTTTTTAAACTTGGGTTGTTTTTGTTGAGTTGTAGTTCTTTATGTAGTATCCTTTGATGCACAAAAGTTCTTAATTTTGTTGAGATTCAATTTATAGCTTTCCTTTCGTTGTTTGTGCTTATGATGTCATATCCATGAAATTGTTGCCAAATGCAATGTGGTGAAGATTTCCCCTAATGTTTTCTTCTAATAGTTCTGTCAGTTCAGCTCTTAAGTTTTGTTGCTATTGTAAATGCGATTATCTTCTTTTCTTTCTTCTCTTCCTTTCTTTCTGTGTTCCTCCCTTCCTTCCTAGGTCTTAAAAAAAAAGGAATATTTTATTAAAACAAAAGTTATTACAGTGAAAGTGGGTTTAAAAAGAAAACTTAGAGTGATGTTTCACTTGGGAGGATTTTTTTACTCAAGCAATGAGGACCCTTTCTTTAACTTCAGGAGTGTAAGTATTGGAAGGATGCAGTGGCTGAGATCAAACTGAGAATGTCAGTGTCAGGGAAAAATCAGTTGGTGTCTTCCAGAGTGACAGCAAGGGATACTGTAGGGAAAACACAGGCAGAGCAGCAACCTTTTTGCCTCCTCTAGAATAGAACTTTATGTGCTATACGGATAATAGCACATACCAACTACCTTGGTATGTGAACTCCTTGGTAGTTGAACTCCAACTACCTTGCGTTCAAAGTCCTAAGGTTCTCGGTCTTTGTTTCTAGCAGTTTTGTTGAAGGAAAATTATGTTCTTAATTTCATTTTCTGATTGCTTATTCCTAGTGTAGAAAACTAGCTTCCCTGGTAGTTTAGATGATAAAGAATCTGCCTGCAGTGCGGGAGACCTGGGTTCAATCTCTGGGTTTGGAAGATCTCCTGGAGGAGGGCATGGGCAACCTACTCCAGTGGGTTGCTAGAGAGTCCTCTTGGACCAAAGAGTCTGGCAGGCTACAATCCATGGGGTTGCAAAGGGTCTGACACATGACTAAGTGACTATGGATGCACACAGCACAGTATAGAAAACAATTTTTATATATTTATCTTGTATCCTATAACCTTGCTGAACTCATCTAATAGTTTTTGTAGTTTTTTTTTTTTTTTAGAATTTTCTATACATAAGATCATGTTGCCTGAACAATATAAATCTTGATTTTATTGATCTATTGAGAATCTCCAGACATTCCTTTAGAAGATTAATTGAATTTCTTTGATATCAGATTTTCTTGTAACTAATACAGTACCTAAAATGGATCTTCTCACATCGCAAGATGTGTGGCTCCTTGTTTTTAATCCCACTATACCAAATACTCAGGAGAAGGCAATGGCAACCCACTCCAGTACTCTTGCCTGGAAAATCCCATGGACGAAGGAGCCTAGTGGGCTGCAGTCCATGGGGTTGCTAAGAGTCGGACATGACTGAAGCAATGCAGCAGCAGCAGCAGCATACCAAATACTTTGTCATTTTGGGACTAGATTATATTCTGAAGACATTATTGATAATGATGTCAATCTTGAGAGAGTAGTACTCATAGTGGACTGATTTGATCATACCCCCAACAGCCTTGTTTGTCTTTCTACTCTTGGAGAGAAGATTTTCTCCTCTTCCATACCTGGACCCATGTAGTCTGAGTTAAAAGCCCATATTCTGTGTCTTCACAGAAGCTTATGTTACCTTTAACATAGTCTTTTGAAATCATCTGATTAAGTGTCTTGTCATCCTACTTAGCTTCACACTCCATAAGAACAGGGACTATGTCTTAATTACCTTTGTTTCTCTAAGATATAGCATTATGCCTGAAGCAGAGCATTTATTCATCCATCTATCCGTCTGTTCACACCAGACACTGTGTTAAGTGCTGAGATACAATGATGATTAAAATTTGTTAATCCTGACCTTGTAGAAATTATAATCTAATGGTGATCACTTATATTAACATTAATTAAGTACAAGGGTAGTTGCCACACAAAGGGAAGGATAATATATTAGTTATTTACTGCTGCATAACAATTTTACCACCGATGCAGTGGTTTAAAAAGAACACATATTATTATATCTGTTTCTGTAGTTCAGGAGTCGAGGTATGACTTAGCTGGGTCCCCTGCCTCAGAGGCTTACAAAGCTGCAGTCGAGGTTTCAGTTAGGGCATCTGTCTTATATGAGGCTCAGCTGGGGAAGGATCTGCTGCTAAGCTTATGTGGTTGTTGGCATCATTCAGTTCCTGGCAGATTGCTGAATTGAAGGCTGTAGGTCCTTGCTGTGTTTCCTTCTCCATGTTGCAGCTTGATTCTTCAAAGCCAACAAACATGGGAGTCTCCTAACAAGTTATGGGTTACAGTCTTATCTGACATCATTATATTTAGGTTGCAGTTAACTCTTCTTTTAAAAAACTATTCATTTTTATTTATTTGGCTGCACCCAGTGTTAGTTGCGGCATCCAGGATCTTTGATCTTCTTTGTCACATGCAAACTCTTAGTTGCGGCATATGGGATCTAATTCCCTGATCAGGGGTTGAACTTGGCCCTTTTCCTTGGGAGCATGGAGTCTTAGCTACTAACCCACCAGAATTCTTCTTTAATTTTTTAAAAATAATTTTATTTATTTATTTTTGCCTGTGCTGTATCCAAGGGGCTAACAATGTATTACAGAGATTTACAAAAGAGAATAGAGAGGAAAGAAGTTCCTTCCCATCTCCCACCACCTTTATAAAAGGAGTTTAGCATTGAGAACCCTGGGAGAAAGGATGATAGCAGCCCAAGGCTTCTTAGGGCTCTGTACCTTGGAAATGGTCCTTGTTACATATCCTTGCTGTCTGTTAAAACTGTTTCTTGCTAAATTTCCTGCTGTTTTTCTTGTTGCATTTATCTGGTTTTGCAACCTCTTTGAGGTACAGTGAGCTTTCAGAGAAGGAGCTCTCATGGGGAGGTTAAGGGTTTTGGGGTGAAGTGATATGTTTTAAAGGAGACTATTTGTATCACATGTATTCTTAAGGTTCACTCACAGTAGTGTATGATTGTAGCTATTGGCCATATTCCATCCATTTACTATTTCCTCCAGAGCTGATGTGGAAAGTTGGGCTACTGATTAGTAAAGAACTTTGCAGATGTCTCTGGGGGATGAACTCAGCATTAATTAACGTCAGGGGATAATTTATCAGGTTGAGAGTTTTACTGTGTATATACTGCTATGCTGAAGTAGCTCCCAAGATCTTCACCTTAATTGATAATCCAGCTAGAAAAACAAAAACTGAAAGTACAGAAGTTGTATGTACAACTTGGATTCACTCAGTGTATGGGTGTATTTTTGTTGACGTTGATATATGCGAAGGCATGTGAGAGACATAAAACACTGATCTTAGAATTTCCCTGGGGGTCCAGTGGTTAGAAACTGTGTTCTGTTTCGAACTGAGCCAAAAGCCCAGGGTTTGATTCCTGGTTGGGAACTTAGGGTCCTGCAGGCCTTATGGTGTAGCCAAAAAAAAAAAAAACTATCTTAAAGCATATTATTTTTGCAATAAGGAAGATGAGAGGGTTGGTTGCTTCCTCTTTGAGGTCTCATAGGGCTGATACTTCGAGCATGTAATAAATATTGCAGTTATTTGCTATCTTAATCATTCATTGATTTACTCAGCAAATATATAGTTAGTGTTCCTTAGGTATCGGAGAAGGCAATGGCACCCCACTCCAGTACTCTTGCCTGGAAAATCCCATGGACGGAGAAACCTGGTAGGCTGCAGTCCATGGGGTCGCGAAGAGTCAGACATGACTGAGCAACTTCACTTTCACTTTTCACTTTCATGCATTGGAGAAGGAAATGGCAACCCACTCCAGTGTTCTTGCCTGGAGAATCCCAGGGACTGCGGTACCTGGTGGGCTGCCATCCATGGGGTCACACAGAGTCGGACACGACTGAAGCAACTTAGCAGCAGCAGCAGCTCATTAGGTATAGGACATTGAGCTAGTGTTAGGGATAGAGAAATGAATAAAATCTCACCCTAAATGAGCTCTTTGCTTAGGGTGAAAGAAAGGAAATATATTTAAAATATAGTACTTGCTAAAACAGAGCCTGTAGCAAGAGCCTCAAGTTACTTAATATATAGTTAGTAAGTGTGTGAAAGTATGCAAAGGGTCCCAAGGAATTTAATATGGGCCACCAGTGCAAACTTTTTTTAAAGGAGTCAGAGAAGGCTTCTCAGAGGAGGTCACCAGTGAGTTTTCTAGAAGAAAGAGCTTGTCAGGAAGACAACCAGGGGGAAAAGGGTATTTCAAGCAAGAAGAAAAGCATTTGTGGAGGCACAGGGGAATAAGAGCATGGAATATTCTCAGAGTGGTGAGTGAAAAATTGGGTTTCATTCAAGTCTGCTGCGTGCATGGAAAGAAGCGGCAAGCCTGTAATGAGTCTAGAAAGGTAAGCAGTGACCTGAAAATGAAAGAATTTTGGAGATATCTTTTCTTTTTTGAATAATTTTATCGTTTATTTATTTTGGCTGTGTTGGGTCTTTGTTTCTGCATGGGCTTTTCTCTAATTTTGGCCGGTGGGGGTGGGAGATCTATTTGTGGTGATGCGCAGGCTTCTCATTGTGGCTTCTCTTGTTGCCAAGCATGGGCCCTAGGCGCTTGGGCTTCAGTAGTTGCAGCATGTGGGCTCAATAGTTGCAGCTACTAGAACAGAGGCTCAGCAGTTGTGGTGCATGGACTTAGTTGCTCCTTGGCATGTGGGATCTTCCCAGACTAGGGGTTGAACCTGTGTTTCCTGCGTTGGCAGGTGGCTTCTTTACCACTGAGCCACCAAGGAAGCCCCTGGAGATATGTTTCTTTATATGTTTTTTTCTTCTCCCAAATTAGCTTTTGGTTTGTTGACCCTCTTTATTATTTTTTCATTTTCTGTTTCATTAACTTTTGCTTTTATCTTTATTATTATACTTTTTTTTTTCCTTAGAATCTTTATTTTTATTATTATTTTTTTACTATTTGGCTGCTCTGTGTCTTCATTGCTGCTCACAGGCCTTTATCTAGTTACAGCAAGCAGGAGCTACTGTCTGGTTCGGGTGTGTGGGCTTCTCACTGCAGTGGGCTTCTCTTATTGCAGAGCACAGGCTCTAGAACATGGGCTTAGTAGTTGCCAAGCGTGGGCTTAGTTGCCCCGCGGCATGAGAAATCTTACCAGACCAGGGATTGAACCCATGCCCACTGCATTGGCAGGTGGATGCCCAAGCACTGGACCACCAGGGAAGTCCTCCCTAGAATCATTAGGTTGAACTCTAAATTATTTATTTTTAATATTTTATAGATCAGTTAGGATTGTCTTTGGCAGTATGTTACAGAAATCAGAACAGTACTATCTTATTCCAATAAGATATTAATTTTTCTCGGGAAATCTTGAGAAATTCTTATGCTTTACAACTGCTTGAGGAAGTCATCAACAATCTAGGCTTCCACTAGCTCTCTTTAGTGTGTGGCTTTTGTCCTATTGCCCTTGATGCAAGCACCACATCTATGCTTAAGCAGATAAAAAGAACAATTTCATCAGGAAAACATTAGCATTCCCAGAATCCTCCACCAAGCAATTCCCACTTCCATGTCCTTACTAGAATTAGGACATCTGTCCATCTTAGCTGCAGGGAAGGAAAGATTGAATATTTTAATTAAGCCACCTAATTGGAGTTATGTCAGTCAAGAAAAGGGGACGTTAGATGTTGGGTAAACAATTAGTATTGCCCACTATGCTTATTTTTAATTATCTCTTCATTGTTGATTTTACATTTTATTTCATAGTGGTCTGAGAATGTGATTCAGTCATTGTGATGTAGTATCCATGCATTTGGTAAGTTGTTTTCTTGTGCGTGCAGTGCTTCTTTCCTTAGACCCCTTGTTTTCAACACTTTCAGGTCCACTGTTTTTTGCATTATCGGAATTCAGATGCTGGCCCTGCCATTTGCTAGAGCTCTGAAAAAGTCTTATTTAATCTCTCTTTGCCTCAGTTTCCATAGCTGTAATATGGAAAATGTTAGTAATATCTCATAGAATTATTTTGAGGATTAGCTGAGTTAAAATATATAAAGGAACACATACACAACGGAACCTAGTATATAGCAAGTGGTATAAATTTAGCTGTTAGAACAATTTTTTAAAACCTAACTCTTAAAAAAAAATAAAAATAAATAAAATAAATAAAATAAAACCTAACTCTTAACTACCCTGACATGAAATTGATAGGGAACAATGGTTCTGTTGTTTATAATTATATAAGATTAATGGTAAACATCATTGATAAAATTGTATGATAGAAGAGTAAAATTAAATTAGTAAAAGTATAGATTTCAATATGCACATTTTGGGGCCTGACTATGCTGGAATATATAATAAAATAGTTAGATGCTTTTACCTTCTTAAGCATGACTAGTTCTAGTTTTAAGAGAAGACAGAAACCACTCCATGCAAAAAAAAAAAAAACAAAACACAGATGCCATAGAATATTAGAATGAGTGTAATAATAGACCAGACTTATTTGTATGTGATAAAGGAAAAAGGAACTTCGGTTGAAATAGGAATAGCTTGCCAAGACAAATTACAGATTGATTAAGGAGATATAACATATCTTTGCCAGGTTTATCAGATGTTCATTTAATCTGGAATGTTTCATTAGAGAAAAAAGTTGGCAGAATAGGCACAATGATAAGTTTGTGGGCAAAGCAAAAATACACTTTATACATATATACTTTTGAAATTGTATTTATTTCTTTATGGCTGTGCTGGGTCATGGTTGCTGTGCGCAGGCTTTCTCTAGTTTGATAAGTGGGGTCTACTCTAGATGTGGTGCACGGACTTCTCGTTGTGGCGGCTTCTCGTGTTGCAGAGCTTGAGCTCTAGGGCGCACAGGCTTCAGTAGCTGCAGCACACAGGCTTAATAGTTGTGGCACACATGCCCTGCATGTTGAATCTTCCTGGACCAGGGATTAGATCCGTGTCCTCTGCACTGGCAGGAGGATTCTTAACCATTGGACCACCAGGAAAGTCCTATGTATGTTTGATGTTTTTAAAAAGGCTAAATAACATGGAACTCTGTTCAATGTTATGTGGCAGCCTGGATGGGAGGGGGGTTTGGGGAAGAATGAATAGATATTTATGTATGACTGAGGCTCTGCGCTCACTGTTTACCGAAAACTGTTACAACACTGTTAATTGGCTATGCTGTTGCTGTTGTTTAGTCACTAAGTAGTCTCCGACTCTCTGTAACGCCATGGACTGCAACTCATCAGGTCCTCTGCCCATAGGATTTCCCATGAAACTGGAGTGGGTTGCTGTTTTCTTCTCCAGTTAACTGGCTACACCCCAATACAAAATAAAAAGTGGTTTTTTGTTTTTGTTTTATAGGCTAAATAAATCACTATGAATATAAAAACTGCAAATGGATCTGATACAGATGTGTTACATTGGAATTCAGGAGCAGCACTGTCATTGGTGGTCTGATTTTCTGAAATGAGGACCAATTCTTAATGATATTCTCAACAAAACAAAAAGCAATTTTCCTTAATTTACAGGTAGTTAGTTGCATTCCTAGGAAGTTCAGTATATACTAATACCATGCAAGATGACTTTGTTTTTAATGTAAAATGGAGTTAAAACCCAAGCTTAGATAATAATAAATATGTTCTTTATTTACATGAATATCTGGTAAGACATTTGCATTTTCTACAGCACATGGAACAATGCTTCCTTGTGCATTACAGTCCTGTAGCTGCAGGATGTCTTAGCATCTCAGGCCTGCAGCACTCCCTGCCCCCAGTCATTGTTAGAGCCAAAACATTTCACCCGAAAACTTCAAAAACACTTCTGAAGTGAGGTGTTATAGCCTCCTTTGAAGACTACTGTTTAAACTTTATTTGCCTAATATTAATGTTGCTATACCAGCTTACTCTATACTTACTGTACACTCACTGTGACTTATTGGCTGGAAGTCCTAAGCCACTCATCTAATAGTTAACTTTATGATTAATTACTTTGTTACAGTTCTTACACTGTTGTCATTTTTTTTTACTTAATTCTCCCTTTAGTATTTCTGTGAGCTGGTCAGAGGCTTATGCTTTTATTCCCCTCTAGAAAATAAGTGTCCTGACTCAAGTTAACCATTTAAATTCAACAGTTTTTGAGCAGTCAGCTACTAGATGCTAGGCACTGTGCCAGAGAAGAATTTCTCAATTTGGTTTCATACCACATTGCTAAAGCTGAAGTTATTGGATGTAGTTTGTTATTTTAAATGATTGAAGTACCAGCATATGCAAATAATTTAATTTGAAAAATATAAATTAGAGCTGAATTAGAGGCACCCCTGGAGAAGGAAATGGCAACCCACTCCAGTAGTCTTGCCTGGAGAATCCCATGGACAGAGGAGCCTGGCAGGCTACAGTCTATGGGGTCATAAGAGTTGGACATGATTGAGCGACTAAGCACACACAAACACACACACACACAGAGCCACCCCAATTGAGGTTTCCCTGGTAGCTCAGTGGTAATGAATCCACCTGCCAATGTAGGAGACACGAGTTTGAACCCTGGGTTGGAAAGGTCGCCTGGAGAAGGAAATGGCAACCCACTCCAGTATCCTTGCCTGAAGAATCCCATAGACAGATGAGTCTGGTGGGCTGCAGTCCATGGGGTCACAAAGAGTCAGACACAACTGAGTGACGAAACAACAGCAACTATGTTTACTGTCATTCTCACTTGCATGTTAATATGCTTACTTGAATGGGATAAAAATGGGTAGAGTAGTAACTATGGCCATAAGATTGTGTATAACCTGTAATCTGCCTTTTGAGNGTGGGCTGCAGTCCATGGGGTCACAAAGAGTCAGACACAACTGAGTGACGAAACAACAGCAACTATGTTTACTGTCATTCTCACTTGCATGTTAATATGCTTACTTGAATGGGATAAAAATGGGTAGAGTAGTAACTATGGCCATAAGATTGTGTATAACCTGTAATCTGCCTTTTGAGTCTACAGTTTGCAATCTACTAGTGTCTGTTGATAGTTATATAATTGCCATGCTTTTCTTTCCTGATTAGCTTTTAGTGATTTTTGACGAAAATCTAGGTTTGCTCATATGAAAAGAAGTCTTGCTTGTCAGAAGGTGTGTATTGTGGGTGGATGGTGGGAGGAGCTGAATAGCTATTCTTGGAAAAAAGAAATGAATAATGAATAAGGCAGTTCTTGCCCTAAAGCATATAGGAAGTTGTTGCATATACAAATGTAGATTCTGTGTCTTTGGGAGGAGATAAGTTCAGGATCTTCCTAGTTGCCTCCTTGAACCAGAACTGCCCTTAGATATATTGTCCACTATATATAGTGGACAGACTAAAAGCATACAATATGCAAGTGCTGAGACTTCCCTGGTGGTCCAGTGACTAAGACTCTGGTCTTCCAGTGTAGGGGGTACAGGTTTGATCCCTGGTAAGGGAATTAGATCCAGTATGCTGCAACTAAAGATCTTGTGTGCTGCAACGAAAATGGATCTCATGAGTGCCGCAACTAAGACTGGCGCAGCCAAATAAACGTTTTGAAAAAAAATATGCAAGTGCTGTAACAGAGATAAATAAGAACAGAGTATTAAGAAAACAGAGTGGAGCCATCTAACTTTTCTTGATATAAAGTGCGATTTTTCTCGGGGAAAATGATGTTTCTTGTAACTTGAATAATTGAAAAGAATTTGGAAGGGAGATTAGGATACGGCTTAGGGGGTTGAGGATTAAATCAGGGCAAGAACAGAATGTGTCAAAGAAAGGAAGAGTGGAGAGGGTGATGTATTTAGAAATAATTACAAGTATTAGTATATAATAACTAAAGGTAAGGGGAGAAGAGGGCTTCCTAGGTAGAACAGTGGTAAATAATCTGCCTACCGTGCAGGAGACTCGGGTTTGATCCCTGGGTCAGGAGGACCCTTAGGGGAGGAAATGGCAACCCATTCCAGTATTCTTGCTGGGAAAATTCCATGGACAGAAGAACTTGGTGGGCTGCAGCCCCTGGGGTCACAAAGAATCGACATGATTGAGCACACACTGAGCACTGAAGGGGAGAGGATGGTGGGAATATGCAGGGAGAAGTCGATGGCCAAGGAGCTGTGGGTGCACAGGCACAGGAGGGCCTAGAGGNAGTGGGAAGTGGGGTGGCTCCTCCCAGCTGTTCCTGCGCCGTCACTGCCTGGGACTCTCAGCCGCTGTCTCTTGGACGTGGGGTGGCTCGTCTGGGCCGTGCTTAGTGAGCCGGTGGCTCGCAGCCGCCTGCGCTTATTAGAGAGCCGGCGGCTCGCAGCCGCCTGTGCTTATTAGTGAGCCCCATCCATCCTATCTGTATTTTTTTTGATAGACCACTGAAAGCAAATTGCAGACATCATAACACTAAGATACTTTAGTATGTATCTTCTAAGAATACATTCTTTTATAAAGTCATAATATCATTATTTATACATTAGACAACCTTAATTCAGTAAACTAATTTAATGTACAGTCTCTATTAAAATTTTCTCTGTTTGCCTCCAAAAAGTCTTATAATTTTTGGACTCTGAATTCAGTTAAGATTTCATCTGTTTCATTTCAGTGGTTATGAATG
Organism: Neotragus moschatus; assembly: GCA_006410615.1. Taxonomy (NCBI): domain Eukaryota; kingdom Metazoa; phylum Chordata; class Mammalia; order Artiodactyla; family Bovidae; genus Neotragus; species Neotragus moschatus. Next base: position 140,221 of record SJYA01000407.1, on the reverse strand, counting down.
TTAATCTCTTTTAATCTAGAGTATTCCAGGACTTCCCTGGCAGTCCAGTGCTTAAGACTCTGTGCTTCCACTGCAGGGGGTATGGGTTTGACCCCTGGTCAGGGAAATAAGATCCCCTACGCCATGAGGTATGGTCAAAATTTTTTTAATCTAGAATGTTCCCCCACATTTTGTTTGTTTGAAGAGTACTGTACAGTTGTCTTTTAGATATTCTGAATATGTCTAATTTTTTTCTTTTGATTCAGTTCAGTTCAGTCGCTCAGTCATGTTCAACTCTTTGTGACCCCATGGACTGTGGCACGGCAGGCCTCCCTGTCCATCACCAACTCCCGGAGTTCACGCAAACCCATATCCATTGAGTCGGTGATGCCGTCCAACCATCTTATCCTGTCATCCGCTTCTCCTGCCTTCAGTCTTTCTCAGCATCAGGGTCTTTTCTGATGAGTCAGTTTCTTATGATTAGATTTGAGTTAAACATTTGGCAAGTGTATTTCATTGTTTCAGAAGGTTGATAATGTTGCATGTCTCACTTTTGCTAATAACAAGGTGCTAGCTGCCAGACCTCTCCATTGTAAAGGTTACCTTTTCCCTTTGTGATAAATAAATCATCTTGGGGGCCAATACAGATTTTGAATATTGCTCTTTTCACTTAAAATTACAGGCATGCATATTCTATATCATCTCAAAATCACCTGATATGCCAAACTATTATGAGCATATAGTTTCTTATCTTTATTGAAAACAATACCTGCACTATGTTAAGTACTTTATATACATTTTTTTGTTTCTTTAACATAACATCAGTTTATCCTCCAAATGAGATAGAGACTATCATTCTCTTTATTTTACAACAGAAAACTTCAAAGAGGGATAGTAATTTTCTTACCTTAGTGATTCTCTTCTCTTCCCTCTCTATCTCTTCTTTCTTTTCTTCCTTTCTTTATTTATACTTGTGGTAAAGTATATATAAAATTTACCATCTTAACCATTTTTAAGTGTACAATTCAATTCCTATTTTTGTGTCACCATTCTCCAGAACTGTTTTCATCTTTCAAGGCTAAAACTCTGTACCCATTAAACAATTCTGAATTCCTTCCCTCCCTGCAACCCCTAGCAACCACCATTCTACATTCTTTCTGTTTGAATTAAACTATCCGAGGAACCTCATATAAGTGGAATCATAATATTTGCCTTTTACTAACTGGCTTACTTCACTTAGCATAACATCTTCAAGGTTCATCCATGTGATAGCATATGTAAAAACTTCCTTCCTTTTTAAGGCTGAATAATATTCCCTCATGTACCACATTTTGTTTATCTGTTCATCTGTTGATGGACTCTTGGGTTTCTTCTGCCCTTTGGTTATTGTAAATAATGCTGTTTTGAACATGAGTGTACAAATATTTTTTTCAGACCCCTTTTCAGTCCTTTTGGGTTTGTACCTAGAAGTAGAATTGCTGGATCATATGGCAATTCTGTTTTTAATTAAAAAAAAAAAGATATTTAAAGATATCAGTCTCTTGGAAATCCTCTTAGTAGTAGTTAAAATGATCTATGTATAGAGAACAAACTTAAGCAGAAATTGACCTTCCCTTTATTCTGAAAATCTAGGTAGGTTTGAGGGCTAACAAATTTTTGTGGTTTTGACAACTTGGAATGAAGATTCTCTTGGATTTAGACAGGTTCCCTATGTTTAGTAGCTCTCTATTTTTTTTTTTTTTCTTTTCACCTTGCTCTGGGGCATATGGGATCCTAGTTCACTGACCAGGGATTGAACCCACGTCCTCTGAATTGGAAATGTGGAGTCTTAACCACTGGACTGCCAGGGAAGTCCTGTGGACCTCTATACTGGATGATAACCTTTTTCTTTATTGCCTGTAGTCAGTTTTGTGCTTCAGAAATCTGTCCAAATCTATTAATTCTTGGAGGTTTCACTGAATTCCCATGAAGTTTTCCCCTAAGTGCATCAACATTCATATAAATACCTCTTGTGATATATTTGAGTCTTTATTCTCTTTCTTTACTGATTGGTCAAACTGTTTATTGTTTATCCTTTTCTAGATGGCTAATTCCAGAAAATTTAAGCCAAATCTTGTACTGCTTTTCTGTTTATATCCCCCTCGCCCCCGTACCTCTGCCACCAAAAAGAGAAAAAGAAAAAAGCACTACCCCAAAAGAAATTACCTGGATAAATGAATGATGCACTGGCCCTTGAAAAGTATGTTAGAGGTATCACTTAACTAACTGTTCTTACTGTTGTTTTCATTGCGCTCTTATGATGTGCCAGGCCTTTTAGGTACTGCAAAATAAAAATTAATACAGTATAGATCCTGATCTCAAAATGCTTTGTAGCCTAGTGAGGATATATTTATGCACAGAACTATGTCTTGAGTGGTATACTATTGTTCTGAGGCAGTGTAAAGAAGGAAACCACAAACAGTTCCTAGAGACAGACAAGGAAGATGTCAGAGAGGAAGGGGATGTTTGAGTGTGGCCTTCAAAGATAGATAGAATTTGAGGGGCTAGAAGAAAGAGGAAAATATTTTATGCACATAAAAGATATACAGTGTTATGAACATGTTCATCTCCTTGTCCAGTTGTTTAAGGAAATAGGGTTTTTTATGATTAATTTGAAACAACTTTTTTATCCCTAAATTTCACACATTGTTTTATCAAAGTTTCTTAAAAGCAGACATTAAAAAAAAAAAAAAGAAAAAAAAGACCTCAAGAGTGATAGTTTTCAGATGATGGAAAAAAAAAAAGAGGAGTGACTTTCAGAATGGAGAGCCCTTATTAAAAAACAGATGTCTTCTGTAAATAAAGCTGGAAAAATACTGTCAGTGTGTTCTTTGTATATAAATGTCTCTTTTAACTTATCCATGCAGGATCTGAAAAGGAAAGCCACTTCTGTTTCATCAGTCACGAGGTACATGACAACAGAATCATTGATGCACTAGGAAGAGAGTTGGGTTCCAAATCTCACTCAGGGATCTAGAAGAGGGGAGAGACAGCCAGGGTTGTGCTCAGTTCTTCTGATCAGGGTTCCTGTGGCTCTGAGTGTTTTAATTCTTCCTTTCTCTTCTTCTGTCTAGACACTCTGAAACATTGTTTCTTTGAGTTTTAAGATAAGTTGTGTTGTCTGTCCTATGTTAATAGCTATACTAAAACTTCTGAGGCTGTTGTCCTGTCAAAGAATTTCTGGAGATTGAAGAGTTAAGTAGATTTTTGTGTTTTCTATTGGAATTTCCACTTGGTGAAGTAGAAATAATATCCTGAAATGATACTCTGAAAGTCCATAGAATGATGACAGTTGTGCATGGCATGTCCCTGTTGTACATAATCTGAAATGAATTTTTTTTAACCAGTAAGTAATGAGGTCTTTGGTACTTTGTAACTTTTCTACAGCCTCATTCATAATTGCCCAGTAGGAAACACATATCTAAGTGAATAATTGAGCTTCTTTTGGTTAAAACAAAATATTTTCTCTCATTTTGTTAGTCTCATTTTGGTTCTCTCTCATTTTGATACTACCGAGACTGCTTTTGGAGACTGAAAACAGTTAATTTTCTTACAGGTAAAGTGTTGAGTTTTTTAAACCTGTGGAGTGTGCATTGAAATTATAAAATAATATTTTTACATGTAAAATAGATTGAGTTTTACAGAGGATGAATGTTTTAGAAGTAGACTTTGCTCTGTGTATATGGTTAATGGTGTAAGTGGTGTGGCTCAGGTTTTTTGTATCTGACTTGATTGTGTGTAAATGATTTTAAGGAACTTTTGAGTTGTGTTACTCAATATTAGGTCCAGAAGATCCACCGCCGCCTTTCTATATTTAATATGCAATAATTTTTTCTGTATAGATATACATTTTATGGTTCTTGGGAGAGATTTTGAGGATGTGGGTTTAGTGTCCTATAAAGACAGTTTTATAGTTCATTAAGTGTTACATAAGCCTTGTGAATGAATCTTTTCTGTGCACAATTAAAACTCCAGAAAAGAGACTTTCCAGTTAGTGTCCTAAGGCTCAGAAGCGTTGGCCATGAGGAACCAGCCTAATACATTTTCCCCATTTTTCTCCAAGGTATTTTTTTTAAGACATCATGATTTTTTCCTTTTTTTTTTTTTAAGTAAACTTTTTATTTTGTATTGGAGTATAGCCAATTAACAATGTTCTGATAGTTTCAGGTGGACAGCAAAGTAAGAAGTCATGATTTCTTGAGGTATAATCATGTATTTTCTAGCCAGCTTAATATGAAACAGTTTTGGTCTTCAAAGGAATAAATACGTCTTTGTTAATGGATGTGAAACCCTTATGTAATCAGAGTTTATAAAAAACATCCCTTACCATGTCTATTTTATCTGAATTGGCAGTAAAACATCTCAGCATGCTCTACATGTGGAGACTTTGACCTCATATATAGCTGCTGTCCTTGAGTCTCTTGTTCTATTTTATTTTCTAGGTGCGCCACCGAGCTTCCGGCCAGGTGATGGCTCTTAAGATGAACACGTTGAGCAGTAACCGGGCAAACATGCTGAAAGAAGTGCAGCTCATGAATAGACTCTCCCATCCCAACATCCTTAGGTAATGGCTTTTCCTTCCTTCCAGAGATCAGTGAGAAAGCTGAAACATTATTGGAGACTTGTTAGAATAGTATAAATAGCTGAAAAGAGGGATTCCAGGTTTCATGCTGAATCTGTCTTGCTGGAATTTAGCTGTGCTGTAGGTCTTTTTCTACCTATTAAAACTTAATTTTCTGGTAATTAACTGCATTTAATAAGGCAACTTTGGGGACTTCCCTTGGCAGAGCCAGAAAACTTTCTTGGAGGAGGTTGACTCAAATTGGAACGTGAAGTTTAGTAGGATTTTAGAAGATAGGGAAAGAACTCAGAAAGGCACAAAATTATTGTTGTTCAGTTGCTAAATTGTGTCTGACTCTTTGTGACCCTGTGGACTGCAGCACACCAGGCTTCCCTGTCCTTCAGTATCTCCTGGAGTTTGCTCAAACTCATGTCCATTGAGTTGGTGATGCTATCCAATCATCTCATCCTCTGTCTTCCCCTTCTCCTTCTGCCTTCAATCTTTCCCAGCAGCAGAGTCTTTTCCAGTGAGTTGGCTCTTTGCATCAGGTGGCCAGAGTACTGGAGCTTCAGCTTCAACATGAGTCTTTCCAATGAATATTCAGGGTTGATTTCCTTTAAGTCACTGGTTTGAGTTCCTGGCTGTCCAAGGGACTCTCAGGAGTCTTCTAGAAACTCAGAAAGGAACAAAATATTAACAAATAAAGCAAAAGGTAAAAGTACAAAACTTTTTCAGGAATCAGTGAATTAAAAGCCCATTTGACTCTGGAGTATGCAGAAGAGGAGAAAACTAATGCTCCTACTGAAACCCTTAAGAAAAAATGAAGGAATTTTGAGGACTTCACTGGTGGACAGTGGCTAAGACTTCTCGCTCCCTATGCAGGGGGCCTGGGCTTGATCTCTAGTTAGGGAATTAGATCCTGCATGCCACAACTAAAGATTCTATATTCCACAAGTAAAAGACTCCACATGCCACAACAAAGATGGAAGATTGTGTGTGCAGCCGCTATGACTGGCACAGTCAAAATAAATAAAATTAGAAAACAAATATATTTTTGAAATGGGAAGGAATTTTGCAGAGCTGAAGATCAGGTGCCTATGAAAGAAATTTGCCCAAAAGATCCTTCAAAAGGTAAGGAATGAAGCTTATCTGTAAAGAAGCTAAGTGCTTTCACAAAGAGTATAGGCAGATGTACAGAATTGAGATTCTGATGGCTAGGATGGCAAGAAAAGCTGGCAGCTTCTATGCACCTGCAGAGCCCAAACTGGCATTTGTCATCAGGATGGCCAAGAGATCAGTTAGGAGACATCTACAGTGTTTGAGATGATTGAGTCTTTTTTTTTTAATTTTATTTTTTTTTACTATTTAGTGTATAGTATACCATATATAGTATATGTTGTTTAGTAGCTAAATTGTGTTCAACTCTTTGCAGCCCCATGGATTGTACAGCCCATCAGGCTCCTCTGTCCATGGAATTTCTCAGGCAAGAATACTGGAGTGTGTTGCCATTTCCTCGAGATGGTTGAGTCTTGATTTGATGTTCTGCTTAGGAATTTTTAAGCTGATTATATTTTCATCTTGTTTAAAAAATAGTGTTTTATTATTATTGATACATCATCACTGTGAATCATTGAGAAAATAGTATTCTCAAAAACAGGAAAATAAAAAATGGTCCTTAATCTCAGCATCTAGGCATCAAGCTAGTATTAATAGTTGATATATTTTCTGCCAATCTTCTTTACTCATCACTTCTTTTTTTATTCTCTTCACTATGAACTTGACTGGTAATTGCATGGGAAGATTAACTCTAAACAAATTTTATTACCTGACAGCAAAGTTTAAAGATGTAGTTGTTATATAAAGAAATAGAATACTATAGTGTACTGATTAAAAATAGAGGCTCTGGATTCCAGATCAAGCTGCCTGCATTCAAATCCTGGATGTTTGGAAAGTTATTTAACCTCTGAGATCTTTAGTTTTCCCATCTATTATGAGGATAATGACCTTAAATCCCTCCTAGAGTTGTTATTGAGGATCAAGTTAATCCATATAAAGCACCTTGGAATAGTACTTGGTTTCGTTAAGTGTCCAGTAAATGTTAGCTATTATTATTATTTTCCTCTGGCTAGTTCTTTAAATGGCTCACTGCATCCCATCTGTATTTTATCATTCATTCACTCACCAAACATTTGTTGAGGGTTTACTGCTGTTTCTAATACATTCAAGAGTTTTTTGCTAGAGTGATGCTGTTGAATAGAATAGAACTTTCTAAAATGATGGGAATGTTCTTTATCTGTGCTGTTCAATAGCTTCATGTGGCTGATGAGCATTGAAATGTGCCTAGCACAAAGAAGGAACTAAATTTTTTATTTGATTTTATTTAAATTGCCACAGGAAGCTTAGCAGCTACTATATTGGACAGTCCTGGGCTTTCAGTCTTTGTACATCTTTGTTCTTGTTGAATACCATTCCTATTCTGATGTCTCGTTAGTCTGCTTTCTCAGCCTATCTTTTTTTTTGCCTCGTTGTTTAGGAATGACACACCCTTCCCTTTTAACTTACAAAAAATCATATTTTTTGCTGTGAGGTAAGTTTTCTAACATATAAAATGTAATGTTAGTTCTATCTTGATCTTCACAATAAGCCAACAAATGAGATAATGTATATAAAGTCTATAGATCTGTTATAATCCACAGTAAGCATGAAATACATGAAATAATACATGAAAATTATTATAATGATTATTAACCATGGTGGGTTTGCATTTTGATGGTGACATTTTTTGTCCTGCATAAGCCATCTGTCTCAAATATAGTGCAGTTAAAAGCCTGGAAGTGGATTACTTTTTAAAAGAAGTTCTAGTTGTTTTTATCTTTCATGTTTTCATGCCTTTACTTTTATTGTATATTTTGAATACAATAGAAGGGAATTATCCTATCAAGGGGGCCTAGAGCAAGCAGAGTCCTCTTGGCTTTTGTTAACCAGAGGAGTCCCATAGCATTAGAAGCATTTATTATACTTCCCTAGGACTGATGTTGAAGCTGAAACTCCAGTACTCTGGCCACTTGATGCGAAGAGCTGACTCATTTGAAAAGACCCTGATGGTGGGAGGGATTGAGGGCAGGAGGAGAAGGGGATAACAGAGGATGAGATGGCTGGATGGCATTAAAGCTCAACATTCAGAAAACTAATATCATGGCATCCAGTCCCATCACTTCCTGGGAAATAGATGGGAAAACAGTGGAAACAGTGGCTGACTTTATTTTGGGGGGCTCCAAAATCACTGCAGATGGTGATTGCAGTCATGAAATTAAAAGATGCTTACAAAGGAGACACAGATGTATAGAATGGACTTTTGGACTTTGAGGGGGAGGGAGAGGCTGGGAAGATTTGGGAGAATGGCAATGAAACATGTATACTATCATGTAAGAAACGAAAATAAATAAATAAATAAAAGATGCTTACTCCTTGGAAGGGAAGTTATGACCAACCTAGACAGCATATTAAAAAGCAGAGACATTACTTTGTCAACAAAGGTCCTTATAGTCAAAGTTTTTCCAGTAGTCATGTATGGATGTGAGAGTTGGACTATAAAGAAAGCTGCATGCCGAAGAATTGATGCTTTTGAAGTGTGGTGTTGGAGAAGACTCTTGAGTGTCCCTTGGACTGAAGGAGATCCAACTAGACCATCCTAAAGGAGATCAGACCTGGGTATTCATTGGTAGGACTGATTTTGAGGCTGCAACGCCAATACCTTGGCTACCTGATGGGAAGAGCTGATTCATTTGAAAAGACCCTGATGCTGGGAAAGATTGAGGGCAGGAGGAGAAGGGGACGACAGAGGATGAGATGGTTGGATGGCATCACCGACTCAGTGAACATGGGTTTGGGTGGACTCCGTTGGTGATGGACAGGGAGGCCTGGTGTGCTGCTGGTCATGGGATCACAAAGAGTCGGACACGACTGTGCAACTGAACTTAACTGAATGTGTTTTTTTTTTTT